>BJKM01000182.1:830000-988933 GCA_015082035.1 Chaenogobius annularis | reverse complement strand
TATCTTTGCAAAGACAGTGCATAACTTTAAGTAAACAGGAAGACAGAATGAATTGAGTGGGAGGGGGATGCAGGATATGTAGACGCGTGGATGCTGACAGGCAAAGCAATGCCCTGTAATTGCATGCAAATGGAGCCCAATGTGTCTCTTAACGACATCTTCATTAAGGCCTTCAGAAATGTCTCACAGCTCAGACGGAGGAGCGATGCAAGCCTGAAGTTAATTCTTAGCTGCTCGTAGTGTTTCCATATTGGACAACTTTAATTAAACGATAGATTAAGTTTTGAAGGGGCACTGTGATGCACTGAGTCCCATGAGTGCTCTAATAAACAGCAGAATGGGATCAGTGAGTGGAGACGTAATGATGGTGAAAATAGACACATCCAGAGTTCCACTTGCGTGAGTCCAACGCTGTAAATGTCCATTTGCATGTCAATGATGAATCGGGCTGATCGGGCAAATGTTTATGCAGATGAAGTGCCACATATGCTGAAAGATTCTTATAACCGCTGTTTGAGTCGCAAGCGTTTCAGTGAGTTTTTACAGAAAACAGAATGTGTCTGGTGTTCGGTTTATAACTGTGACATAAGTAAGTCATTATCATCGTTTGGTCATTGTAAACGGCTCTATTGATCTAAAGCTTCTCAACAGAAACAGGGCCAATGACTTCCTGTTCCAAACTGCAGAACTGAAGCCCCGCCTCTTCATAGTGACATTTCTGACACAACAGGAAGCTGTTTAGAATGTACATGTTTTTATTGTGGGAAAAATCACTATGTGACATTTTTGAACCCTTCATGTATGAGAGTACAGAGTACAGAGTACAGAGTACAGAGTACAGAGTACAGACTACAGACTACAGAGTACAGACTACAGAGTACAGACTACAGAGTACAGACTACAGACTACAGACTACAGAGTACAGACTACAGAGTACAGAGTACAGACTACTACAGAGTACAGAGTACAGAGTACAGACTACAGACTACAGAGTACAGAGTACAGAGTACAGAGTACAGAGTACAGAGTACAGACTACAGACTACAGACTACAGACTACAGACTACCGAGTACAGACTACAGACTAGACTACGACTACAGACTACGGACTACAGACTACAGACTACAGACTACAGACTACAGACTACAGACTACAGACTACAGACTACAGACTACAGACTACAGACTACAGAGTACAGAGTACAGAGTACAGAGTACAGAGTACAGAGTACAGACTACAGAGTACCGACAGACTACCGACTACCGACTACCGACTACCGACTACCGACTACCGAGTACCGAGTACCGAGTACCGAGTACAGAGTACAGCAGTACAGAGTACAGAGTACAGACTCGTATCAGATACAGTGAGTACAACTACAGAGTACAGAACCGTACTCGATACGATCCGACTAGGACACAGACGTACGAGTTACGACTACAGAGTACAGTACGAGACGTATCAGGTACGAAGTACAGACTCAGACTACAGCTACGACTACAGGTAAGTACACACAGACTACAGACTACGAGTACGATACAGACTTACCAGACTACCGAGTACAGACTACGACTAGAGTACAGACTACGCTACGGAGTTACCAGACTACGATACAGTACAGACTACAGCGTACAGACTACCGAGTACAGACTACCGAGTACAGACTACTACAGACTACAGTACTTACAGACTACAGACTACAGAGACAGGATACGAGTACAGACTACAGATACAGAGTACAGCTACAGAGTACAGCGAGTACAGAACTTACCAGCAGATACGTACAGATACAGACTACGACTACAGACTATCCGACTACGACTTACCGACTACTACCGACTACGACACCGCTACCGACTACCGACTACAGACTACGACTACAGACTCTACAGAGACAGAGTACATCAGTACAGAGTACCGACTACCGACTACGCACTAGACTACCGATAGACTACGACTACCGACAGAGTACAGAGCAGTACGGAGACTACAGAGTACAGAGTACCGACTACCGACTAGGACTACCGACTAGGATACAGATAGATACAGAGTACAGAGTACAGTACATTACACGAGTACAGAGTACAGAGTACAGAGTACAGAGTACAGAGACAGAGTACCGACTACCGACTACCGACTACCGACTACGAGTCGAGTACAGATACGAGTACAGAGTACAGAGTACAGAGTACAGGATACAGAGTACAGAGTACAGCGTACAGAGTACGACTACCTACGCTACCCAGAGTACCAGAGTACAGAGTACAGAGTACAGTAGTACAGAGTACAGAGTACAGAGTACAGAGTACAGAGACAGACTACAGGAGGAGGGGTGAGGGTTATTCACTTCATGAGGTGAATAAAGGATGTTGAGTTCTTCGACACATTTCCGGTGGTCAGCAGCGTGGGGGGCTCCTGGCTTGTAGTTGGTGAGAAGCTGGAGCCCCCTCCACACAGACGCAGTTCTCTGCTGCTCCAAACGTGTGTTGTACTTGGATCTAGCTCTTGACACTTCTCTGCTGAATCCGGAACCGTCTCTCTGCGCTGCTTTGTGCTCTGCTTCCTTTTGCTGTCTTAACTGTCTTCGTTTGGACGTAAACCTGCGCTCGTCATTGTTATAACTCACCCTGGTGCGTGTAGAGATGATACTGTCCTCACAGAACCAAACGTATGATGTCACAGCGCCCGTGTGCTCTGCTGTGTACTAACTGTGGCCGCTCTGAAAACCTCCAGACAAAATTAAATGCAAATGTCCAAACTGGCGTGTAGCTCCTCCACGGCCTCACTGGTCCCCTTCTTAGACGTCCTCACCACAGGTTTGGAGAGCTTCAGCCTCTGTCTGTACGTGGGGATCAGGTGAACCGTGGCGTGATCTGAAGAGCCCAGGGCCACGGCGCAGAAGGTGTTACTGAGAGTGGTGTAGCAGCGCTCCGGCGTGTTCTGCTCTCTGATGGGGTATTTCATGTACTTTGGTCGTTCATAGCTCAGATTTCCCTTGTTAAAGGATAATAAACAACACTTAGCGTCTGATCCACGAGCGCGCTGTGCCTCATGCACGTTCGCGCTCGGTGGATTGGACGAAGCAGTGGAGCTCATGTGGAGCGTAGAATGGTTTGGAATATGACTTTGAGTGATTTAGTTATGTGGGAACACCATTATAACACAGTGAAAAGTTCATGGAAATACAGTTAACACAATATTTCACCTTTAAAGACCCCCGTGATGTTGAATTCACCAGCCGGACCACTGACTTTGTGGATTCATTCATTTTAATACATACAAGTCACGTACAGGTTTAAGAGTTCCTTGTCGGATCTAGATTACCCTGAACGAACACATTCTCCCTTATTGACTGTTTATGGGACGTTTTCTTTTTTTGGAAAACGTGACATTTTATTGATCTCGAAGAGGTTTAATATATAAAACATTCTTGTGCGCGTGCTGATTTGATGTTGTACTTTCCAGCTCTGTTTGTCCAGTATGGAAAAGTATATTGAGTGTATTAAATAAAGTGTGTAAATGGGGTCTGGACAACACCAGAGCCCCCAGTGGACTAAAGCCTAAAGCGCGTATATATTCGCCACTTGCTGCGAAGGGTTTCTAAGATGTGTATTCCCTCGTGTGTGCGATGGGTTTGACCTGTAATCCCTTAAGATTATAGCAGGCTAAAGTACCCACTGTGTGTGTCCACGCGGGTGCTCCGTTTTCTGGGCTGGAAGAGCGAGCCCCTCCGTGCCCTTACTCTGACATTCAGGGATCACAGGGGGAGCGGCCTGCCTCTCCGTCCCCACGTGCATTCAGTGCCCTCGGGGACCTCCACTGGTTCCTGGAGGTAACTGTGGGTCAGAGGTGGCGGCAATTAGGAAGCAGTTGGAAGCATTAATTAGCCGCTATATCACTTAGACTATTGTTGATATAGAGTGTGTACTATAGGCGCTAACCCCGGCACAACTTTGGCTCCTCATCTTTTTCCCATTAAGGCTTTGCACCGCTCATAATTGCCGAGCTCAGAGGTGCAGCGTTTATCCAAGTCCACAACAGTTTAACATCTTTACTATGAAATGACCAGTTGCACATTTTTTGAGATTGGGGTTCTGCGTTATTGATAATTGCCACTTGTAAGAAATGCTGTCGTAAACTTGAGTAATTCATATTCGCTGGTAACTTTACCTGCGTATTTTGGTCAAAGTCGCAGACCACGACCAAGCTGACAAAGCCCTGAAACCTCAAAAGCTTAAAAACACCGACGCCAGATGCCTTCACGTCGTCGGACCGGATGAGCTCACCGTTTTAAGAAAGGAACGTCTCAACACGCGGTCTACAAATGTTAGACCTTCATTGTTTGTTTGTGCTCTTCATCTCAAAGCTTCGAGCGCTTTCATCTAACGACAGCCACGTCTTTGGAGTTGAATAATGGCACCGCTTTCTTAAGCTATTGAAGCTAAATGAAGTTAATGCCAGTTTTTGTTTCACATGTACGAGCGGTAATTACAGAGATATTAATCATAAACAAGGTCAACAAGTCTTCAATCCGACAGTTAAACAGCCCATTCCGTCGGAGACATCTCGCCCTGTGTTCCAGCTCGATATTTAAACCGTAGGGATTCTAGAATGTTGTGAGGAACGCAAACTAATTCCTTTGTTTCACTTACGCCACCCACAATACAATCAAATGGCACAGAACGTATCTCACAGTCTCCCTTTCCCTCATGGCAGTGGAGCTCATGAATTCACATCAGGCCTCTCCTTTTTTTTTCCCCTTTTCACTCTTGTTTTGTGTTTTTGAGGAGGGTTCACCTGTGATCCGCGCCCGCCTTGAGCAGTTTGATTCTCCTGTCTGTGCCTCGGAGCCAGGCTGTGAACTCACAAAGACTACGTGTTGCAAACAGAAGGGGACCCCTTCGCAGTGCGGGGCTATTTACCCATGAGTACTTATTTATTTATTTATTTTTCCCGCTCTCACCGGTGTAGTCTTGACAAGGCCACCCGGATGACGGCGGCACATGGCCATAAACCCACTACATACCCCTGTGTGTGGTCAACGGGGTGACCAGCATACTCCAGCTCAGTGATAAGACCCTATTCTGCACCTCTCCTAACCTGCCGACCAAGTGGGATAAGCCCGAACCCGGTAGCAGGGGCCATTTTGCCGACGCCATGTGGTGATTGACAGGCGCGGACGATAAAAGCAGAGCGGAGCCGCGTTGAAGGATAGCGGCCGATGTGATGGAGTGCTCGTGGGGAAGAGTAGCTATTGAGTCCTCTTTTTAATCTGTCCGTCAAGGTTATTGAAAGTGCTGTCTTGGTTATTGCGTGCCAGCCTTGGACTCTGCGAGCCCATAAGTATGAGAACACACCCTGTTGTGCCGAGCGATAAACAAGCAGTAGGCAAATACGGGCTTTAGAATGCGACACGCTTCAAGATATAATCATTTCAATGCGCGTTTGAGCAACTCATAGGTGCATTTGACTTAAAAAAATAAGCAAATCATGCACCCTGTAATTTGCCTTCAGTTTAACGCTGCGATCATGCCAAATGCCCTTCCAGACCCGGGCATTTACGGTGTGTCCTGGCTTGGGACTGACACAAAGAGCCCGAGCGCTTGCACCTCCTTGTACATGAATATTCTGAAACATTTATTTGTTCTAGCTGGACGTCTTTCTTCATTCACTAAAAATGGGGGGATTGAACCCTAACAGATTGTACGTTCTCATAAACATCTGGCTTCTCTGCTGGGCTTAAAGGCAAAGCCAGCTTTTTCTCCTTAAAAATCAAACTAAACACACATGACTAAACACTCTAAATACTGCACATTCTTCGAGAAAGATGGTGATAATTCCTTTTTAATTGGCCTCGGATAAGGTTTTTTTTTTCTTCTACATTTTCTTGGCAGTGTGTGCCACATTTGAAAGAAGACATAGGTCTTTGTTTTGCTTTAGCGCGAGATGATTGGACAAGAGACAACAACAGGCACTTAGGTTAAAGCAAGATAGCAAAAAGCAGATACAAACAGATCATTAGATCATCTCTCACCATTTCTCAAGATTACCAGACTAATAAACGCAAACTCGCCAACGTCGTTAATGTATTTCTTTTCCACTAAAAACAAAAACATTGATCTAAGCATTTTTGAACTTGCCCATTGAAGTTATAACTAAACAATACAAAATGATATGAAAAAGTGGCACGCATCGATCCCGAAGCCCGAAGCCCGTGTTGTGACTTGCATGACTGTTCCGCGAGCTGAGCGTGCGACTTCTCAGGTTGGACAGAGGGGAGCCGCGCTCGAAATCGCACCCCGGGCCAATCGATGCCCATCAGCCGCCCAAGCAATACGGTGTCAATGAGATCCTCATTAGGATTCAAGTAGGCTTTTGAAGAATATTTTACAGTGCGGAGACGGATGGCAGCGTGAGTGGCAGTTGAGCGCTTGTCACCAGAGTGAATTCTAATCAAATGGGGGGGGATCTAAATGGGGGGGGGGGGGGCAGTGTCGGCCAGAAATTGATCACAAACATCCGATTTGCCTAGATTCCTGTTCCCTAATCGGACTAAACTTGCAATTTCCCTCTCCGCACGTCAGGTCGTTGTGATTGAAGGGAAGGAAATGACAACAAACTTGCTCTAAAGCGGTCCCATCCATGTGCAATATCCTGCGCATGTGAAGAGCATGATCAATCAAATGGAACTAAACGTAATTAAGACGTACTCGAGGTTAATTTGGTCAGTAATGGTATTAAGTATGTATGGAGTCGCCTTTTCTAAATACCACTCCATTAAATTGCTGTTATTAAAAGACAATGCTGAAATGAGCCCAAGCATATACACATTAAAAATAATGAGTTTGTTCACTTCCATTTCCTCCCGCGGACAGATGAGGCCGGGACAGCGCCGTTTCACTGTTTATAATCACCAACTCTAGCCTCATTAAAAGTTTGTTTTTTTCCATAAAATGTCGTTTTTCTCATGAACATATTCATGTACTATGGTGCAAATTGATTGGTCGTTGTCCACTCATTTTAACGCCATTCACTGAATAAATGAAGCTGTCTTTTAGAATTGAACTTTGGTAAGAAAGAGTGCTACTTGAAAACTGGCATCTATCCAAGAGAAAGAGTCCTATTCTCTCTTTCATTTCATTCGAAAACTTGGTCACAGATTGCCCTTAAACAGAATAATTTTCATATGCCAAAAGCTTGGCTTTGTTATCCCTTGCAAGGCTAGCTTCTATCAACAAAGTGGTCTGAAATTACCAAATAATCCATCAAGCGCCACTGCTTTTCATGGAGCCCGAGCCTGAATCAAAGGCTTACCTTGCCTTGTATTCAAATTGGGTGCATTATTATATCCACTATTCACATCTTTATAATACAGCTGTGGAAGACATCAAATCTGTGAAAGATGTGTTCAGTTGAAGAAAATCACTTATTTACTCATGAGAAGCCAGTAATTTGTACTGTCCCTGAACTATCAATGGCTATAAGAAAGCTGTGACAAAAGCCCGCACGCACTCACACTCAAGTCTCTGAGTGAATGAACAGGCTGTATGAGTGGGGCTGACTGTTTAGGTCTGAAAAAGACATTTCCACATGAAGTAGTTATGTGGGCGCGCCTCCATGCATGTGCACATACGGATGTCATTGTTGTCTTCAGCATTAGGAGCTAGTGCAATTAGACCTGCGCATGTACGTGCACTCACACATATGTACGTATGGAGCACTGGGAATATCTCCCCAGAGACGCTGCTCAGGGCTCAAATCAGAGAGAGCACAGAGCGGCAATGGCTCAGCCGCGCTAATAGCATTTTAACTGTTATTGGAGCTCTGCTATATGAGCATTCAGCGATGCTGGTCATGCCTATGAAAAGGACAGTGCCACAATAGCCTCCAACTGAACTGTGACAGGCCAATTAATGAGCCTTCATTGGAAACAGTCCTTACATAGGTCACATAAGAAGTGTAATTAGAATGCATTCTAGAGCCTTATTTTTATTGAGAGCGTTAAATTGAAGGAGGGAACGCAATCAATATCTGGTCGTTACACTGACGACTCCGATAGATTTAGGTGAAAACACTGATGTGTTTATGTGGTACATGATTGTTTATGTGTTATGTGGTCATGTGGTCATGTGGTCAGGCAAAGTATAACGAGTGTGTGTGTAGATGAGATGGCGTGTGCGCAGTAATGATGTAGTAGCATGTGTGTAGTGAATGTGTGTGTGTATGTGTGTGCATGTGCGTGTGTGTGTGATTGTGATGTGCACGTAATGTGTGTGCATGTGTGAGTGTGTGTGAGTGTGTGTGTGCATGTGTGCGTGCTGTGTGTGTGTGTGCTGCGTGTGTGCATGTGTGTCGTGTGTGCATGTGTGTATGTGCGCGTGTGTGTCAGTGTGTGGCGTGTGTGTGTGTGTGCGTGTATGTGTGTGCATGCATGCGTGTGTGTAGTGTTGTGTGTGTGTGCGCGTGTGTGTGTGGATGTTGTGAAGTATGTGTGTGAATGTGCGTGCGTGTGTGTCATGTGTGTGTGCATGTGTGTGTGGTGCATGTGTGCGTGTATGGTGTGTGCATGCATGCGTGTGTGTGCATGTGTGGTGCATGTGGTATGTGCGTGTGCGTGCGTGTGTGCGGTGTGCTGTGTACACACAACAGCCTAAATGTCGGCCATGAGGCTTGATAGATGTGTCACACTGGGGATGTGAATGGGAGCCAATTACATTTATAATGTCAAACGTGCTGCAGAAATTAGCTTCAGTGTTATTATGTGGAAGCTAATTGCAAGGAAATGCTAAAATGATTTAAATCACGAGGGCTATTTCAAGACATTAAGACATTTTGAAGATAGCCACCGCACTAACAATTTGTACCACCCATTTTATAATTACATTTAATAGGTTGTCTTATCAGCACGCTAAAAGTGGATTCGGATTATCGCTGGGTGGACCAGACGGACAGAACAGAATTGTATTTTTTTTTTTCCTTTTTTGAGTGATGAGTGCCGGCCATTCTGCTCATGGGAGAAGGGAACAAGATAATATTCTGGGGGTTAAACTCTTGGATTCCCTCTTCAAAAGGTAAAATGGAGCAGAATGCAATTGGCAGGGCCACGCTTTGTATTTTCAAGAAGCCCGTCTGGAAGGTCTACCACTGGCATTCAGCGCCACTTAACTTCCAGCACGGCAATAGATTTCCGACAGTATGCAAAGACACATACAGCGCGTGTTGCCGAGCCGTCCTCAGAATTGACCCCATCCAAGCGGCACTGACCTCCCCATTGTTGGTGCTCTCCGCATTCAGATTGTATGCTAATAAGGCCAGCGCATGGAGGGAAGGGGCGCCCAGACATGCTTTGTTATTAAGTGTATGCAACACTTGAGTAGCTGCTGCTTATTAACGCTCAGGGTCCAACATTACTGTGAGTTGTATTGGTTTTCGCACACCATTTATCTCTAAAGTGGGGTGTAAAAATGAAATATCTTCTTTGGCTGAGAAAATCCCGGCTTTGGGGCTTTTTGTCCTGCTTTTGGGCGCCACACTCGATAACACTTATCTCAATACATTTTCAGTTCTTTTTTCTGTTTTTAAACCACAAAAAGAGCGTCAGAATTTGGCCAAGAATGACAAACTAGTGCTTGAATAGAAATTTGTATTCGGTCAAGGGCTATTCCAATTGTGTGTAAAGCCTTACCCACAGGTGTACGATCAGGGGCATAAGCAATAGCCGCGTTAGCCTAAGTCCACATCATCCGCGGGCCAGTCCAGAGGGCCAGGGGGCAGCCCGGAGCTTAGACGGAGATTAAGGTGGGCATCTGGGTGCGGCAGAGAAATGTAACATTCATAAAGCAGCGTTTCCTAATGGTGTATGATGGCTGCAGCGTGTCTTAACCATTTAACCTCACGCTACAATTAATTCCCTTTCAAGTTGGCCAAAGATGATTTCACACTATCGACCGGGATTCTCTCCGAGGTGTAGGACAAATGAACTTTTCTTTTGTTTCTGGAAGTTGCATATTGAAGCTTGTTCATTGACGTTTACTGTGTTTTCCAGCTCCGTTTCACAGATATTGACTCTTCATAAGATAATGTAGAGCCGAGCCAATGAAGTTGGTTACATTTTGGAATCAGGACCAAAAATGGGATCAGCAGGTGAGTGGATTACATCATATATTGACTCTGTGGCCAACTTAAAAAGCATTTTGCCTGAAAAGTATGGAAGGTATGTCTGTTTTTTATTATTATTTTTATTTGTATTATTATTTTCAGCAAAACAAACTGCATTGCCTTGATTTGTGCAACAGGACAGTCTCAAAACTCATGGGAATGATCTGCTTCCTGGCAACCACTGCACACATCTTCCCACTTCTCGTCTGTCACAACAAAATGACCCTCTTTTCCCCAAATTTAATTCAAGCATTCCCTCTTTCACCAACCCAGAAGTAAGAGGCAAAAGCAGCGCTGCGATTGGCTGAGCTTCGACGGCGAGTCCTTTCACGGTTCGGTCCCAGGTACACAGCTTCTCCACCTTCTTGTCTCAGCGGAGATGTTGTTCGTTTGCCTGAAATGTTCCGTGGTATGTCATTAAAGCTTGAAAAACACGCATTCTTGCTGGGAGTGCGGTGGCCTCTCCACAGATCTGACCTGCGACTTCACCACCAAATTAAATGGCTGTAGAACATTCCCGGCAAAGCAATCACATTCCCTCCATAATCCATACTATCTAAGAGTGTAATGTGCTTCTCTTTTGAAAATATAAGCTCATCATCAAATCATTTCTCACTGATTAACCTCTAACCCGCCTGCACCTTGACGACATCTTAATTTTTTGTCACCCTTCCCCTTTATTACCATAGCTTCACGTGAACTCCCCATAAATGTATAAGAGCACGCCGAGTATCTCCATAAGCCCCTCCCCCTGACCTCTGTGTATTATGGGCAGCAGGGAAACTGCTCACTCTGCCCTGTGTGTGGCGATGGAGTCATTAGCCATTCCAGACGCAGGGTGATCAGCCGAGCCAGCCTGGCCGGAGACAATTAGAGACCCAGAGGTGGCGGCCCATCACAATGAGCCCCCCGGACATGATTAAAACATCAGCACAGCTCTACGGCCAGCCTCATAACAGGGG
Organism: Chaenogobius annularis; assembly: GCA_015082035.1. Classification (NCBI taxonomy): domain Eukaryota; kingdom Metazoa; phylum Chordata; class Actinopteri; order Gobiiformes; family Gobiidae; genus Chaenogobius; species Chaenogobius annularis. Next base: position 977,813 of record BJKM01000182.1, on the reverse strand, counting down.
GATAGAGACATCACACAAAGATGAAGCCGTTTAGAGTTTAGGTCCATCAGACGTTCTGTTCAGTGATGAAGAGGCTTTTATAGAGACACGCATTTGTACTATGAAATGTTGTTAAAGATGCACCAGATGTAACTTGTTTGTAGGGGACAGCGCCACCATGGAGATGTTACAGCTTGGTTTAATGTTCAAATGCTTCACATTATGGCATTAATCTACCTTCATCTTATTAATGTAGTAGTATTCTCAGAAATACTACGAAAAGCATCTTGGACTGGTGGCATCACCTGTGTCTCCATGGAGATAGATAAGTGTAATGCCATACTGTGGGACATTGCAGGCAAAGCATCGGCATGGAGACGAGCAGGAGGCAGAAAAGTTACATAGTGCACTTTAACTCACAGAAGAAATGACCTCAATGGCGACTCAGCCTTGTCTTTCTCCACTGCAGGACGTCGTTAGTGTTGATGTTTGACTCCAGCCTCGGATGTATGGTTCATGCTCGTGGGGGAAAAGTAAAACGTTACAAAGAGGAAACCAACAGGGCCGTCACTCATGATCGTTCTAGAAGTCAACTCGCCAAACAATTATTTCTACTATACACTGAGACTTTTTTAAGCAAATAAAGGTATTAAATATGGTGTTTATGGTATTTTTTCTTCAATTAACTGTTACAGCCCTAGAGACCACCTCATAGATGCAAAAAAGATATCGTAAGTGCTACACAACTACTGCTGCGACCACAGGAACAGTGACATTTGTTCTTGCCGCGATGTGAACATGCAGCACAACGTCCGAATGACTCGAAGAAAACCAAACGAAACGGCACTTGTGGCACAATAACTGTCAAAAAGTACCGGCGCAACAATGTTCTGCTGGAATACACGCATGGACTGCTGCTGAATACTCTGGATACGACTTGGAAGAGCTCAGGAGTGTGAGTGCCAGTGGATTAGCAGGACCACCGTGTCGCTATCTCCGCTGACATTCGTGGCTTTGATATGTATCTTTGCTGAAGGTAGATTTAGATATCCCAAATCCCCCCAGCACCTCATCACAACGGGAGCTGCTTTGAATGCCGTCAAAACACCTCCAAAAAAAACGGGGGGCCAACGTCAGAAAATGCACGGGTCTGATATGTTCTTCGGCCAGTCATTGCCGTGGCGTCCAATGATGCCAAACTCTCCAGAGTGCGAGTGTGAGTGCGAGTGTGAGTGCGAGTGTGAGTGCGAGTGTGAGTGCGAGTGTGTGTAATGTCATGATACTGATGTAAAGTGACTCATCACCCGTCATGAATTGTGATCTGCGCCATGAATAGAGCGCAGTGATCGATTGTTGAGTTGTTACGATGTAATTACGGATCGCACTCGTTCAAATGTGCACAATAGATGACACACACACACACACACACGCACGCACACACACGCACACCTGTACAGTAGACAGTTTCAGGCAAAGCAGTGACCTTTCTATGGAGACAAACATGCGCAGGAACTCCCAACTGCAAAGTGCCGAAGTGCTCCTTTAACAACCAGACTAAATCGATCTCGAACAATCAGGCTTTTTTTTAATAGCTACTGTTTCTAATCTGAGAAAGTACTTACTTCAAATCACCGAGTTGAAGTAAGTACTGAAAGTACTACGTGGTTTTCCCAGTGCGCCGTGTCCTTGCACCGGAGCCGACCCTCACTGGCCTCCCTTTGGACCCCCCCCCCGCCCCCGGACCACCCTCCGTGCACACAGTCCCTATCCTGTGATCTGGAGCGACTCGCCTCCTCCTCCACCACTTACCCCGGCCCTGTGCTGGACCCCCGGGCACGCAGGCGGCGGTGTCCCAGAGCCCCCGCGGAGCACAGCCTCTGTCCCTCTGCTCTTCTGGTTCAGTCGCCATCGAGCAGTGCCACATGGGAGCGCCGCTGCTGCGTCGGCCGGGTAAGCCCACCGCGGGACCACTCACACTCACACACACACACACACACACACACACACACACCGTAGCCTCCCTCGGTGCAGACAGACAGGCGTGATGGACGCCGCTCGCTGGTCGTACCCGAGTGACGCTTCAAACCTGACAACGCGCCGCAGAACTTCGCCTGCTCGGACCGTTGTCGTGGGTTTTGTTTCCCCCCCTCTTCCTAACTCATGATTGACAGTTTGGTTGTTGATTTAAATGTGCGCTGTGTGGTTTTTTTTTTTCTTTCTGATGGAGGGTCCGCCACATGCTCGTCATCACCAGGCCGAGTCCCAGGCCAGATCCAGGGAGAAGCAAACCACTGGAAGAACATGAAAAAAGCAAAACACAAAAGACCAATAGTTCAATGCCATACTGTGGAACATTCCAGGCCATGCAATAACACCTCCAAGAACCCCCTCAAGAAAAGTACCTAATCCTGTTTTTGTTTTTTTTCTTTAATTAAGTCTTCTGAGTAAACCAATCTATTAATCTTGTTGCAACTGTTTCAATGAGATGTTAAAACGTCCTATTGATTCAAACAGTATCATAACGGTCAATTGATGTCCTGTTGCTAACGTCTCCTCAAGTGTTTTTCACCTTGATATCTCAGACGCTGTCATTATTATTACTATTATTATTATTATTATTATTATTGGATGATGCGTTTTATGAATCTTCTCTTTTATGAATGTACAAATCCGTTTTTTTTTCACGTCTCACCTTTAGTTACCCAAGGAACTCGCCTCAGGTTGTGCGTCTGGAGGAAACCTTCGCAGATGCAGGGAGAACATGTAAACACGAGAAAGTCCAGGAATGAAACCCAAGACCATCCTGTTATATGGTGCGGTGCGCAGATAACTACCCATCACGCGTCACCAGAGGCTTCTTGTGGAGTTGAACATGCTCAGTGAAATAACATTCTCCGTTCCTTTGTCCGTCTCAAAAAGTCGCTTTGAAAGTCCTCCACATATTTGTACGATGCGCTGACGTTACGAAGGCGTTCTAAAGCGTAAGTGGCGGAGTGATTTCGGACACAAAAGTTTGAGCTGAAAAGCAGCTGAGGTCGTGTCGGTCCGATTGTAAAGCGGAGGTCAGAGCTCACGTCCACTGGCCAAACTGTAATTTTGAATAAGAAAGGAGTAAATGGAGCATAATTAGGCGGCAGAAGTTTGCGGCGAGAACTAAATGGAGGGAGGATAACGCTTGTCCGACGCAATCTCGTAACTAATGTGCTCTGATGAAGTTGTGTCTCCGCGAATTTGCCATGTTGCCGCATCCTCCTCCGGCTCTGACACATGCTATAACGGCTAATTAAATGTGATGGCTGGTATTATTCAATTCGGAACAGTCGTACCTCAAAGAGCAAAGAAAATTACAAAATTGATTTGATGACAGCCAAATTGCAAGAGAAGGCCTTGATTTAACCGGCCAATGTAAATGAGTCCAATTTAGAATCGTGTAATGCGGCCGAGAGAACGCCGCGGAAAATGATCGGGCCAGCCAGTCACAGATATTAAAATGAATTATATCTAATCGGAATTTTAGTCACGCTACATTAACTAATAGAAAGTTATTAACATTTCAAGAGCGCTGGTGGAAAGGGGGAAAAAAAGAAAAGCTTTCGCCGGCAAAATTAACAGTGGCTGGTCTGACCTGTGGGCCTGGCGATGTGAACACAGTAATGACAGCATAATGGCATATTTACATTTAAAACCGCGCCGGCTAATATCCATATTCAGAATTAGGCGTTAAGTCAAGGAATATTTGGTTTGCCCCCGTGGCCCTTCTCGCCGAGGTTTTCTCTCATTTTCGACGGACGAGTCTAACTTTTAATTTCCTCCACCCTTCCCGCTGATCCCAGGCGTTTTCATCTCCCCCCCGACTCGTCACCGCCGCCGGTCCTACGCCGTACTTCACCCCCTACCGGCGCTGTCATCATATCTGTAGTAGGCCTCGCTTGTTGTCGTCTTAACCCAATCCGTCACCATGGGCCAGGTCTTTTGTATTTTTGAATTTTTTTTTTACTTTTTAAAAAACGTTCCTTCGCCCAATCTTGCTCAAGCTCCTTCCTTGGCGTCTTCAAACCTCTACAAGTTCAAGGGCCTGCGCGGAACACAAGAGCAGCCACTAAAGACAAGCTTTTGAGGCTGTTGATACCTGCCAGCTTTCGCTCTCTTTTGTTTTGTGTGGTTTTTTTTAATTTTTATTTTTTTTTTGTAGCTAATTTTTCAAAGTACAGTGAATATCTATAATGAAGCCCTGCGAGTCACCAGCCAAGGACACGCGGTGCATATTCAAAGAAGTACCATCACTTATCATTTGCGCTGCCTCACTGATTCCATTAGCATTCACAGCGTATCAGAAGTTTCGCGGACTGATCGGATGAACTCAAAGCGGTCCTTAATAAAGCATCAAAATCTTCTTCCCGTATTCGCAAAGTTTGTTTTCATGACCGGGGGGTTATTCAAATTCGAGTGGTTTTTTTTACATTTTTTTTCTCTTCTTCTTTTTTCTCTTATACCCCCCCTACCCCGAACAATTTACAAGCACAGCAGCGTGGAGCGGACGTGCCGTGTGTTGCGTTCTAGCGTTATTGTTTGCTTGCTGTTGCGCAGTACGCGCTGACACTCTTGGCTCGCCACGTTCGGAGCGAGCCTCTCCTTATTTCCACTCCTCCGCGCCGTCTAGTATGGGGCCGGATGAATTTTTTCTTTTTTTTTTTTTTTTTTTTACATAGGCTTGCTCCATAATTCAGCGCCATACGGGGAGGTGCAGGGAGATGTGTTTTAATGTGCGATAATACATCAAAACGCACACATGTGACCGTTCTCCGTGCTGGGTTTGTCATTTTAAAAGCATTCCCAAACACGCCAGACGATATCCAAGTTCAGACGAGTCAAGGTCGCCGCTTGAAATGTTACCAAATGTTACCAAATGCACGTTGGTATTTGAGGAAAAGTCTTGATTCTCGGTGACACTTTTAGCTTCTGACATTCATACACCGGGCGCGCCTGCGTGTGTGTGTGTGTGTGCGCGCGCATGTGTACGTAGCGCCGGCGGTGGATTTTGCCAGTGGTGGGTCTGTTTAAAAAATAAAACGCAACAAAGAGAAGACTTGGGCTCTCCTCTCCAGCCCACCATCTGATCCCCAGGTCACCCAAGCAAGCGCCAGTGCCTGCGAGCTCACTAACTGCTTTCAATATGCGCTCATGTGTGAAGCAAGCGCTAAGAGACCAGCAGTAGCCAATGCGCCTCGGCCTACATAGCAGCTTGCCCAAATAATCGCTCGGAAACATTTGACATTGTTTCCAAAAATTCTTAAAAGACCCACAGAGATGCCGGCTCCAGCCTCATTTGTTAATATAATGGCCAAACCAAGCCTGGGGTTAGCCAGGAACATGCCCAACCTGCCAATGTGAATCTTCTTTAGCTAAAGTACAGCTTTTCAGAGCAATCATATTTCCATTAGGTGACACATAATGTTGAGGGACTGGACAGTGGTGGATGAGCGGGGTCAGTGCTTGCCATGTTCATCAATAAATGTTACATTGAACAAGAATACGAGTCTCATTACTGTAGCTTAGTTCAAGATTGTATTTGAATTTTTAGTGGCTATTTTTATCCCGATTGGGCTACCGTTCAGTGGCTTGGTTCCATCGGGTCAACGAGCCTCGTTGTAGTTGTAATCAATTATAAGAGTACATGTAAGAGAACATGCTTATCAATCTAGATAAACACATCTATAACACAATTAGCTCAACCAGAATGCTTTCACAAAGTACTTTTAAAGTACTTCCCTGATGGTGTTCTTTGTGTTCTGTTTTAATACTCAGCCTTTTTATCCTGTGCAAACCATTTTGTGTAAAATAGTTTCACTTTCACCGCCATAGTTATTTTTATTACGACATTATTTTTCGTTTTCTCAGCAAAGAAAACTCTAAAGTGCTAAGTGCAGGTAGTGAACCGGTGTCTGGAGACGAGTGCTGAGGATTGATGCGTCGTGCAGTCTCTAAGGTGCATGGAGAAAGTAATTGTTGTTTTTCATGGCAGCTGTGCAGAAAACTCAGCGAGGAGGTAATTTAAGATATATGCAGCCTGTTTGAGATACTTAGATAATGAGACCGTGGTAATGGCAGGTTGCTCTGGCTCTGTTATTCTTAGGTGATGCTGCAGCGATGTTGCTAACACCAAGGTGAGGCGTGTCTCTGTGTGTTTATGTGTTTGGTGTGCATTAGAAAAAGTCCCCCACTACTTTACAAATGAAATGAGTGCTGTGCGGCGCTGGATTAATATCATAAGGAAGGCCAGAGTGGCCCATTAGGGGGTGTAATGTTGCTCCGGGGCCCCGTGATGGATGGCCACGGGCGCTTCAGGCCTATTTGCACACAGTCACCTCTGTGGTGGCCACCATTAGCAGGACATGGGAGGTAAGGCTGCGGATGACCAAGGTTTTATTACTGAGGTGTGTGTTTGTTTCAACACAAGCTCAATTATCAATGTGTTTTTTCAGACGGCTCGGACCGTACAGACAGATGTTGCGCTCCCCGCCCTCCACTCCATCTAACTGTCTGTCTCTCTCAGTGGACGCTGCTAGCAGGCGGCTAACGCGCACGCTGTAATTAAGACAAATTAGCCCGTGTGGCAGCTTGCAATAACACCAACATATGTCAGGAGATTTGTATACAGAAGAATACAATCAAAATCATCATTAGTAAATTACTTATGGCCAACAGCACTTCTCCGCTCAGAGAGATGAATGCTGTGTGTTTGTGTGCTCCGCTCTGTCCTGCTCTATCGCTCTCACGTCAGCCCTCCACTCTTCACTTCTCCCTCAACATTTCAAAAGAATGAATTACTTTGGGCCGTCACTTGGCCCTGGCCAAGAATTCATTTTTGTGGGTCAAGTGTTTCAAACTGTCATCTTTGACAGGAACCATCTCATACAATAACTACATGGATGGACCTTGACTTGGAGTGGTTTTTCCCTCCTCTTCATATGCATGCTAAGAAGATGGCAGCTATTGTTACGGGGGGGGGGGGGGGGGAGCAGGAGGGGAAAGGTAAGAGTGGCTACAAAAAGGGCTCAAACAAGAATCAATACTGTATTCATATATATTCATCTTGAAGCTGTGCGAAGTTGTGTAGGGAGCACAAACCAACGCTACTATTACAATGAGCATAAAGGAGCTCTCCAAGGTCTGTCAAATTAATCAGAGAGTGTGTGAATCCAGGTTCTTGACTCGCTGTTTAACGTCAAGTAAATACAACATTGAAGTGAACATAAAGCCGTGTGCTGTGTGTGTGAGACAGGGACAGCAGGGCTTCAATGGCATTGGGCTTGAGCAGACAATCTATTTACAGTGTGCTCAGGGGAGCTTATAAACAAATGTTGAGTAATTTCAGCCAGGAGTAATTACCCTTGCCGCTGACAAGGAGAGTGTGTTAGCTCTCCCCTTCACCCTCGGCCCTGTCCAGAAGGCTTCGCGTGTGTGCACGTGCCCACAGGAGCACGCACGAGCCCATAGGAGCACGCACGAGCACAGATGCACACACTGGGTCCAGTCTGTGTCCGGCGCTCGATAAGGCAAACACAGAACAGGATTTGGAACAAGCTGATGAAATAGTCCTCTCGCCGTGAAAATAACCCAGGTTTTTTCTGAGCTGCGGCCTTATGGTGTTAGCCCCACATTGTTTACTCTCTGGGATTTGTATTAAAGTGCTTATCCATACGCACTGCATTACTTACAATAGATAGCCACTAAACAAACACAATAGACCAGGTTCAAGGATTGGCAATAGGAAAAAGAAAAGACACAGAAAATAGTCTTTCTTCAAATGGTTCTCAGTGGCAATAAACTCCGTACTAACACCCAGAAGAGCCATTCACATACATACTTCAGAGCATTTTGTAGTAGTAGTAGTAGTAGTAGTAGTAAGTAGTAGTTGGTAGTAGTAGTGGTAGTAGTAGTAGTAGTGGTAGTAGTAGTAGTAGTAAGTAGTAGTAGTAGTAGTAGTAGTAGTAGTGGTAGTAGTAGTAGTAGTAGTAGTAGTAGTGTAGTAGTAGTAGTAGTAGTAGTAGTAGTAGTAGTAGTAGTAGTAGTAGTAGTGGTAGTAGTAGTAGTAGTAGTAGTAGTGGCTTATGTTACATTGGCTCCCATTCAGTCTCAGGCAGTCATTTTACTGGAAATATAACGACGACATGGAAGTAATGGTGGCAATAGTAGTATTATCAATAAACGACTTTTTCCTTGAGTAATATTTTGACCTGGCGTTGTTTTTCTCACTCCCAGTTTGAATCAGAATCTCACCTCGTGCTGATTTCCACACTACAATTGAGGTTGCCGGTGCGTACGAGCCCCGTCAGTGCACTTTACCTCCACTTTTTGACCGAACCAAGCAAACAACATCATAAAAGTTTCAGTTTTTCCTTTGTGCGCCTTCATTAAGATGCCGGCGGCGTGCGCGTCGGGCCAACAGATCGCGCTATCGAATCAGAAACGCGAGCAATCAAAGTCACATTCACTGCTCCCGTTCTTTCGCGTTTTTAATCATTTGCGAGCCTTAATTGCAGGATTGAAATGTAACTAACGAACAGGCAAATTAATTTTCACCTTAACCTTTGGAAAACGCGAAGAAGGCCACGGTGCGGGCTTCATCCCGTCTGATCGATTATGATCCCCGGACTCGAACTGAACGGATTCCCATGCAAATTGAGTGCGATCAATATGCATCCGTACACAATCAATGCAGCAGCTTCACGCCGTCCTTTTCCCTCAGACAACGCTGTGATCGGGAGAGCGGTAATGACGGGCTGAAACGGGGGGATACCGAGGGGGGGGGGAAGGATGCAGCGTTATTCACGACGCCGTTGGGTTTTTCTTGAACACGCACGTCGTCTCATTTTGTCAAAACTAATGTCACGATGAAGTATTCAAGAGTAACTTTTTGGGGTGGAGCGTCTGCCACCTGTTTGTTTCCATAGAGATGTTAATGCTTTAATCTGGCCTATCTCCATGGAGACAGGCGACAATACCAGGCCAAGTTACACATCTGACCTCACTATCAGAGTGCATGATTTTACATGTTTTTTTTAATTGTTTTTCTTTTTTTTAAAACAATACATGCGCCGGTAATCGATGACATACAAGCATAGATTAAATGAATGCCATACTGTGGAATTTATGTGGAGATAATGATAATTGTTGTCATATTTTGGTAACTGTTCGCTTTTGACCACGGCTAATGACCATTTATAACAGACAGTGGTATTATGAAATCAGAATGACAAAAAAATAAACAGTAAACAATTTCAAATTTTCATGAATAATCCACGTCATTTGTAAATATTCTTGGCTCACCAGATTACAGTTTGTATTGGGTTGAAAATGTACAGTATTTATGATAGAAAGACTCCTAAAGTAGCTGTTTGTTGCCGCCCTTCTGTGGAACGTTTACATCGAGGAGCCGGTTAAAAAGCTGCACGGTATACCTTTATTACCAGACAGTGCAGTAAGATTAAAATGCCAGTTACTTGTACAAACAAAAAGCTGTAGTACAAAAAGTATTATTCTGGGAAACAAATCCGATATGTCATAAGTATTTTATTCCATCCAGAATGTCTGTAGCCTCTGCTCCAAAAGAAGACAGTAATGTAGATATAGATAATCACGCAAACAACATCAAATGAAACCAGTCACACGCCGGCACTGAAGTCTTATCGACTCCTCTCGCGTCCCTTGAGGGTTTTCCGTTCGCACGCGCTCGCATCGTTTCTTTCAGCAGAGAAACTAAGGTCACTGGAGAAAAGTCACACACTTCCATTCCACGTTCACTCAAGCGTTTCAGCGTTGAGTTTGCCGTGTCCTCCGTAACATCCACGCACCAAAAAAAAACCGAACGACTGCGCCCTCCTCAGCGCAGTGGTTCTCATGTCATTACACGCTGCATGCTGTACGTTGTTGTCTCTTTGTCCTCCTTTTGAACCACTTCTCCCCAGCTAATAGAACATGCATAGAGGGGCGGCCTGGCGCTACGCTAGGTGCCATTGTGCAGAAGTCAAGTTTTGGCACCAGGCCCAGTCGCAAGGTGAGGACAAACGGTGCCCACCAACTCTACTTTCAATCCTGCAGTGAAAGAAAAACAACCCAAAAAGAAAATACTATGCGCACGGTCTTAAGTCTGTTTTGGACCTGCTTTTATCTCCGCTCCTTAATTCCCCCCTAATTCCAGATTGGGGATAACCTGGGGATGGTAATGAATGGAAAGTAAGGGACAGGAAAACATCACACGCGCGCGCGCCGGCGCCGTCTCCCTTTGAATGCGCTCGCCGTGGATTTAGGGCTTTTCCTCCAACTCTTTTAAGACGGAATGGTCTTATTAGCGCTGATTGTTAGTCATGGGATGTGGGCAGCCCCGGACCCGCCATCCTTAACCCTTTAGTGGATGCTCGACTTAGTTTGATGGTGGTTTATTGAAATAGAATTGCACTAATTGTTGAAGTACTGTTACTGGAAAACACTGAGGCTTCGACGTGTTCTGCTTTTGTCTGCTGGAGAGTGAAGAAGTCTAGAGCAGCCGTAGGTCATTGCTTTATATTTTGGACATTAGACACAAGAAACGATTTCCGTCTGCCCTTTTACGGACTGTAATCATAAGCGTCATCACAACAAAGTGCCGCTTTGCCGGACCAGGCGGTGGAAAGCTGCAGTTTACCGTGGAGAGCCCCCAAATGGCCACGCAATGCTGCTGAGTCCTGCGTATTCAGCAGCATTGCTTGAAAAAAAGAGAAAAGAAACAGAGAACAAAGTAAGCACAGAGCAGTGGGCGTGTATGGGGGGTAGGGGAAACGGGAATTTTCTAAATGATGGCTTGAAGAATAACGAATGCTCAAACATGCACGAATCACTTTAAATACAACATTGAGTGGATGAATGAGAAAGGAAAACTATTATAACATGGTGAAAAGCTCTAAATATAATATATGTCTCCTTTTAAACACTCTTATGCCTGGTATTCTAACACTGACACTAACACAAAAACTGATGTTTTTAGAGCCATATTTACGAACACTAATAGTTATATAAAATCTATAGATGTTTACTTGAATACAAATATGTCAATTCACATTCTTTTCTCATCACAAATGATCTACACAAACTACATTGTACATGCATAAGTTCTATTATATTGTACTCAGTTAACTCACAGTTAATTCCATTCTTTTTTACTCATTTGGCAAAACCTTTCGCTCAAGTCACAAAACACAGATGTTTGTTTAAAAAGCAAACTTCCTTGACAAAACTGAATGCATTCTTCTAGGAACATACACTTTGATGTCAAAATACAAACAGATTATAAATATATGTTAAAAATAGCTGCAGAATTCAAGACAATCTGACTTGGACCTAATATTATTTCGATTTTTTTTAAACCAAGAATCTGTTTAACTTCGATGGAAACATATCGCCCATTTTCTAGAACCTCAGTAAAAAGTCCATGTGGTGTTTCCTGATCATTGTGTTAAAGATGCTGCAAAGAGTGTTTTAACATGAGCGCTTGAAAATAGAAACAAGGCTGCGCCAATACACGGAGAATGTCTGCTCCACGGCGGGGACGTTTTGGAATTTGTCACAAATGTGGCGCCTTTGTGTAAAAGCCTCTTAAAAACACGGTTAAACACAAGCGACTGCCTTTGTTTTTTCCGTTGCACGTACGATATATTTGCCTTGTAATGGTACGATTTTGCATGTGATGTCAAGCAGTTTTCAGCGCGTCTCCTTCCCGTCACAAGCTGTAACGCACTCATAACATTTAGCATCTTATTTGGTGAGTTAAAGAGCTGCTAGACGCCTCTTAAGTCTGAGTATATTGAAAAGAAATAAATGCATGCAAGCTGTGCGGGGTGACAAACCAATTGAAGGGAGGGCGTTTCCTGGCGGTTTCAAAATGCCACTCGCTGATATTGCCACCGACAGTGTGAGTCTATCATCTCGTCATTGTTTCCGTTCTGTACCATATCCGCCATTGGTTTTTGTGCCCGTCCAAAACACCCGTGACAAAAGACCCCACATCCCGGGATTTACCTAATTGAGCTGTATTATGTCTTTGTTTAATAGCTAAGTCTACATCTTCAATTACTTCAGTGTGACTAATTGATCCAGCCTGAAACAGTGCCGCCCGTAGTCGCGGGGTCCCTCATGAGCAGACGCCGGCCCTCCAGGAAGGCACGACCAAACGCCGCCACTAATTGAAATGATTTCGATTAATACGCAGCCAAATCAGGTCTAAGTGGCAGGCCGGCACAGTTGCAATCTCACCCAGATCGGCTTTGGGTGTTTTGACAATCTCGGCCCTCCTCGACACACAAAGCATCAATTCATCCCGCGGAGAAGAAAGAAGTGGGGGGAAAGAAGGAAAAAAAAGAAAAAAAAACAGCACTCGGATCGATAAACAGTGATTTATTTACCGCTGTGTGTTATGTAGAGGCGAGGGTGGGGTGCAGCCGAGAGCCTTGTGATACGGCCACGGGCAGCCGACATAATGGGACCCTCTCAATCTTGGCTGAGTGGCTTGTTGGATTGTCAGCGTGCTTTTCCGACGCCGTTCAAAAGCACTATGCGATCAAACCCGCGGAGACGAGAGCACGTAGCAGACACATGATTACTCACCATAAACGATTCGACAAAAGGGGGGGGAGAGAAATAGAAGAAGAAGAAGAAGAAGAAAAAAAAGGAGGAGAATGACTGCGGAGGGTATTGATGACTGTATGGACTCAGTGACAGGCCATTTCATTTGTGTGGAGACAAAGTGTTGAGCGGCGCGGATCAATCACGATACAGATGGATTATTGAGCATAAAAAGCAGGTTTAATGCCATTAGATACGCTTCACGCTGTCCGTCTCTGCTGCGTCAGCCTTTTCTCTCTCTCTCTCTCTCTCTTGAGTCCGTGGAATATCAGGCGAAACATTATGACCACATGCCTGTTACTGGTGGCTGTCTCATCTCACACCCAATTTAGTGACAATGCATCACGAATGAGGACAATTAAAAGCGGTTTTGACCTCAAGCTAACGTCACCTGTGGCTAATTCAGCACTTGTTTCAACCACATTTAATAGATACTGACAAAGCAGACAGAATATATGCAAACTATTCATATTGAGGATAATCAAAACTGTTTTAATGGCTTTATTCTTTTATCGAGGCTGCATGGGTTCTGTCCTGGCATATGACTCGTGCACGCCAAAGGGTCCAGACTATATGTGGTTTTAATACAGCTGCCCGATACTTTTTGTGCAGTACTCAAACCTCACCTTAAACCGATACATTGCTGGTGGAAAAATGTAAAAAAAATAATAATAATCATCCGACCCCACAGATAGAAATAGCTACGTTCTTTGTATGTCAGTATTGCCCACCTCTGCGCGTGACATTTGGATGCTCAAATCTAGACACCGACAAAAAAAAACCTCTGCTTCTAACTCATAAACTGGGAAGGTAAGCCCGCTAAGAGGACTATAATGCCTGTAGTTCACTTCCGATGCCAGTGCTTAGAAAGTTCCGCTTCATGTATGCCAACGTGCAGTGGGTGAATAAAGCGCACACAGCTCCAAGGCAGGGATTTGTTTTGGAGGCGGCGACTCCAAGGTTTAGGTGGGACTTTTCTTATTTGGTAATATCTGAGGCCGTCCAATAATGCGGCTCGATGCGCTGATGTCATCACATTTGGACAAAACTTCTCAGACTGTCGTGACCTTGGCAGGACACGCTGGACCGCGCACACTCCTCTCGTCTCCGTCAAGCAGCCAATAGCACGGCGTTGTCCAGAGTGTTTGCGGGAAAACACCGCCTTTAATGCTGGAATGAGGAACCAGCGGAAGACGAGGGGAAGACGTGAAGGTTGCATAATACAGTAGTGTAAACAAAGACCGTTTATGCGTTTGACTTTTTTGGGGGGAAATGAGTTTGTGTTTTGAGTGGAAGACTGCATCGTGAAAGCAGCACGTCGCGACGACATGGAACCATCGCGCGTTGTCCGTCTCTAATTGTACATTTGTTTGTGTCTCGTTAACTCGGGAATAAGAGCCGAGTCCAAAATGTAATGCTTTTGTGAATATTAACGACGAGCCAAAGGGTTTGTGAGGGCGAGGGATGAATTACACTTAGAAAAACGACCTCCGGATTTGTTGTGTGAAAATCTGCTCGCCCAGCTTTGAAGTCAAAATGTTCTCATTGGCTTGTGGTTTATTTATTCTTGTTATCATAGAACATTTTGGGATTCATTTTTAAAAATCCAATATAGCTTAATACTTATTATACTGTTCGATTATACACATTTAATTCCCATAAGTCATTAAGGTTTGGTTAATTATACCCATAGTTCCCGTTGGTCAAACGCAGCTGCTGTTGCCATAGAGCAGTCGTGCAGATACCAGGCCATCCACAGTGAGGTGTCCACACCCCCACACTTGATAACAAGAAGAAAAAATCATGTTTTCCTCATGTTATATATTATACCAGAGGCCCAGGTGCAACCCCTGCAGACAGCGGTGGGCCACGGCTCCAGCATCAGACCTTGATCAATGAGTTTGAGCTTTTTGTAGTTTTTATTCTTCAGACGCAAACACTGCATATCGTGTTGTTGAGTTTGGCGACGTTTGTAATGTTGTAAACGGCACGGATGTCTTTCATTGGAGCTTGGATTGGAGAGCGTCAGTTGCTCGGGGGGACGGGGGGGTGCATAAGAACCAGATGATGTTGGTCTGAAAGATTTGTCAATGGCTGTCAGCTAATAAGACATTTTGTACTGTACATGTGATTGCATCAGTAACCCCGGCGATGCACTGATAAACCTCCTCCTTCACCTCCTCCCCACCCCCCAGTGCCGGAGGGCCTCACCCCGGGGCCCATCTGACTGACAGCTGTTGATTTGGATCTCTCCATCATAGTGGGCCAGATAAAATGCCCTGGATCCAGGGCTCATTCCTTGCTTCTCCTCCTCCTTGTCCCTGTGCTTTCCCTTCCTGTTCCCAATAGCAATTCCCATTCCCAACCACCGGACTTCTCCTCCATGGCCCTCTCCTAATGAAGTCATTCCAGGCACACATGATTGTGGGAGATTGCCACCACCTCCAGAACGCTTTAGCAGCTTCTCGGTGCGGTCTGGGCTCCCCATCCCACCCCCAGCCTCCCCCCTCCAATCCCCCCAGCCTCCCCCCAGCCTCCCCCCATCCCCCTCCATCCCCCCGCCCGTGTCCGCTGCAGCCATGTGGAAAGAGCGGCCTCCTCTGCCTGCCCATGTATGTTGTGTGGAGGTGTGTGTTCTTAACTAAGCTAACACAGACTGACTGGATACTAATTGGATGTCTCCGTGGCGGCGCGTACATGGTGTGGCATTATGGCAGAGGGAGGAATCACAGCCGCTCTGTTAGACTACACTGCACCTAACCACAGCACCAGGCATTTTCTTTGCACTACAGGAATGTATCACACGACTGAAAGCGCTGAGAGAAATGTGACATGAAACAAAGTCTAGCTCTGTGTTCTATTCTCCAGAAATACCCTACATTTAGTAGATTCACATCGTGTCTAATATAAGGTCGTTCATGTTAAAGTATTAAGTTATTCAGTTTGTGCAAAGTAATAATATAAATGGATTGATACGTTCAAACCAACGCATCAGGTGTTTTTAACAGGCCGTCACAGTTTAGAAGAACAAACTTTACAACACAAGAAATAAGAATGTTGAATAGTTTATTGTACAAACAAACATGAAAAGCCTCTTCTGAACTTCAGACTGTTGCATCACGTTTAGGGGCCCAAAGTCTCACGCTCTTGTTGAAAATGAATGCACTGCCTTGAAATTTCAGTGTTAAGAAAGATGGATGTTGAGTTGTAACCTTAGTAACCTTTTGTAAAATTCTACTTTAAAAAGAACTATGTTCTTCTGGCAGATATTCTGACACACATCAGTGTCTCACATCAGAGAAAGTTGAGTCAATCTAAACTTTTTATTGTAAAAGAGTCTGTGTAACGACAGCTGTAGAAATGGTCCAATGGTGTCACGGTGCATGTATTAAATATAAACTGCTAGTTCAAAGCCTAAATATTTGTGTACAGCGCCCAGGGGATTCTTTAACACATTTAATTCTGTAACTGACTAAAACGCCGTCACATTCACCTGTCCATCATTTACGGTCTGCTTTTATGATTGATCTGCAACACGCCGACAGATAATGAATCTCTTAGTATGTCAAAAACAGCCCCCTGCTGTTCTCCCTCTGCTCTGCCTATAAAACACTGCGCCAGCGTTCAGCTTCAGTCCACAGAGAAACACCTCCTCAGTGAGTGGTCTCCAGTGTATCCTCCGGAGACCAGCGCCAAGCCTGTCCGTCTGAGGCAGCTGTAACACGACAGCACTGCTCTCAACACTGTATCTCCAAAAGCCTCGTCTGACTCACTGTTAGAGGACGTGCGAGCTAAGGGATCACATGATTTCGATTGTGGCGCCTTTGAATTCCAACAATGGACTGTGAGCTAGGCAGGAAACATCTGATAACAGTACAGCTCTGATCTCCCTGTCTTTGGCAAGTACACGTGTACAAGATACTAGGACTTAATGACGGGCTCTGATCAGTTTTTGTCAGGAAATTACAATATGTGAATGAATGTGAATTCAAGATTTCACTGTCGTTTGGTCATGTCAATAATTGTGATGAATCGTAGTGGAGTCCTACCATCCGGACGAAGGTATACGAGGCCTCGAATGAGGTCTGAGAGGGGCACCACGTCCTTTGTCCTGCAGAGCATTCAGCTGCTCGCTGCATTGTAATCCCAGTACGAGGCTCTGTCACATGAACTGTATTTTAACGTCTCTTCCGCGTGTTCCCATGTTCCTCAAACTCGTAACATCTGAACTCGGAAACGTTTCATCTTGGCCAGCCCGAGGCACACCTGTCTGATCAGGGTCTGGTGGACCATCTTGGAAAAGGAGAAGTGCTCCCTGAAAAAAGTTGGTCTTTTGTGTAAATAGAAACAGTTCAGCACATGAAAAATGGGAGCAAAAACAAAAGTGTTGAGTTTGTACAAGTTTAATGCCATGCTGTGGAACATTTCAAGCATCTCCGTGGAGACAAGCAGGTAGCAGGTCCTTTACATTACAAAAGTTAGATTGTACCACGGAACACTGATGTTTGAAGAGGAGGCGTCAGCACTGAGTGAACCCTTCGGTCCGGTTGTCATTTACAACATCTGAATATCTAGTGTCAATAATTAAGCCTCAGACATAGTATTTGCATAACAATAAATTCAATGCATTATCAATATGCCAGCATCATCCATTATTAACGATGCACTCCATTAACATAATAATACATTAGCATAATCAAGACCGCTGTATTTGCATGGGAAATGCTCTTGGAAACCACACAGGATCTGAGTACATCAGCAGAAACGACGGCGATTGCTTTTGTCCTGTGGAGAAGCTGCTGAGGTCTTCAGAACCACTGACAGATGAAGGTGCACAGAAACAAACGTGCGGTCATCGGTGCCGGTGAGTGTCGGCATCCAGAGGGGCCGTAAGCAACAATTGTGACGGCTTACCTGGCTCTGCTCAAAGGGAGAGGAGATTTCCGGAGAGTAATTGTGTGATTGCGTGAAGGTTGACAAGGCCACCTGAAGAAGGCTCTCACGTCGGCAGATCCGCGCCATTTTCAATCATTTCCCTTTCTGTCCAGAGACCACAGCCGTCATTATAGGTGTGACAGGTGTAATTCTAATCAGTGGAGGGTCTTTAAGTGCCGTCCACTCCTCTGCTAATGCCGTGATGACATCAGAAAAGCCTAATACATACCCTTCATTCCCCATTTAATCAGGCAGGTATAGTTTTAAGTTGTTTTCAGAGTGTGCCCCTGATAAAACAAAGCAGAGCCACTTAGCACGTGTTCTGCTAGTTAAGTTTCCTCTCAGCAGTAATACAATGTTTCCGAGTGTCTGCTGGAAAACAAGTGGAAGGTCAAGAACACCAACAATAGATGTTGATTCCAATTATGTGTAAAGCATTGAACAAGATGCGCTAATGATGGCGTTGTTGCCAGAAAAAAAAGGTGTTTATGTGGACTCTCCCAAAGCCATGGAATAGTTTATTAAGCAAAGGCTTTATTTCCATAAATGCTGATAAGACTTCAAATGATTTGGCTGAAAAACAGTCCTGGAATCAGCACAGCCACGCAAAGCCGCGTGTGTATTTATCCGGGCGACGCTGCGAGACAATCAAGACAAAGATGATAGCACATTTTGAAATGCAGCACACAGACGTAATGAGATTGCACGCTACTTGAGGAACAAATCCAGACAAAATGTTTTTTTGTCTTTTTTTTCATAAATGCGTCCTTGTTTTATTCAAAAAAAAAAAGAAAAAGGCCATCGTTTTCAATTAATGAAGCAGGGAATTGAGTGTGAGGTCCTGCGGGATATGGATTAAGCGCCGTGGCTTGAGGGCCCAATCTCTCCGAGTCTGGACGTGGTCTGTCCCTCCAGCTCATCCAGCGCTCCTCAGCCTGTGAGGTGTGCTGCTTCTGCGAGCACCGCTATTAGTGGTGGGGGGAGATAAAACTGTAAGTGTTGCTCCCAATTAGTGCATCAGTGACCGCACGGTGCCTCCTCCACGGTGCGGCCTGTGGGGAGGAAGAGAGCGATGGATGGGTTAGAGAGGTACTGATAAAGGGAGGACAAGAGAGACATAAAAGAGAGAGAGTATAGTGGGGGCGTCAAAGGGAAGCCGCTCAAAAATGGCTTAAGCATTCATTTTGAGTGGCGAGACAGCTCCTATTAACATTTAACAGCGTTTGCGCAACTTGGTGTGGAGGTTAGGATGCAAATGAGGAGGAATTAAAACTGGCCAGAGGTTTGTCATTGATGGATTGCAGTCTGGAGCTGCTCACCACTTCCTCGTGTCCATCACCGGCGATTACTGTATAATTAAACCTTATTTCTGGACTCTGCGACGCATAATTACTTGTGTGGGAATGTAACCGTCATCTAAAAGCTCCGGCGGAACGCTTTTGCATTTAGTCGGGCAGGCTGCAGTCATTTCCACCCAGCTATGACAGATAGAGCCATCTGATGATCGGCGAAAGAACAGTCACTTTTAATAAGTGCTGCGGAAAAAAATATTAGGCGACAGTGTGCTGATTATAGGAAAATTAGGCTTTCAAGTGGTAAAGTCCTTTTGTGTTATTTGCATAATTTATTCCAGCTTTACCCCCCTGTTCAACCACCTCTGGTTTTTCGTGAGCTGTGGGCAATTTCCTCTCATATTTGAATAGATTGCACATTTAAGGCTACTTAAGGAAAATGATCACTTAGCATATTTTAATTGTCGTGCAAAGACTCGAGTTAGTGCGCGGGGCCCGGCTTCAGAAACGAGGGGGCCCTTTAAAGCGACTGCGGTGACAGATAACCCAGAGGTTCAGAACACAGACACGCACATTATTAGCGCTTTACACCCTTAGCAAACCGGCAGTAACAAAGGAAGAAGCCCCGTGCAATATGTTAAGAAGTTCTTTCAGAGGAAACTTAACCTCTTTTCAAGCGATGGCAAACTTCTGCTCGTTTTAGTCACGGCTACACCACTAGGGGTGGTATATACGGACAACAAAGCAATCTGCATTCTGTCAGATGTAAGCTGCAACGTGCTGGTCGTGGTCTTGGTTGAGGTTGAAACACTGCAGAAGAAGTGAATGAATTGTACAATCAAATGTAACTGAGCAATGTAGAAATGTCACTTTAGACTTTGTGCTGCTCCTCACGCCATAAAACAAGCCTCACCAAAAACATATCTATATATATATGTATATGTATATGTATAAACAGGTCATATTGCGTAGGTGAATGATATGACACCAAGAGTTACACATAAAAAAAAAAAAGATTCAAAAGCTTACAGATATATACTTAAAGGCTTGAATCCTAATTTATTTCTGATCACACTTCATGGTTGCAGCGCGTTTCAAAGTGGAGGAATAAAGAAAACAGCAGCCCCGCATGCACTTTAACCTCTCGCGCTGCGTTTGAGTTTTCTCGGATAATTATATAGGCTACGCGGCAGCTTCCCACACCTCAGCAGCAGCAGCAGCAGCAGCAGCAGCAGCAGCCATATAATGATACCTTGGAAATATGGCGGGTAAAAAAGCACATCATTTTCATTACCCGTACTCATATAATCCAAATTCTTTGTGTGGGGGGAAAAAAAGATAATTAATGCTTTAATGTTTTGGTCTTGCCACTCTTACCGCAGCAAGAGAAATGAATTGTTACATTTTAATGAGAGAAGCGACAGTGCTGGCGCCGCACAAAACACCAATGATTTTATAATTGTACACAAGGGTGACTAACTCAAGCCTCATTAAGATTATTTTTCAGATGGACTACTTTTTGTCAGGACAATACATTTATTTTTTCCTCACAAATAAATAGGTTTGATTAATAATCCCTTTCGATATGACCCAAGAAGCGTGAATGTGACCCGCAATGTAAAATAAGATAAAAAAACAAAAAACCCAAACAAAAGACAAGTACAAGTTCGAATCTCCCAAGAAAATGTCTTTAATGAATTGTTTGTTGCTGCTTGAACCTCAGATTACATGAAAATACATTGACTGCATGTATGGCAACATATTCACACATATAAACAAGTGGTGCATTTGTTTTGTATGTATAGGTATGTACAACAGAAACACGTTACACTCTGTTTTAAAGTTGTGCAAGTGTGTTTAATATACTAACGATTTATAAAATTCAACACACTAAATAAAAAAAGAAGAGTGTGCCCACGTATATACACATTCACACGCGCACAACCACAGTAGTTCACAAAAGATTAAAGCAAATGTATTGGATTATACATTTCCAGGTCAGCCTCAGGTCGACCCGAGTGTCCACGGTTCCTCCCTCTGCCGTGTGGTTTGGATGTTCTCTTCATTAGAATAAGTGTGTAGGTCTGACACAGTGAGACGCACACAAGGCTCTGCTGCAGCCCGCAGTGTTACAGCCGTGTGAGGTAGACCGCGCAAACGTCAGGGTGTTCACTCCACTGTTGTCTTTTTTGTTTCATTTCATTTTTCACAAATAGTTGGAAAGACATAAATCAAATACCACGTGTTTTTGTAGCCATGAGGTAGAAATGCCTTAGTGTCCAAACTTCTAACTGGACATTTACATAAAAGTCACCTTAAAAAAAGCTTGCCACCATGTATGAAAAGGAGCACAAAGGACCAAACTAACAAGCATAGCATTGAGCGTTGTGTTGGAGTTGTTTGTCGGTGCTGTTGTAGTGCGTGCTCTGAAGTGCATTAGTGGTTTGTGTCTAAAGGGAGTCTCTCTCCAGAGGATTTGCTGACAGAAGGAATTCTGGTGCAGATTGTTTTGAGGGTGCTTTTCTGACGGACCACTCTCTCTCCCCTCTGCTGCTGCCACGCGGCCTGCCTGTCTTTCCTTCCCGTCAATTCTGCTGATGCTCAGCACTGTGCTTTCCCCACATCAGGTGCTGCTCTCGTGGTGCCTATAGATACCACAGGAACATAGCGACAGTGGCCTTCACACATACTCCACGCCTAAAAAGGTATACAATAATGTGTAAGCCAAGACTTTCAGGTGTGGTAAATGAATCATACAGAACAGAACTGAACAATCCCAACACTGACAATGGCTTTTCAAAAGAGCAAGAAAGCTACAGTCCCTTCAAACTGCACTTACATATCTTCAATAATTGCATGCCACAACAAAAAGCGACACCTGGTCACACAGTGAGATGGAAAGTGTAAGAAACTAAAGTACATTCCAATGTAATACAACGAAAGAACCTTCTGAGACAAAGGACAATGCCTCACCCTCAAAGCTGCTCAGGAAACCCTGTTCGAACACACATTCTCTGATAAAGAAAGGACTTAGTTTTGACATGGACATTTTTTGGGAATAGCTTAACACTGATTCGTTATTTTAATATATGAACATATATGATTGCACACCTTAAACTAAGTTTGTGACAATGAACCTTTGAGTCTGTAAATCTGGTCTGTACAAAGACCGTGAAACAGGCACAACATAATTAACTTCACTTCATAAGATCCCATTTTTAAAAAACGGATTCAAGTCTAACAGAAAGTAGTGCGCGTGAGGCGAGGCCACTCTGAAGGATTTGAGTCACCTCTGCTGCTCATAACCAGCAGCAATAATACTGATATCATTAGAATCATTAGAATTAGTATATTTGAATTGGCAGGTGAAAACAGCTTGTTCTTCTGTAAAAGAGTCCGAAATGCAGAACGCTCTCTAGTACCCCTTAAGAAATAGTGGAGGAAAGCTTCAGTTTAATTTCATGTTCGTGTTGATGGATTGAGAGACTGGCAAACATTTGCTATCAGTGAAAAATGAAAAACTATTTGCACTCACTAGTGATTATTAATCATTTTAAAAATTACATTCAATGTCACCTCTTTGCCTTTGATCCTGGCCTTTTGTGGTTCACCTATACAATCTGCTTCAGATTTCCTACTTAAGCTTTAGTGCTTTTCATCAACATTTCTTGAGGTACTATACAATTCACAAACGATTTCCTGAGTTTGGCCTGTTCTGTCAGTTTGCGTTGCAGAAAGAAGATCAGAGCCGGGTGAGTCAGGGCCCTTCCTGTCACCTCTGGACTTCAGCAATAGACAATAAAGAACTAGTGAGCAGCCTCTGTCGCTCCGCTTTGCAGACTCACCGCGCATGTTTTAAAGCTCATATTTTCAGCTCATGCTATGAATGTAGATTGTGAGGCAAATGAAAAACAAAATCATAAAGCACCACTTCAGGCACTTGGAAAGCCAACTAAACCATAAGAACAAGAACAGAACAATATATACACCGACACCGCAGCGGCTTTTCTGATGCCAACTTTTCTTGCAATTTGTAAACATGACCTGGCCATCAGAGTGTCTAGTTTTCAAACAAAACTCCTTTTCATTCACAGATAAACTGCCAGTGTTCTGAAACTGGGTCTGTTAATGCATCTAAAGCCTGTCAGTGAGAACTCATGGGCTTGTGTTGGCCTTCTGTGTGCTTCCCTCCAGCACAATGCTTCTGCCCTGAGGGGAGGAATTGTGGAAGCCTCTTTTTCTCAAGGGCGTAATCTATATTTTCACTGGCTGCAGCCGAACATTTTGTTCCACTCAGTGTACGTGTCAATCTCTTTCTGGGATATACTGGCCTGGAATTTACAAAAGACACTCTCAAAGTCCTGGTATGTTAGTGGCCTGATCTGTCCCCTGGGCATCATGGTTGACATGTCCATGCCTTGTGCAGATGCATGTAAGAGCCCCACCAGGGCCTCCTGACATAGGCGGGCCAAGTCCAGTCCAGAGAAGCCCTCAGTGCGCTGTACCAGCAGAGCCACCTCCTCCTCACTTAAGCAGAACTTGTGCTGAGACTGGGCCAGCAGCTGGTTCACCATCTGATGTCGAGCTACATTGTCTGGGAGGGGCACGAGCACCCTCCTGGAAAAGTACCTCCTCAGCCCTTCCTCCATGTCCTGGGGTCTGCTGGTGGAGCACACCACCAGCACTTGGCTGCCTCCGTCCTCCCCAGAGCCCATTAGGAGTGAGTCCAGCTGGGCCAGGAGCTCACCCTTTAGTCGGTTGATGGGACTCTCTTCACTGAGGTGGGCCGACAGCAACATGTCTACCTCACTAATGAACAGTACTGATGGCTGCCGACAGCGTGCCACCAAAAAAGATGCTCGAATGATCTTTTCCCCATCTGCCAGCCATTTTGTAGCCAGTGTTGAGCCACTGAGCTGGAGGAATGGCGCCCCCAGCTGGCTGGCCAGGCAACGGCCCAACAACGTCCTGCCACTGCCCCTGGGGCCAAACAACAACACACAGCGTGGCGCAGGTCCTAAACTGCTGAACATGTCTGGACGCAGGATGGGCCAAAGCACCTCCTCTTTCAGAGTAACCTTGGCTAGCTCAAGACCAGCAATGTCATTCCAATCCACAGGAGGGCCCTGCTGCACGATTTCAGAGGTCACCATGTCAAGAAGGTGAGGGTCACTGCTTTTGAGCTGTTCTTCGGCAGGACGTGACGATGAGGACGAGGAAGACGAGTTAGGGCCAGGAGCTGAATGGGACATATGTAGTCGATGGTCTTCACCTTGCTCGCTGAGAGAGGGAGAGGTGAAGCTTGCTAGAGAGTCTGCCGAGCGTGAGCCCCCAAGGCTGGAGGAGACGTATGTGGGGGGAGTGAGCGGGCCACCTGCAGGCTGGCTGCTATACTTCCTCTGCTGCTGTTCAGGGCCCATGGAGGACTGTTTGGGTGGATTAAAAGGTAAAGAAGACTTGTCAGAGCTCCTGTCAAATCCACCTGAGACGGCCCCACTGGAGCCTCCATTGGAGCTGCTGCTGTCTGCAGAGACCCTGTACATGGGGCTCTCGGCTGAGCTCCGGCTCTGTCCATAGCCAAAGTTACCATAAGAAGAGTCCACATCGCTCTGGCTGCTCATGTAGAAGGCTTTCCTTTTCAGTGAGTTGGATGAGCTGCTGGTGAGAGGGGTAGGGGCGATTGGGGTCAGGTTGTGGTTCTGGTATGGGTATCCAGGTAAAGCAGAGGAGGGAGGGAGGGGAGTCGGCGCAGCTATGCCTGAGGGGAGGTATGAGGAGGGCGGAGGGGCCCCCCCAGGGCTATAGCCTGGACCAACAGAGCCCTGTGCGGGGTAGCCCGCTGGGGGGTAATTATAACTGGACAGGTTGGGAGAGCCACCGTTGTAAGCAGGGACTAGCGTGGGATGTGAGGGTGGAGGTGGGGGGGGCTGCAGAAGCCCAGAGCTGTGCAGGGGGGAGGGAATGGTGGCGGCGGACTGGGAAGTGTAAGTACTGTGAAGGTAGGAGCCGCTGTAGGCCGGCCCGTATTCCTGAGAGGACATGGAGGACGAGTGCAGGGCTGTGGCTGTGTGGCTCCCACAGCTGCTGCTGGAGTAGCTGGGCTCGCTCAGGGTGCTGGAGGCCAGCCCTGGGGAGCTGCACATGCCAGACACCACCTCTGAGGCGGCTGCCACCCCACCCTTCCTTACTGACACCCCCTCGGGGATGCAGCTCATGGGGTACACTCCGTCCTGCCAGGGCTCTGATTCACCTTTTCGTCCATTCATCACTCCGGGGCCTTCCGCATACGCGGAGGGCATCTCCAGAATCCCCGAGTACTTTTCGGCATATTTCTTGAGAAGATTGGAGGCAGTCAGAGCAGAGATGTCATCATTGGCCCAGGCGTACTGGTAGGTGGCAGAACGCTGCAGGTGGGTGGGCACTGCCCGGTACGCCTCGGCTTTGTGCGCTGGGGAGCGCGTGGTGGAGGAGATGTCAAAATGTTGCTCGGCCCACTGGCTGTGCTCGGGGGTCCACTGCATCTTTATGCCTGAAAGAAGAGAAAAAACACACATGAACCAAATGTGCTAAAATCATGCTCACAATAATTAGAACAACAACACCTCTAAATTACAATTTACAGAAGCTCGTCAATTAAAGAGGTGACATTTATCCAGAGAGCAAAGTGTGTTTTTTGGCTAATGTTGTATGTTTTTTTGTTGTTGTTTTTTTTCACGCTGCATTTAGAAATAAAACTTTGACAATATATGACAAAATGTACTGTATAAAATGTACTATTATGAAACAGTGTTCCTCTGTCTTTAGTCTGCTTGTGTGCAGTACAATACAAAGTACAAACACTATACGTCCACTCCACTATGGCTGTTCTTTCTGTACCTGCTCCAGTGCTGAGGACAGACAGAGCGTCCGGCAGGTATAGAGTGTGCTGCGGAGGGATGGCTGGTTACAGCAGCCTAATGCACCCCCGCCAGACCAATAAGACAGAGGCATGGAGGGTCACTCTATAATCCCGTCTCATCTGAGGTGGCTGGAGATGGGTTTGAAAATGTGCCTCGCTGAGTGCCCACAAAGACACACACACCTGCACATGCACACACAGTTCTCACACACAGGGCATTTTTTTTAAAAATGAAAGCGCCAGGCTGCATTGAGGCGTGCTGACATGCACGCGCACTTCCACTGACCCAGACGGACAAACACAGGCACGCACACAGAGCTGCAGCCAGCTATGAATTACAACACATTGTGTCTCAGCTTAGTTCCTGTCTGCACAGCTCCACCTTGACCTCCTCTCTCCTCCTCTCTCCTCCTCCTTCCTTTACTGCTCTGCTTGCCTCCCTGCTGCCTTGTCTTTTCTCACTCTTTGCTTTTTGTGTAATCCATTTTCAAGCTCCCTCCTGCTAGATCCTTCTTTACTTCTTTCAGCGCCTTTTATTCTGACTCTATCTGTTTGGATATATATCTTTACTTTTCCCCTCTTATTTACTCCCCTTGTGCTTGCTCTGGTGCCTCCCCTCCCTCCTCGCCTGCTCCATCTCATCTCAGACACACTCACCTGGCTCTCCCCTTTATTGCCTCAGGAGGCTGGAGAGCCACTGTTTCCTTTAATCCCAGCCAATGCCATCTGCAAACACTGACAGTCACACAGCGACTCCATCGTCGTCTCACTATCAAAGCCGCGGCGCTATCAAAGGCTGGACGGGGCGTAATCACAGCAGCCGCGCACCGCATTGAACCCCGTTTGATTTGACTTAGTGCACACAAATAAAGGATAATATTGGTGTCATTTAGGCTGCTTCTTGCGACTTATTGACTAGCAGTGGTTGCATGTTGAGCTCCACAGCTGGGGGTCTGGTGAGCAATGCCTTCCTCAGAATTGGTTTATGTGTGTATTGTGTGAGTAAAGAAGGCATGCACAATACAATCCATTCATGGAGGAGCACATCTTCCATTCTCATATCCATTTATGCTCCCACAAACACACACACACACACACACACACACATCCAGTATTCACCACTGTTTTCTGAGGCCCTGTTTGTTTGGTAACAACACAGCTAAAGTAGGAGGGAATCCCCAGACTCTTATTTCCTCTCTGATTCTCCTCTCAAGCCATTTCTCAGCAGACGCCAGTGGCTAATTAGCAGAATGGCGAGCCGCTAATTGTGTTAATTTACAACGTTTTAGGCGAGGGGAGTCTAGAAAAGGGCTGATGAGCCTGCGCCACCCTTTTATACAGAGCGAGGAATGCCTCAGATATGAGAACGGTGCATACAGTTTGCATGGATAATATGTAATCAAAGAACAACTGTAATAACAGAACACTTGGCTAAGAGTCACTGTTCAAGTGTGTGTCGCGGTGTGACGCTTTTCCTGCATATTTAACAAACCTCTGCCGGTAACAAAGCCTCGATGGTGTAGAATACAGACAATTTGAGCTCATGGAATATGATTGTAGTGTCTTCCCTGTCATAGTTCACACCACCTCTTCTCTCCTCTGGCTCAGCCTCACTGTAGCAGGGTCAAGCGACGCAACATCTCCTGCCTCTGCTGCAGAAATATCCGTCTTCACAAGCCATTTAAAATGGCATTCAGTCACCCTCTATTGAGTAATCTAATTATTGACCTCTATTGCTGATCAAGGAATTACAACAATGTCGCAGAGCGCTTGACCTCGGCCGGTCGGCGACTTCGTAATAAAGTCCCTTTTCTATAACACTAGCCCTACACTATTATGGGGTGAAGCAGTGGAGGATAAGTCAAGTGGGAGTTGGTCAGCGCACAAAAGTCCAGTGGTGATCAGAAAGGCTGCAGCCGACACCAGCTCCGCTCACTTTAATATCACCTTTAACTGGCTGACTGAAAGTCACTATTGAGCACGCTGACCTCATTGTCCTTAAACTGTTGAAAGAATTACAACAGTGAAATAGGCTTGTTCGGATTTGTTCATGACAAGCTGGACTTATCTTCTGCTGTGCTGTTTGCCTTTCTGATATTAATATACACCCATAATAAGGATGAAAACCATACATTTACTACAGCAAATTGTTTGGATATTTCTGTGTGTCAGCTGAAGTTTTGAGATATAAAATACTAAAAATGTATGTGTATTTGGACCAATAAATACATTGTACGTATGCATGTTGGTCCAAATTCAAACTCTCTTTTGTACTTGCTCAAAGTTTGACTTGGATTGACTCGCCATCAAAGTGGAATATGTCCTTGATTTAAAGCAACATGGATCTTCCTAATTTGGTCATTAATAAAGATAACATATATAAAAGAGTGTGTCAGCCCCCATCAGGGCTTTCATCTCTTTATAATGAGGTTAATGCAGAGACGCACTGATTACCCCTGCAATGCAAATGAAGGCCAAATGATAACTTGCACTATTTAAATAAGGTAATAGCGATTACTCTACGTTATTCAAATCAGGAAAGACGCTTTGAACTGAGCGCTTTGAACTCGCTGCTCCTTCAACAAAACATATGGACGAGCGAGAGCTGGATTGACTTTGGTATCATTCAGGGTGTATCCTCTAATTCGACGTGATGTAAACCAAGGGCAACGGCTGGAGCAAAGTCACTGCGCTGGGGCAGGGCCGACCCTCGCCGCTCAAGTCATGTTTTGAGATTAGAGTCATCAAAATCAAGTCTAATAGGTTTCATCCCGATTAAGTCAGTTATTGTCTGTTCATTTTTCTCTCCGTTCTCTTTCTCTGTCTCTAAAGCGAGGTTGTAATGCTCACACATGCATGAAATGTGTGTGTTTTAAAAGGCTTGAGAAAAGCAAGGCAATTGGATAAAGAATAAAAGTGAAGAGTGTGTATGAGCATAAGAGTAAAAAGAGTGTTTGTGTTGAGGGGAAAGGAGAGGGAGGGAGATGGAGCACTCAGCTGAAACAACATGCACCTTCTGAAGCGTCATGTTGGCCCATGCTTTCCTCAGCTCCACATAGAAAAGCCTAATCATTCTCATTACACTCTGCGTCCATCTGCATCCACAGAGCTGCCTATTAGCGCATGTGTGTCTATGTGCTGTAAACAGCTCTTTAGAGAGCGCTAATGAGCTCTTTTAAGTCTGTCCGCTGTGTGATTCTGCATGCGGGGTGTCAGTGCAAACTGCCCATTTTGGTAACGTCATAATTAAGGCGCATGTGTATCTGTGTGTGTGTGTGTGTGTGTGTGTGAGTGCGCTGGAGAAACGATGACAGGACGCACAGACGAGCAAGGCCCTTTCTGTCTTCATAACACAAACAATACGCTGTGTAATATTTTAAAAGGCTTTTCAGTAAGCTGCTAAAGTACCCGAATGACAAGGGCTAACTTCATTAAGAAAGGCCTATTTTATTCACCACCAGGGAAATCTAAACAGCAGTTATTCACATCCTCGCATACACCAGGGGGCATACGCTAGCCTCTCAATCACGGCTCCACACTAAATATGTGCCTATTGTTTCATATAGATGTATTCAGAGGCTGCTGTGTGTCTAACAACCTCTACTACCTTGTTAATGAGTCCTGCACTGTGTGACTAAGCCACAGGCTACACTGCTTTGGCACACAAGCTACTGTACAGAGTACAATAATGTGATTAGGCTCTGCAAAAGGCCATTCATGATGAAATTAGTCATGAGCTTATGTCAAAACTCTTTTGCATTTTAAGCTGAAGCAAAATGAAGATTAAAATGTTCAGCACCTTCACAGCAAGTGCCAAGAATTTAACAAGAGAGACAAATGATTAAGACCCAGGCTAAATACAAAACTACATTTTTGTTCTTTCCAACAAGTCTGCTCCAAAAGGCATGCTGCTCCCTCTGAGGAGACGAGACCACTCTTTGAAGCCTTCGATCCAAGCCCACCACAACTTACCATTACAACCATAGTCTGTCGCAAACAGCCACAACAACAACAACAACAACAACAACAACAACAACAGACAAACAGCAAGTTCAAAGTCTCACGCAGCAGTGACTGGCGAAGATGAGCTGTCACTAACTCAAAGGCAGTCTCCACATGACAGCTCTGAGCTGCCGTACAACAACATGTGACAAACGACACTTACAAAATCCAATATTCACAATATTCATTGTAATCTTCAACCTTTTCAAACCTTTCTAAGCTCTTGCCATCAAACCAGCCCCACTATGCTTCCTAAAATATTAAAACAAATGCAAAAAAAAAATAATCGAGTTTTAATGCTGCTTTTAAAATATTAGGTTAGGATTAGAAAGTATTTAATGAAAGCGGCTGTGCTAAATTTAGCTTGCACAAGCCTAAACCAGCCTAACTAAATTCCAGAGGCGTATCGCGGTGGCCCCAGCTGCCTATCAGATATTCCTTAGAGCTGTATAAATTGACACTGTCTAAATTTCCTTTTACCAGACAGACTATTGAATGGGTGGGTTAAATGGGTAGGGCGCAGTTAAACAAATGCTCCGGATCAAGGAAATTGTGCGTGGCTTCTTTTGTCATTCAGAGAGGAAATTGAGAGATATTGGGCGGGGGCTCCGCGCGGCTAACGCATGGCATTCATCTATAATGCACTGGGCCTGTCCGTCAGATACTCCATTTCCTGTGACTAGCGCAGCGTGCCTAATCACCCGGCTCCATGCGGGACTCCTTCCTCTGGCTCGCAGATACACACACGGGCCGGCACATGGGGGAGAAATGAAGAGTGACACGCAAACATGCACGGCAAAGCGCGCCTGCTGAGGCAAACAGATTATTCTTATCTCCTCAACAAAACATCTGTAAAGGCTCTTGACACCGCGGCGCTTTAACAGTGTTGTGACCCTGGGCGCACATCCCTCTTTCATCATTTACACTCAAATCAGCGCGTGTTACAATAAAACGGAACCACGCAACCAACGGGAACAGACACATATGCGACTTTAACCAACGGAGACAGCTGCTTCTGAGGCAGGAGCACTGACTTAATACAATTACAGATGGCCGCTACTTTATTTCATTCTTCAAGTCAAGTTGTCTCAAAACTACTATTGTCTTCCTCTTATACTTTGTTTGAGAAGAAAACAACGATCTTGTCCTGGAGCAAACGACACAAACACTAAGTCTGTGTTAGCAAACAGCAATGATGCGACTTCAATAACATATTTCAATGGAACGGTAACAGATGGTCATTTTCAGACTGGTAAATAAATACAAAGTTATTTAAGTCTCAGTTTTTAAACAGTAAATAGTACACCATTCATAAACCAATAAGAATTGTACGTTAAGTTCATGTCATGAAGCTGTTCAAATAGAGTTTGAGTAACTTTGCACAAGACGAAAGTAGATGCTAACAGAAAGGTTATGTCATGGTCAAAGTTTGGTACATAAACATATTGAATTGTACATCATTCCCCAGTTTTATGATCTCAAATAGGCAGATTTACGGTCTTTATTTGTACTGCAAACACAGACAGAAGTCTAATGACGCTCCCAAACGTCTGCGCGTCCAGACGGAATCACATGACCGCAGTGATTTATCAGAGCGACTCACTCCGTCACTGCGGGTCCTGGGTGTATTTATGGGGTGGGGTGAGGGTGATGTGGATTTTTCTATGTTTACAGGACACCCAGTGTTATCAAAACATAACCTGAAAGTTACACCGCTCTAACTTTGAGAAACTTTTGAAGAGCTAACTTCGATTTCTAATAACTGGTGTGTAAGAAAGCTCTCAGCGCCACAGAGTGAATAAAGAATGACTAACGATGATCAGACTTGTGTTTAAGTGGACAAAGGCAGTGGGAGTCATCTTGTCTGGTGACAGGTGACTGTCCATCAGCATTCAGCCTCTCTCTGAGCTGAGCCAGTGAGATCTTTAAGAGCGGCCCCAGGGTTAACATGGGGCCACACGCTATCAATACTCCTCCGACGTCCCGATCCATAGCTGTGAACCAGCAGTACTTTGTTTACCTGTGTGTTCAGTAATTAAAATAGATTTCTGTGAGGGTCCCTAATCCCTTTAGAAATGACATCGATCCAGAAGCAATGCAACACAGCCACTGTGTAATTTTGTTAGCTTTTCCCTCTTAACACGCTTCCCATTCAGTGGAGCACACACCGCCTTCCTGGATGAAACTTTGGAAAGTCCTCGACATGAAGGACGTTATTTGGGGCAGGTGGGGCCGAGAGCGGTGCTGCGGGGGATGGGTGCGAAGGCTGTGTGGCTGCGAAGCCTCTAACCTCGTCTAAAGCTGTCTGTCTTCGTAAATAAAATGAGATAATTATTGAGTGAACAACATTATACGCCAACGACACACTCTTTCTTCTCCCCCTCCTGGTGCCAGGTTGTAAATCTCAACAAACACGGAGCTTTTGGACATTAAGTGCTCACTAAGCACAGTGGATGCATCATATTTCAAGAGCAGGCGTTGTGTGGGTGAGGAGCTGGGGAAAATGGAGTGTAATGGTTATCCATTATCTTATACGGCAACGGCGGCGATGATCATTTTCAAGTGACTCATTTCTGGAAGTACCTATCTATTGGCCACTTGGAGAGAAGACTTTGATGGCTAATCCAAAACAACTATTCAGAGGTCATTTACTGCTGTAGCGCACAAGAGACGGCTCCAGCCTCCCTCATTATTCAAATACAATCCTCAGGAAGATTCACAAACAGCAGAGTGGGCGATTACCTCCACAGCACACTCCAGCCAGAGAGAAACATTAGCCATCAACAAATGAATATATCACAACACGTATCTGCCAGGGGAATGAAACAATGATATTGTGAGCGTTAACATATCAGTGATCCCACTTGTTGACTGCTTTTGAGTCGATGGATGGATCTGCCGGAGAACTTCCCGATTCGTCAATGGCGCCTTGTATTCATGTGGGGCGGAGTATTTATAGGTTTGTTTGTGTGGTCTGGGCTTCACATGAATGGTTACTTAACAGCACACTGATTTCCCTCAGCCCATGCTCAATGATGCATCTCCGTGTTTGTTGCCGGCAGCCTGTGTGTTGATCTGTGTGTGCGCCTGTGTGTGTGTGTCTGTCTGCTGGTGTGCGCTCGGTGGCATATGCGTGTTGCTTTGGCAGGAGGGACTGAGGAGTGTCACCATCTGTGGACGTTTCTCCTGTCTCTGTCTGAGCCTGTGTGGGCTGCACTCACTCACTGTGGACTGGACGACAGCATCTGCATCCAGCGACACAAGTACCTGCACAAAATACCTGTCAATCTTCACACAGAAAAACATATAGGCTCAACACAATATCCTCCGAACCGTTCTTCATCAAAAAGCAGAATCAGCCATCTCCAGACGCTGATTACGTATGCAAATTCATGCCATACAGTCAAATATTGTAAAAGTTTGGTGTATTTCTATAGTTGGGGCTGTATGCTACATCTGACTCGGAGTGAAGCTTGCGTTATGTGAAACTTTAAAGATTCCTGGTGAATTAGAGATGTCTGTCATTGCGGGATCAAAACGCATTGTGTCAAGTTTGCAAAGAAGTTTTGAAGCTAAAGTGACACTCAATCAGGAAAAGTCCTTGAAATAGGCCCTCAATACAAAAGCTCTTGAGAAGTTCTGCAATAATGTACTTCAATTAAGGTGACTTCTTTTCCTGTTCTGCGAGGCTCAAGTGCTCCCATTCCTTTTATGTTTTTATCACAAAATTGTGCGTAATGCTAGGTTTTCCGCCGTCTACTTCAACTACAATCAGGATTTTTATTAACAATTCTCTTGTTCAAAATGACACAATAAGTACCTACTCCAAATCTCGACCCGGGCTGACAATACCTTTGTGAACTTTGATAGACAAAGACATTTCATATCTCAAGCAGTTTTACGTTAATGACTATGCTAAACATGGAAAAGTATTAAACACTTCGCTCTAACTATAACGCAAAGACTTATAAGACTTTGTGCCTTCTCACTTGGACCGCCTGCTTAAATAAAACAGCTTTGGACGCGTGTTAAATGGCGGTTAAGGTGGATTTTGGAGGCGTGTGAAACATTTGGGGAGCGAGTGAGATTTGCTGCGGTCGGTGCGGATTAGCCGGGCCCTGAGTAAGCACGTGCAGGGAGGGTGCATGTATGTGGATTACGGCGCAGGCCTGGCTGGGATCACCTCTATCTCCGAGCAGCAGGACTCACGGAACCCTTCGGTCTCTGCGTTAGACGCGAACAAGAGCAGCCGACTCACACCTTTGTCTGAGCACAGAAAAAGTGCAAATATGAAAGTCTGGTCCAAATTGTCTGCATCACTTTGGAAGAATATCAATTTAGATTTACAGCGTCATTGTCACGTAGGACTTAAAGGAGAGGAGCGGGGTCAAAAGGTCATGGTTACAATTTAGATTTATATATCTACAGAAAAATGATAAGGTGTAAATAATAAAGCAAGCTGCATGACTTGTTAGATTGCATTTTGGAGCTGGCAATAAACTTGGGAGTCATCCATCTTAGTGTCATGGTGTCGCCTTTGCAGGGACAGGACAGGTGAGAGGGGAGCTGAGGTCACGCTGTGCGCTCAGGCTCCAGCCCACACTGAGTCACGGGACGCCCCATCACAGGGCCCCATCACAGGGCCCCATAGTCCCCATCACAGGGCCCCATCACAGGGCCCCATCAGAGGTCCTCCTGCTGCATCACACCTGGACAACAATGCACACATGAACTGAGCGTGTGAGCTGCTCTTTAAATCCACTTGGGCTCACATTATGCTGCAATTCACAGCGCTTGTCTAAACAGTCAAACACCGGATCAATACACGTATCGATTGGTGGCATTGAGACTGAACTGGTCGAGTCGAGGGGCAGGAGATTCTCACTAGAGCTCTCGGCACACACTCCGAGTACATAAAGGAAACCGAGGATTTGAGGCACAAATATTTGTAAACTCGTGTGTAGACATTTTTGAGCCCCGAGTGTTTCTCAGCCATACCTTCCTCTCTACTGGTGCGGACAGCATCGTGAAGGCTGCGGCGTATGAGCACAAGCAGGTGATGTCGGCTGAGAGGAGCAGTTTGTCTCAAAGTGAGCCCGTCCACTCAGCTCCAGCAGCGGAATATCAAGCTGGCTGCCGCCGCGGCTCCTTGCGCTCAACTGACACAGTCGATAGCTCTGCATTATTCATGGGGCCGGCGGGGCCCGATGAGATGGCCTCTTGCTGAGGCTGGATTTCAGACATCCCAAACTTTACAGGGCCTGGCGCACGCCTGACACCTCCAACAACTGTTTATCATCAGCCAAAATGACAAGCACAGCCACGAGAAAGACCATGCAACCACTACATTTAATCCTGTACATTTCTCAAAGCGCGCTGGATAAAGCTGTTCTGAAGCGAAACAGCCACTTGAAAATAAAGTACAAATTAACACGTGTCAGCTCCTCTTGTTTGCAATCAAATCAATAAACACAGATCACAAAGCTAACATGACAATCTGAAACGTCTCTTTGCACTAATAAAAAAAAAACAAATCATCATTTCAATTGCTGCTCATCCGTGTAAGCTGATTTCCATTACACACACAAAAGACATCAATTAACAAAACGGCGTCTGTTCAAAGGGAGAAAACACGCACAGTTATTGGGAGTAAATCAAACAAGAGGAGAAACGTCAGGCTGCTTGATATCAGATCTCAGAGGAGAAATTTGATGGGCACCGATGAGCAGAAGGCCTCTCAGGAGACTTGGACAGAGGAGAGATTTAATGCGATCATAGGGGACGCTCATCTTTCAGGGAACGGCCTAATAATGAGCAATCAATAACATCCTTAACAGAGTTAGAGCCAGTGGCTGACAGCAGATGTAAGGCAGCGGCTAACAGGCTCTGTCTCATCTCACATTACCACAGTGAGTCCTGGTTTAGCAGCGCACACACAAGCACCGGTACAGTACAAGCATATGGGTCCCCTAACACATGAACACGCTTCTTTTACTCAGCCTCTCCTCAGGTGACACCGGCCGCATCGTGTCATTGTGGAT
This sequence comes from Chaenogobius annularis, assembly GCA_015082035.1. Lineage (NCBI taxonomy): Eukaryota > Metazoa > Chordata > Actinopteri > Gobiiformes > Gobiidae > Chaenogobius > Chaenogobius annularis. Next base: position 942,009 of record BJKM01000182.1, on the reverse strand, counting down.
CGATCAATAGCTGTAATCACATTCACTGAGAGCACACACTCGCGTTTATCCCGAGACGGCTGATTTCACGGCCCGATGTGACAAGCGCGCCAGCGAGATTGTATCAGCGCGATTTAGAGGGCAATAAAAAACACGTTTAACTCCAGATTACATACGCTGGCATTTTGAATAATGTACCCGAGATGCTGACTGGCACACGACCAGCCGCACCTACACGTCCCCTTCTTTACACTTACAGTAAATGCACCCATGCGTGTCGCTGAATACAACAATATCTTGTCTAAATGAACACAAATATAGGTTTCATTTGGCGCAGTCAAATCTGAATGTCAACCAAAAGAAAAAAGTGAGAAAAAAGACTCTGACTTTCTTTCTTGAACATTAAGGACAATAAAAACTATATTCAGTAACATTCCCAGCTTTGCTCAAAAAGCCACAAAGTTGCTTTTGTGCCAATAATATGTCATTAATTCCTGCATTTACGCAGCTGGACAAATATCCAAAGCTGGATAAAGACTTCCTAATTGGTTAACAGTAAGCCACGGTAGTTATTGTTTTAAAAACCAACATCCACAAGCTACAGGCAAGAATATTTATTACTTTCGCCTACATGCTCACCATCGTTGATAAGACAGTGCGCGCCGTAGCCTGTGCTCATTAGAGACAATATCAAAGTGCAAATCCCATCTTCTAGGAAACAACTTCTAGAGTCTTCTTCCTCAAGTCACCAGAGCTGTGAACCGCACACAGAACAAGATATTTAATCCACCACTGCTCTGCATTTCCCCTGCAGTTGTGCCTGATCCTGAGTGAGCGCGGGACAGGACCTCCATAACAGTGGATGTGCATCTTTGTGTGTTTGCAACTTAATATACTTTCACATATTTTCACAGCAATATCCCTGTGAGCGTCCGCGGTTTCAAAGTCTTGTTTTCACTCTCACTAAATAAATAATTACGGCTATATTACTGTTGGCCGCATCTCGAAGCCCGAGGCAACATACAATTGGTTCATGCTTGTCTTGAAATGAAAAATGCTATCTGTAAAGACAAATGATCAGCTAATATTAGGAGTCTAAACATTTCCTCTCTTTGTGAAGCGGATCATATGTTGTTATTTACCCAGCTCGAGCATGTGTGCGCGCCGTTTGTGGACTTTGGCAAAAGAAAGACTGCAGTGTGTTGGAGTATACAAAAGAACACCGAGATCTCTCGGAGAAAAGACCAGCAAAAGGAGTAGCAAAAAAATGCAATTCGGACTTGTCACATAAGATAAGACTGAGGCGTCCTGCTGGAGAGGGAATGTCATTCCACCACTGGGGTCCCACGAGGGAGATGAGTCAGGGCCAAGGAACGAAGGGCCAGCAAACAGCACAAGCTCAAATTCAGGATGTGATATTTTCATTTTCCAAAGCCGTGTTTGTTGATACAGCCATTTTTCAGAAAAATAAACCACTTTTACGACTGCTGTGTGGAAATGGTCTCAAAAGTGGGCCACTGTGAAGATGGATGACAAAGAGTACTCAGCGATTTAAGTAATTAAAGCGGCAAGCAGTCAGGGAGTCTATAGTGTTTTTATTCAGTAAAAGCAGCGAATGACCAAGCCCTTGTCCACAGCTTGTTGTAAAAGCTGACCAGATGTGTCCGAGGGTTTGGATGTCTCCTAGCAACAGGAGCTGTGTGCTAACCTGGTCTGATGAAAGGTGCACGGTCCAGCTCAATGTGAAGTCAAAGAAGTCGTGATTTTTTCCCCTGTGGACGTTCTAAAGTAAATGTACGTACTTCCTTTGGGGTGCGTCTCAAGACGGCCCTTCCAGAGGCTAAATCCTGCCTCAGCCGCTCATGAAGCCGCTAGCCGTGCTCAGGCTCTCCCGACGCAGGCTTCTTATCTTATCAGTCAATCAGCAAAAGTGTGCAGGATATGAGACGCACAACAGTGATACTTGCAACAACACTCATCTTTCAAGCCACGCCGGCTCAATTACCATACTGTGGCAGCACAAAGGCAGGAGCGATATAGGACGGACTGCGTGACTGCGAGCTGGAAAAATGGAATTGTTGACTGGATACAAGCGCAGTCATTAGTCACAGCTATATAGGGAAAGTAAACACCAGGGGAGGACACAAGTGTTGTTTTATTCGGTGTTGTGTCGCAAAACAGGAAGTGGTAAACTTGTAATAGCCCAGACAGAAATCTGCATTTTTTCCGCCGGTTTGTTTGGTCAAGTTACAGTTGCAGCCTCAGCCAGGAGGGAGAGAGAGGGACTATATAAAAATAGGAATGGGACACAAACTGAGGAGGAGATGGAGAGCTGGCTGAGTGGACTTCATCCCTGGGGATCACTTACTGGTTACAGACACACAACTGCAGGACAGAGCACAACAAGGGTTCATTGGCCAAAATCTCGGCTCTGTACACACAGAGCACCTCCGAGCAATATTCCTGTAAGCACTGGTCCATGGAGACGGCACGCATTGACAGAAGAGGATGGGAGAAGGGGATGGAGGACAGAGAAGGCGAGGGAAAGAGTCAGAGCGAGGGATCAGGGGAAGTGGAGGATGCAGAGGGAGAAGGGAGGAGGAGGAGTGTCCACCTGGCCCGCGTCCAGGGGAATTAAACAGTCTGTTTACGGCTCTCAGCGCCTCGCCAGCGCCATGTTAGCCTAATGGCATGGACATGAAGCCAATTGATTTGTGGACCAATAGACCTGTCCCAGCGCACGGGCAGATTACCTAGATCACTGGCTCGGCATCGAGTAGACATCGCCTCTCGTTGGTGCCCCACAGGCTCTGGTGTGTGCGTTTGTGAACCGGTGTGGCTAGTATTAGAGAGAGAAACGGTGAGCGGGTGAATTGATGCTGTCATGTGAAAACCTAACAATAGTTTCATCACACTTTGCTCATTGATTAACCGTCCCTTAGGACATAAAGGCATGTTAAGATGGTGCTACGGGTGAAATGTGAGGAACACCACCAATATGCATGACATTTGACGTGGTGCACTTTTAGGCTCAATGGAATCCTTTATGCAGACTATGATTAATTCTTATTAATGGTAACATTTTAGAGCTATCAGGGCGATAGGATGCACCGAGTACACCAGAACAATAACATGTCAAATTTGCTGTGGTCGCGTTGGCAGATTTGTGGCGTATAAACAGAGCGCATTTCCCCAAACTGGATGTCACAGCCATGAAAACCTTAAGGCGGGACAATAAAAGACCACACAGACTTGAATCTACAGTTGTTCGAGTGTATGGCCCTGGAGTGAGAATAATTCCACATTCTCCACAGTTTTCACTCATGTCAGTGTCCCACTTGATAAGCATGAAAATCCATTTATCTACAAAGAAACTGTAAGACCCATATTGGACAATGTCTCCTTTATGGTCCCTTGTGGGCTCTTTTTGGTCCACAAAGCCACCCAACTGACTCCACAATCTGTAATAGGCCACATGCATTGATATAGAAACATCAAGAGAGATATTGCAGTGGTTTCGCGGTGCATCAAGAGAAGTGGGGTCCGTTCAGAGAGACGGCAATATTCGGCGAACATAAAAGGACAATAGATGCAAGGCGCTGGCAGTTTAAGGGGGGGAATAAAAGGGGACGGTGGACATCACATAGGGCCCGTCTCGGCGTATACAGGCAGGACACAGTCGGAGTTGTTGTCAGCCCGTCCCCAACAAGGCAGAGAATTAGGCTGCGAGTAGGAGGAGTCGGCAGATTACAGATTAAAGGTGGAGAAATGCTGGGATTAAACAAGTGCTGCGGATGGAAGCCTGGCTAATACAGCTCACCAGTCGGCGAAGGGCGTCATCGAGTTGAGTCCCGCGGATTAGACGCCAGATAAGTGAAGTGACAAACTGCAACGAGGCAAACGACTCTCCTGCAGACGGTTATCGAAATACTTTGGTTAATGTTATTTATTACTCATCTAATCCATATCTGTGTCCAGAGCTTTTTACGGCATATGGCGGACACAAAAACCTCTGAGACCCAGGTATTAACAATGATGCTACGTCTTAACCACCCTCAGGCTAATGCAGCTAATGAATGAGAAAACGCTAGCAGGCTAACGGCTCTAATTCTCCTTCACAGGCTATCATGTTGCAGCCCAGAGACAGATCAATACCATTTGCTCAACACACAGGAGGCCTGGGAATCTATAAAAGGGCTTTTATTGAGTAATTAAACACCCATTACTGTCCCGTGCAGCCAAACAATAAATTTGATCAGGCTCTCAGGCGCAGATCCAGCAGTGATTAATACTGTGCATGCATGACATAAAGGAGCACAATGACATTTTGCCAAGTCCTGTCTCAGACCTGTACCTCACCAAGAGGAAAGGTTTGGCTGCTGTCTGAAGCTGAACTAACAGTGTCTTTGGGGTCTCTGTCTGAGCACACTGACCTGTGTGAGAGTGCAGTCCCAACACAAAGCACCACACCTCTGAAAGGATGCAGCGATATCAAACTTGAAACTACTGCACGAACGATCGAAGGTTTTCTCGTTTTTGTTTTCAAATTAAAACATACAGTAAACATCAGCCAATTGGGATGTTTAGTCAAAATTCAATCTTAAATGATTACACTACACACATAGTATAAATATTAGCCATAATTCTGCAAAAAAAAAAAATAATAATAATAATAATAATGTGTGTAACAGTAAAATTACTTTTCTAATGGCAACTGATAATGTAATGTAAGAATTATCTCTTGGACATCAGCCTTGGCATTGCTCCTCACCCTTTCATCACTGAAGGGGGACAGAGGAAAGCTGAGGCTTTTCCCCTAATTTCACATCGTTCCTTTCTACACTTGCACAATTCACAAATCTGTTACAATCCCATCCTTGTTGGAGAATATTTAGCGTTGTTGAGCCAACAATATGGCATCTGGGTGATTCTCCTAAATATGAATGGCCCATTCACAAGGCTCAATGGAGTCGCTTGGCAATGGCCCTTTTCTCCTCCCTCTTCCATACTCAAAACAATATTCAGCGCAGCAGTCTTGGCACTTTTCCCCGAAATCAACAAAAGAGGAACTCGAAGCTGTCCCTGAAACCCTCAAAGCATTAAGCCTCTGTGAGATGCAAGTACTTGGCACAAGCAAAGCGATTTAGCGACAATGGGCAAATCATACAGTGCTTTGTGAGATTTAGGGGATACAATAGCACTCGGTTTCCAAAGCACACATTAGTAAGCATGTCATTGGGACCCCCTGGGGGATTTGAGCAGTCCGGAGGATTGTGTAGTGAAGAGGATAAATATATGTTACTGGGCAAGGCAATGGAGCTGTGCCAACGCCTCCCTCCTTCTCCCAACATACACACACTGTGGATTATGAGGCTGACGAATACATTCATAGATTAATCTTCAAACATGGAAAGTACACACTAACCCACTAACTGAACCCATTTGGCTTGATAAGTGTATACATCGAAACACATCCAAAATCAATTTACGGCCATTTAGCAGGGCTCAAAAGGAGCACATGAGGAGAATTTGCACAAAAATGTACTGCCACGATGAGGGGAGAAAAAAGCGGAGCGCAGAATAACACTTGTTATAAATGTGCGGCGCTTGCAGCCATACTGACCTCTGAGTGCTAAACAAAACCAACAACGGACAAGCAGACACCCACTCAAAAGTCAATACCATGCGTGCCTCTTCTTCCTCTTGTATGGTTAATGCATGATGCCAGGTAGGGGAGACAGACGGAGAGTAGGATCTCATTATACGCTGCATGCTATCATTAGCTATCTACCACATGTGTCCATCCTGCCAAGTGAGTGGTAAAGGCAACATCCTAATGCTCTCGCCTGCTTCCACAGGGGCAACTTGGCCCGCTCGTACAAACACAGGGCGCACTACTGTACATAATCACAACCCCTCAGCCGGGCCCGGCGCATGAGCATGCACACACAGGTTAATTTGTGTGTTGATTCAAGGCAACGCTCTTGACACGTCTACACTTAGAACACAACCAACGCTGGAGCCATTGTTTAGCTGTAACACTGTTGTTCACAGTGGATCTGAGGTTTGTGCCCATCTCCCTCAGGCCACAGGCAGCTCAGTGCCGCTGTGCCACACGCCCAGTCACTCACCAGCCTTTGTGTCCAGCTCTGGCAGCCTGCCAGGCTCACACACATCCAACTATTGTTCATTAACATGCACGCACACCTAAGCCCACTGAAGTTAGTGAGAGGCTTGCCAAAATCAACTCCAGAGCAAGATATGTCTATTTTTTCTAATCAAGACATTTCAGTGTGAGACAGAAGGAAAGGGGGGAAATGGCAGGGGGAGGAGGGACGGGGGGGCAGCAGACGGCCACTATCTAGCCAAGGCTTGCTGCTGTTAACAAAATCAGATCATCCAGCCTGAGCCAGAGCGAGAGGAGCAGAGATTACAGTCAGATCCTTCCTCTCTCCTCGCTGTCATTTCTGAGGCCCTCTGAAAAAAGGCTCTCGAGGATGTGGTTCGGGCCAAATGAGTGACGAGCTTCTTCGCATATCAATGAACTATTTAACTTAAGACTTCTGTGGCAATAACCTAATTAGAAATGGTGCCTTCTCATTTGAAGCCACAATGTAAAGGATAAGCTGTGTGCAGCATATGGAGGTCTAATGGTGTAGAATATTCCATGTGGAAGTTTTTTTTTTTTCTTCTCATAATAAGCCCTTAGCATATTTAACACTTGCACACGCTGAATGTTTTAATATCTGCCAGGGAATCCGTGCCATGGGTGGCCAAGATTGCTGTTGAAGAGCAAAAGGAGGCGAGCACAGGTCTGTTTAAAATTCCGAGAAGGGGCAGAGGACCGCAAAAGATGGTAAAAAAAGAGCTTTGATTTGATTAAACCTGTGAAAATGACGCATTACATAAATGGAAGAACTTCAAACATTGAAGTGATTCTGAGTTCAAAGAATGTGAGATAAAGCTTTTAATTCCAGAATTTACATGAAAATGAATTTAACTAAATGTCTGAGAACAAGAGCAAAATGAGGAGTGTGATATGGATAAGTGGAGGAATTTGGTGACACCAATTTAACATGACTTCCATGACTTGTCTGGACCGATGCTCAAACTGGGATTTAAACCCCCCAAACAGACCTATCGTGTATCACCTGCTACATTTTAGTATCATTTTGAGGCCTTTCCCAAATGTGCAGAACAACTTGGCTTGAACGTATAAATATATATCTATATCTTTCTTATATATGTATGTATATTAATGTATTATTATTATTATTATTATTATGTATGTAATTATTATTATGTATGTATTATGTATGTAATATTATTATTATGTATGTATTATTGTATGTCTATTATTTGTATGTATTCTTACATGTTCTTGCAGCCCTGAGTCAGGACGGCACTGGCCTGAAGTCCACACTGCAGATTGTGACTGGATAATAACCAGTCAGCAACTGGGGAAACACCGGCCTGATGAATATAAATGTGTGTGAGCGTGTGCACTGGGCTGTGCACTCACACAAACATGCAGTGGGAGGAAGGAGACAGGGGGATCAACCGGCAACTGTCAGTCAAAGCAACGCTGAAAAAAACACCAAAACAATCCCAAAACCCCCATTTGAGGCAAAAATCCTGGCTTCAGTGAACAAAGTGGAGAGGAGATTGAGTGGATCAGTGTGTCAAGGATTTTAAGGAATTGGCGTCCACTCATCTACGGGGAAACATGTCGGGGGCAGCGGCACTGTACGACAGCTGCCTGCCATCTTGGAGAGGAACTTAGATCTGCGAGGAGGGGCTGTCAGCGTACAGCAGAAACACACAAAGACTACACAGCCCAGCTACAGTTAGCTGACACACAGCCCCAGCACTGTCTTCAGGGATGGAGATGGGGGTGAGGCGAAGAGGGTGGGGGAATAAGTGGACAAAGAGTGAAATAGATGAGAGAGCAGGAAGACAAGACAGGCTGACGCACTGTCGAGCATATGTGGAAAAAGAGGAAAGAAAGATGAGAAGACAGAGGAGAAATGAGAGAGCGAAACCGACAGACAGGTCCGAGAGGGATTTGTTCTATTTGCATGCGCCGGGCTCCCATGGGGTCCGGCTGCGCTCCACGAGCCCACAGCACAAAAGATAACACTTAACGTATTTGCTAAAAGATGACAACCCTGCCTGGATCTCGTTTGAAGAGGGTCTTTTGTCAGGACATGCAGACAAGAGAAGTCCACTGATATGGACGTGACTGGCTCTAACAACCATCCCTCTCCGTCTGTGGAAAAGCACATTTCCCCACTTATATCTGTGTCTTGGCACAAGTCCCATGAGGGTGGGCTAGATCGCACATCGGTGGCTTGAGGACGATAAAGCTGCTTTTAATGGTAAACATTACAGACTGATAGAAAGTGTCAGGATAATTTATTTATACAGTCCCATGGGGAGTAGCTTAGCCACCCGCGCGGCACACGGCTCTCTCCATTCATTTGTGTGTCTCTGGGAAAGTCCGTGTTTCGATAAATAAAGCCAAGAGAGGCAGAATAACAGGGTCCCCGTTTCTAAAGAAGTATGTCTTCTTTTCCTATTGGTTCTCCTCTCTCTGTAACCTATTAGCTGTATCGGGGGCTACCAGAGATGTGAGGCGATACGTTATGTCTCTAATGAGAGGGATTATTGCTCCTGTCACTGCAACACGCGCACGGCCAGCACATGCAGAGGGTCTTAAGCCCAGGACTGTTGCAAACAAATAAACAAACTGCAGATGAGCTACAGTATTTACATTACACACCAAATCCACGACAGGATTGTAAATGCCGCTGTTCCCTGTTAGGGGCCCGCGCACACAGGGGTCCCAATATGAATGTAGAAGAACAAACAAACAACAGGAAAGTCAAAATTGTAATTGTAAAGTATTTAAATAAATGTATCTTATTTAAGTCTAAAATGTCTTGAAGAGTTGGTCTCTGTGACTGCGGCCGCTTTGAACACACACACACACACACACACACACACACACACACAGCGGTGGAGAGAGCGGGAGAGAAAGTTCAAAGGTGAAAAGTTGAGTCCTCGCTCATAACGGCTACAAAACCAACAATGTGCGCCGATGTCAAAGTTTGTTGTCGCGCTCACAAAAAAGAGGAGACTACGGCTCGGATAATTATGACAAGGCTCCGGCACAGATTTTTTTCTCAGCCAAACCAGGGTCGGCTGTTATGACAACAAGAAACCATTGTTCTGTCACAATTCTACTTAAATGTTGTTGTTTGGGAAAAAAAAAAAAAAAAGCTCTTAATATAAAACACAAGCTGAAAAAAATGGAATCATTTCTTTGCCAGATCAATTCCTTCCATTCTAATACATCATGTCAATTTGACCCAAAAAATACATTTCAGAATCCTAAAAAAGAAGCATAAAAGCAGCACAGTGTCGCAGGCCTTCCGCCACGTCTGCCTCTGAAATGAAGGGAGGAAAGAAAAACTGAAAAATATTGCAGTTTTTTAAACCTCCTCTGTATGTTTTTCTACAGATCGTGCGATAGTGATAGAGTGTGTGCGTTTTCAACGAACAGCAGAAACGTTGAAATTCCAAAATGATGGAGAACAAACACAAACAAATTGGCAAGAAAAGTTGTTTACATTCCGGGCAGTGTGAGTGTGAACTTTGAGGCAGACGCGGTGCTGCTTCGGGTCTGGAGACGTCAGCGTTACAAAAATTAAGGATGTGTTGTTGGGCTGTTTGCGTGTGTTTGGATGAAGTGTGCGTGAATCAGTAAAAGAAAAGAAAAAAAAAGAGACTTACCATAGACACTGCTGCTGCTGATCATGTCGTGCTGGAACAAGCAGAGGGAGAGGAGATGATAGCATTGGCATTAATTTCAAAGGAAAAAAGTAAGAGAAACCTAAAGGACTCACTCTAACAAATACAAATCTGAACATTATGGAGAAGCTAGAGGCAGGTATTTTTGGGGGCTGCAAGTATTTTAAGCCGTGTGAAAGGTGTGGCCCTTCAGGTGGACTCAATAGGACGCGTCCAACCTACATGCATCTCATTAGAAAGTGGACCCGGGTGTTTTTGGGGATGACAGGCTGCGTGCGCTGCTGCTGCTGCTGCTGCTGCTGCTGCTGCTGCTGCTGAGGAAGAGGAGGGGGCCGAGGAGGAGGCGGATTCAACTGGTGCATGTTTTGGGGGAAAAAAAAAAATCGTGCCTGAAGTGTCAAGTTAAATCTACCGATAACGCCCTAAAAAGTCACGGCTCTTAATAAGACAAAAAAAAAAGACAAAAAAAAAAAAAAAAAAAAAGACATGCTGCGGTGTCACCGGAGACGCAGCACGCGTAGCATCGGGCAACTTGTTGTAACCGTGTCAGCACGGCAGCCTTTTCGACCGAGCTCCGCAGAAAACCCTCTCCGCGATCACGCAACTTGAGTATTTCGCCGCTATTGGGCGAGTGCCGCAAAGCGCACGGGGGAGACGCGGGTCCTAACGTTGCAGCCCTCCGTGCCCGTGCCTTCGCGAATGCGACGCGTGGCGCAAGGTGCACTTCAGGAAATTCAAACATTGACAAAAGAGCAATAGACGCGCGGTGAGACGACGGCGCGGGGAAACTTGTTATACGGGAAAGTGCACGAGCGTAAATCCGGAATAAGACGCGCTTGTCCCCGGTACAGACGCGCCGGTCGGGGGTCTGTCTGCTCCGTTCACTCTGTCTAATTGCACACGGACAACGCGGTCTTCTTACCTGCTTTTCTTTTTTTTTTTCCCCTGCTTTTTTTTTTTTTTTTTCTTTTTTTTTTGGCCACAGGTCAAGCTCTCACGTGGGTTAGGGTCCCATCGACGCCGCGGGGGGCTTCTGCTGACGAATGTGGCGCCGAGGTTAAGCCGGGCTGCGAGCGAGCTGTAACCATCCCAAGTGAACGCAGGAAACACTGACCACAGCCACTGCCATGTTGGAATTTCACCAGCCCTGAACAGCTGCTTCTCAGACTGACCAGTGCGATCCGCAGTGCGCATGCGTCAGGAGGAGCAGGGGAGAAGGGAAAAAAAACAAAACGACCCTCTATTCAAATTATTGCCTATAAGGTTATTATAGGCGTCTGCTTAGTACGGCGGGGGGACAGGGGTCTCAGCGGTGAGCGCAGTCAAGGCGCAAATGCAAAGGAGCTCGTGTTTTGGAACTGGTTAAACAGTGTCACCTTTTCAAAGACGTGTAAGTGATTTAAGCACCAATAACTTTCTTCTTCTCTTCTGCTTTTGCACCCGTTCAGTTCTTTTGGATTGTTTATTTGCCACAAAAGCAGCCCCCCTACTCTATTTTAAATGACATGAGAGAGTATGTAAATGGGCCTACGTGTACGACCACCCCGTGACGCAATTCGGCTCCTTTCATAATCGTTATATTTTACTCTTTAAAAAAGAAAAATTAAAAAAACAATTTGATTGAATTCAAACGCGCTTTTCCTTACATGTTAAACTGTCTGTGGACCACCCGCTGCTGGAGACCAAAGCCCTCGCAGTGCACGCGCAGTTCACGTGAGAGCACGCGCGTCATCCCCTCTCACAGACGCGCGCGCATTCATTCACCTCTCGTTTTTTGCCCCGAAATCTCGCAGTGTGTGTGTGTCTCCCAGTGATAATTATAGCAGCGATATGGAATTAGCAGTTGAAGCTCTAATTAGACTGGAAATGTCCCAGTTAGCGCGTGATCAAAGCGTCCGCGGGGAGGCCACGTTCAAACAAGACATCAGAGGCAGAAGCACTGTCACTTCATTGTTGCTAATCATCCCCACAAGTTCGCCATCACGGACTAGTTTATCGATTAGTTATTAACAATATTTATTTGTCTTTTTTGGTCCCGGTGCTTCCTGTCTGAAGCAGTTAGAACCCATCACGCACGCGTTCATGCGCTCTGACTGTGATGATGGGTGATGTCCAGGAGCCCACCCCTCCGTCCCCATGAAGCCCCCCCGCACGCGCACACGGAGGCGCACGCGCGGGCAGCTGTCCTTGAGCCCCTCTAAGATGTGCACGTTTGCAAGTGCGCCGTGTCCTTCTCTCCACCTGCGCACTCTGTAGAACTGCTGCAAATCAGACTATTTACCAGCCAAAGTGAGTTAACTCATGCAATAAACACACCAAAACCAACGACTGCTGATACAATTAACCAGTTCTAATTGTCTATATTCAAAATGCCTTTTCAGCAATTCATTACAACTGGCAAGCCTCCGACTATTGTTAGTTATTAGAATTGATTGAAAACTCAAGTAATCGGTGTGAAATAGCTTAGTGAAGACATGCTGCTCTTTTTGTTTTCTAATTATTAACTTGTAATTAGAAAATGCCTCTTTAGTGAGGGAAACGGCTCGGTCTAGTGATAAGTTAGAACCCGCATTGCCAAGCCTGCTCTTTCCCTCTCTGATTTACATACAGGCAGGATCCAAAGGTATAATTCAAGTGTGTTGAATATGCAGTGTTGCTATAAAAAGAAAGGCTCCCACTCTAAAATGAAAAACCATATGTAAAATCATAGGACACTTTACAGTTGCTTCCACATTATAGGACATTATCTGTGATTTGAAATTAATTTTACTCCGCCGTTTGGGAAAGCATTTTATCCCAAGTGCACGTGCAGGAGATTTAACAGCAACATAAATCTAAATAGATTTTAACTCATTATCCATTGGAGAGGTAATGATGTAAGTCTGCCACTAATGAGCTTAAGCTCTTAATTGAATAGGAGGGGGGTTGAGGGACACACATAGACAGTGCATGGACGCCCACACAAGCACACACCTCCAAACACATCCCACCTCCCCGTTTGTACGGCTGCCTCTGCCTCCTCACCACAGGGTCAGCGAGGGGGAGGCCCAGTCACATGACCAGCCAAATTTCAACTCCAGTGCCTGCGGACCCTGTGTCGTCCTCTATCACTTCAGCATGTTTGTCCTCCCCGCTACAGCACAACACAGCGGAAGAGGTATTATCAAGTCACTCACGCTATGATATGTAATTGAGACAAAAGACTGTTTATCTGATACAACAGAAGACAAAAGACATCCTGAGCACAATCAAAGTCCTCTCTTCAAAGGAATGTCACACTAATCTAACATCTAATGAAATCGTACATATTGCACTATACGCAAAACACGCACAACACTCCATGCTTTGATGTCTCCTCCACAAGACACATCTTACACTTTTATTCATCTTTCCCCAATAATTATCAGCACTTAACCTGCAGTGTCTGCATAGACATAGAAATGTCAAATTCTATTTGGATAAAGAACAAAGCTTATAGGATAAAATGTCCATTTTCTAAAGTGTGCAATGCATTAGAATAGAGCACATTCCCTTGGTGATACTGTCTATGAAAATGATGATATCCAATTTCTTAGTGTCTTCTATCAAATAAGAGCTGATATAAACAAAGCCCCAGTGAATGGGGAACAATGGTGGGAGTCTCAAAGCAGAAATCCAGAGGGAGAAAAGGAGAGATTAGAAAAGGCCAGACCGTGTGAGGGTGCTCACTGCTCAGATAAAGCAGCAGAAATAATGTAGCAAAATAAAAGAGGAGGATGAGTGCTGTGTCTCAGAGGCCAGTGTGTGGCCAATCCTCTCCACGAGGCCTGATGGGACACCGTTAGATTGGAGCAGAACCTACTGAGCATAAGCTGCTAAATTCAGCAATAAAGAGAATGTGATTTAGTGCAAGCTTCAGTGAGCGACGCGGCCCAGGGCACGTTACAGACAGGTACACTAACAACAGTGTAGGGCTGCTGTCTGCTCCCTCACGCACACACACATGCACACACACATGCGCGCACACACACATGCGCGCACACGGCTGGCCGCGCTCAGCCTCGCGCAGCCACTCAAGCGGCTCAGCGCGACTGACTTTGACAAATAACCAGGAAGTCCTGGTGTTGGCTTAAAAACTCCAACTTGTTCAGTTGCAATTCTGCATTTGTCCTGCTTTAATGGCTGTGGAAGTGGCTTTGGAGGTAATCTGTCAGTGATTGATTAGACCCCGGCCAAATCCTCTCAGTGAACACATTGGTAGGCTGCAGCAGGGCCACGCTGCTGAGGGGGACAGAGCCAGAGAAGGAGGAACCAGCTCTATGCTCAAATATTACATGGGACCAAATGTACCACTCACAAGTCTCACTGAAGTGTCAACGCATAGACACAACAAGTTTGCACAAAACCACACACATCTGACTTAGGTTTAAAATAGATTCGATTGTATTACTTGACAAATGCACTCTTTATGATGCCATGGTTTAAATTGTAAATTGTCACATTATATAGAGCTTATCTTCCTTCAAGGAGCTTTACCTCAAGGAAAAACGAAATGGATCATAAAGGAACGTCAGGTGCCTGAACCTTATAGATCTGCTTAAACTGTAGTCAGTAGTTTCATGTTTGTTTTTTGTTAGGGACACAAGTACGTTCTTATAAATATTCTGAGCTCTTTGCTGAATCCATAAGGACCCTGACATTAGAAGTGAAGTAAGAGCTGTTAGACAGTGAACTACCGTCCATTTTCTAAGCCCAGAAATGACCAGGAATGTTTTTATAGTCACTTCATTCACAAACATTCCACTTTAATTTTTATGCTTTTCTTTTCATAACCAAAGATGAACAAGTCCTTTTGGCAAACATGGCCATGAAAATGTTCTTTATGAATCTTCATATCACTTAAGTGATAATTATTCTGCTCGCCACAAACCTGACTAACAAAATGGAATTCAATCAGGGCCGGGCATAATGACAGTCATTATGAAAATAATGAATAAAAAAGTAATAATGACAACCCTATCTGCATTCAGACCTTTTCCCCTCACATCTCCATGGTGATCAGAATCACTTTTTTCTACTGTGCGTTTGCCTGGCCCATGGCTGCTTTAATCACATTGTTTATGGTAAACCAAGCGTTGTATGCTTGGACTCATTTAATTAACCACTTGAGAGGTGTATCGGAGCCTACAGTCCGGCTTTGTCTGGAGCCGTGCAGAGTGCTGACCAGTCCATCTCACAGCAGTTCTCTCTGCTGCTTCTTTGAAATGAGACAAATCTCCCTCGGAGCCAGATTCTGCCTTTCCATGGCTAATGTGAAGGAAACACTGGTGTAATTATGAGAAACCCTCTCACCGGGGCTGTGGAGCAACACATCACACATGCTGCGATGAGTGATAAGACATTGGCAGCTCTCACACATCACCACATGCACTTTCATTTCAAACTTAGAATGTTACAACTGATGCCAAAAGGGATGCCACTAGTTTCGTGAAGCTACATGTGCACCACACCACATATATATATATATAATATTATATATTGTATATATAATATTATATACAATATAATATTATATTGTATATTATATATATATATATATATATATATATATATATATATATATATATATATATATAAAATATACAATATAATATTATAATATATATATATATAATTGTAATATATAGAATTATATATATTTTTTATTATATGATATTATATTATATATATATAAATATATATAAAATATCATATCATATAATATCATATTACATATATATAATATAGTATAATATATATTTCCTATCATATAATATATATATAATATATATATTATAATTATATATATATAATTATATATAATATATATATTTAATAATATTAATAATATATATAAATCATATTATATATAATATATATATATATATATAATTATTTTTATATATATGGTATATATATATAATATAATTATATATAAATATAATATTAATTATTTTATATATGGTGTATATATATATATATATATATATATATATAAGCTTCCACACAAATATTGGTGTGTGCTGGACCATGTCCTTGAGGTTTACACTTTTGATTCAATAGCGGCTCCACATGGATGGACTCAATCAGATACCTCAAACTCACTGAAGGTGCTGTTCAATGGAGCTGAAGTTACACTACAGCAGCCCCTCTGAGACAAGAGGCCTGCTTCTGTGCACATGTTTACATGTCAAAGCAAGACTGCACCGTGGCAACCCGATTCAAAAAGTCTGCGCTGACTTGTTCCGTTGCCAACAGTAAAAACATATATATATATATATATATATATATATATATATATATATATATATATATATATATATATATATATATATATATATATATATATATATATATATATATATATATATATATATATATATATATATATATCCCATTATATATAAGGACATAGAATCAAGTTTATCTTTGATTCTAATGACCAAATGATTAACTGCAGTTTCCCACAACAATAAACAGCCTTGGGGGGAAAAACGGGTCCAAACACAATCATTTAGTTTGAGCTGTTAAAATGATGAGCATTATCATTCATAAACAGAGAGGTGCATGTGTCTGTCGCAGCAGGTGCTGCTCACAGACAGAGGAATGTGACAGATGATTGCTGCAGTAGAATCCTTTATGATTACCTCCACCTCTCCACACACATGCATCCACAGAACAATAACTGCAGCTCTGACCAAAGAACTAGAAATGGCCAATAGGTTTGGGCTCCAGAAGCCATTACTTGTTGAATACCTTGTGGATAATGAAAGTGGGCTAAGGCAGAGCGGAGATGGAAAACTGTGCTGTTGAAGTGCACTGAGCCATTGCAAATTTCTGTTTGAACCATAACACTGTGGCCATGTGACAAATGATAGCAAACACAGAGCGGGCATGGCGCACACCATTATAGGCGGCCGAGCGGCAGACTAGACTCCAAAGGTGCTTTGAATCTTCCTGTTATGTCTCTGCTGACAAGAACCCATTTGTATCTTTGTACCCCACTGTCACATCCAGCAGTCACAGTCATTTGAGTCCCTGCTACATGTCCCACTAAATATGATCTCTAAAAGTTTCCATTTGTTATCGCGTTCCATTGGTAAGTCCTTTCATTGATATTTTTTGGACAGAGAAACATATTTGGGCTTTTACAGTTTGAAGGACTACCTCGACTTTTCCTACTGTGAGTCACATGTCAATTTGTGAAGAAATGAGCATTGGTTGGGAGCAGACTTCCTGATTGGTCATTTTGAAGCAAGGAAGTGCGTGTTCGTGTCCTGACCTCTGCCCATTGTTTCTTCATGCTCGCTGTATAACAAGAGCATCACAGCACCGACGGGAGACAGGTCTCAGCTGCTGTGTCTTATCAGAGCAGCCCGCCTCGAGGAAGTATCAGTAAACAACGCTATAGGGTTCCAGTGTCTATACGCTCAGGCGCTCATGCAAAATTCAGCACTTTGTATGTAGACCGAGACAGAGGCGAGCCAGCAGGCAGAGGTTAGGTTTTAACTGGTGAACCTTCAGAACCGCACCAGCCTCTCCACACTTTCAGGAAATGTTTGCCAATTTGACCTGAGTGCCAGAAGCAGAAATATTAATTGCTGCTCTTCTACTCAGAGGAATGAGTGTAGCTCAAACCAGTTATGTCTGGCAGTCTCCTTGTGTCTGCTTTAATGGTGTGATCGCCCTTAACTCCACTGTAAATCTCTCCCCAACGGCTTTTGCCTCAAATTAATGGCCCTGCCATAAGTGTTTGAATTTCATGAATTGTAATAATACTTACATCACAAGACACATGAAGTCATGTCTCCGCTCTACAGTGGAGATATGATACATTTTCCAGGGATGCACAAAGTGGTCCCCTGGTAGGCCAGTGATGTATTCTAATAGACTGTGCTGGCCAACCCGCGGGCGCAGATATTCATGATTCATATGAAGGCTGAGAACATTTAAATGGGACATTAAGTGGCCTGCAAGATTAAAACACTGTTAGCTTTGTGGAATCACTGGGACATTTCTGGGCCCCTATTGTCTATTTCTTTGTTAAATGAATTTCGCTCCCTGAAAGAGCACTCAGAACGTTGCCGTGCATCGCTCTAGCAGTGATTTGACTTGTCGTCTTATATCATTTGCTGGAGGTACTGGTCTTCTTCTTCTTTGCCTTCCAAGATATTCAACAGATTGGGGCCAGCACTAGCCCTGTGAGTGGACTCAGTTGCGCAGCCCTCCCTGTCGTAATGATATTTTAAGTTTATTCCAGCTCACCCGTGTTTGTGAGTGGGTTCTCGGCGGGACACACTTGATGATCCCCTGTCTCCTGGTGGCGGTGCCGAGGCAGCCGTGCGTGGTGAGGCTGCCATAACTACCAGTCGAGCTCTGTCAGGGAGATGACCCACTCTCTATTCAACAAGAACTGCCATTCTGACAGACAGACCCACTCAGATGCACAGACACAGGAATATTTAAAACCTTAAACGCCAGGACTCACTGTCTCACTTAAAACGCTGCAAACAGGAGAGAGTAGTAGGTGTAATTGGCCTGCCGCAGCACGGGTCAGAAGTCAATAGTCTTATTTGAGGGCTAACACCATTTAAGACTAATTTGAGACTATGTGTTATTGTGGCTTTAACTAAGTTTCTCAGCTGATCTGTACAGAGGTTCATTGTGCTTTTAAAAGAGACCTGGTGCCCTGTAAAAGGCCATCTAATGGTTTTTCAAACCCGACGTATTACTTTAATGTACCAGAGATCAAAGGATAAAAACTACCTCCTCTGCACACACAGGAAGATTTGAGATGTTCACCATGAAATCTCTTTTGGTTTATCACTACCACAGTTCAGTATAGTGTCGGAATCAAAGTCTTCTTAAGAATTCCCACTCAGCGTATTTCTAATGAGTATTGTCAATCGGCTGCGTTCACGTGACATCACAATGTTCTAATGCCCAGAGTTTTAGATTGAGCTGGAGGTCATGGTCACTTTGAATACAATAGAACTGTTCCAGATGTGTTGAGCTGTATTCACTGGGCCTACCCGCATGAAACAAAAACTGGCACAAAGTTCAGTGTCTTTTCTGTCATTCGAAATAATCAAAAGTCGTTGTTTTTCTTCACAATAGCTTCTGAAAGGTGTGTTTTTTGTCAGTTGGAAGGACTTTTAGCCATGAGATTAATATGACAAATGTGTGGAGCCAATACTTTACAAAGAATTCAAAGTTTGTGGATTTCTATTTTGGATACGTCTTTCCAAATCTCCAATAGCATTACGGACTGTATATGTCGGCCCTTGCCCACCATCTGAGATTATGACATCATCCAATTCTCTAACGTGAACACAACCTATACTGTTATTCACCAAAGTATCATCAAGTATTGTCAGTCACATCGTATGATTTGAAATGTGTGTTTAAAAGGTGTCATTTGAACTTCCTTCTTGTTCCGTGCAGGCCGTGTTCTGGGGTGCACAGTGAGTGGGAGTGTCCTGGGGCCTGTTGCTTGCCTTACCTGCTCAGCCTGTGCTCACCGTGTCACTGTTTGTGTGCAGACTATGGAGCTGAGGTCAGGACCCTGGCTGGAGGCCTGTCCCCGGAGAGCCAGCCTCCAGCGTGGCCAACTAACACTACAAACAATTAAAAAAGCAGCGCTGCTCCCCCCGGGGCTGCTCAGGCTTTATCTGGCACAGCTCGGAGAAATCGCTGCTGCGCTCTGCGCCGCACAAGATTCACTACCCACTAAGAGCTGGGCTATCTGGTGTATAACGATGGCGCGAAGGTGGAGCGGATCGATACGGCTACAGCCTGTGGACCGGCGTGGAGACAGGGCTATTATTAGGACGTCCTCTCTTTACCACCTGAGCCACTTACTCTGAGCACAGCCCCAGCACACTGTACAAACAGCTAATAGGA
Source organism: Chaenogobius annularis (assembly GCA_015082035.1). Taxonomy (NCBI): domain Eukaryota; kingdom Metazoa; phylum Chordata; class Actinopteri; order Gobiiformes; family Gobiidae; genus Chaenogobius; species Chaenogobius annularis. The sequence goes on along the minus strand of BJKM01000182.1, from coordinate 922,296 downwards.
GGCAGCTGACTTAATAACTGAATTATTGCAACAGACAATTTTGTCTTTGAAGCTGCTACGCTCCCTTGAAGACACAGAGGAGGGATGCAAAATGAGTCACAACTCTGAGAACAAATATAGATATTAGTCCGTAAAGCAGAGCTAAACATGGACAAAGGGCCCCGCGTCCTCACCAGTCTGTTTGAATTAAGGGATGAGTGCAGTGGACACGGGCAACCAGTAAGAGAAGCAGCCAGCCAACCAGTGGTCTCTCTGGGCATATGCTGGACGGGCGCTGCAGAGGCGTGCTGTCAAAGCCATTGTGAATCCTAATGATCACAGTGCAGCGCGGTCCTCGCTCCGGGGGTCCTGACAAACCCGGAGACGTCGGGCACTCGTCAGAAGACAGCAGAGCCGCATGCTCCACCTGCTCACTGATTCTTCCGCCTGGAGGAGCCTGAAGGCACTGCCATCACACCCTCCTGTCCACACACACGCACACACATGCCCAAAGTCCACCACTCTGACCCGGTCCATTTCCTCACAAGCATCTTTTATTGATGCGGAGGACAGAGGAGACAGGCTACCACTTTTCTGATGTCCCGCCATAAATCTAAAGTACACTGCATCGTATGCAGGAGTAAAGTAGGGAGCTCATATTATGTAACTGCTCGCAAGCAAAATGGTAAAAGTTTGATGCTAAAGCAGTTTTGTTTAAACCTTTTCAGATCGCCAATCATTTGAGTGACCACATTGGGTCTTTTTCGATATTAACCCACTGTATTTCTTTTAATAAATACAGCAATACATGAACATTCTTGCAGAATTATCCCATATTTGTCTCCTCAGATATTTGAAAGTTCAGGCCATACAAATGTACTTATTTTGATTGTTTTGATGTTATGCTTGTAACAAGGTTATGTTTAAGTTTAGCCCAAATATGCAGTAGTGAGCTTGTACTCCTGTTAGGGGCCATCAGACCCGTACCACCTGAGGAAACACGGCGGACCCCCCCTTCGAGGCTACCGCTGTAGTGGATTCGGGTAATACAAAAATAAATGGAATTGAACCTGTCATACTTGGCTGCATGTATGCTACATACAAGTAAAAGTACTATTGCTGCCATGTGGATGTATACACCAGTATACTATAGGGTAAGTGAAAGTATGAAAAGTATGAAAGTGTTACAAAACATAAAGTACATACTACTTCTGTCCAATGAAGTGGAAAGGTCTTCATTTTCAAAACATTGTCCAGATGACCAGCTTTGAAACTTCTTCTTCTACTACTCTAACTAGTACTACTGGTTGCATTCACGTGGTTGCAAATGACTACATTTCTGTCAATAACTTATTCAGAAAGCAAAGAAAATGTTTGGTGACAGTATGTAAGAAATAAAATAAAAATAAAAACTATTCTTTGAGACAATCTGGGGAGTAGAACTATATATCTTTATGGAAGTTGCAATAATCAATAAAGTGAAGCTTGAGAGAAAGAAACAAAAGAAAATCGCAAGGACCAGTCTGCACAGCCTCAAGGCCTTTTCACTATCTATCAAATTCAACAAGTTGGCCCGTAAGCATGCAGCTGCCATATGTGCTGAACCACTTTTATATCCAGCAGCAGAGCACGGTGGTGTGTTACCAAAGAAACCTCCCCGACAGACAGACAGACCGACCATGCACTTTACATTTGGTACTCATTTTAATCCAATCGGGTTTGGTGTTTATTCGTACAGACCTGAAACGGTGCCAAACGCGTACAATGTGATGGGATCGTCGGTGCGCCCCTCAGCCCAGCCCCACGCCCGGGTTTGACAGACACACCATTCGGAGCCATCAGTCAAACAGAACCAAAAAGCAAATGGGATTTCTCTCTGCTAAAATGCGCCGATGCTACAGTGCAGCAGTAGCGCGGAAAGCAAAATGTCCACCTACAAACATGTCATGGGGGGAGTTTGGCGCTGGATAAATATTGAATAAGTTTGACTGCTGTAACTTGCAGAGGTGGGAGTGTAGTGATGGAAGTGGGATGAAGCCGTACGCAACAGAAAATAGTATTAAAAACAAAAGAAGTAACTCCAACTTTGTAAAATTTGGTGTCAAAATCATGCTCAGCTTTTATCGAGGTGCAGATGCAGTAGAGTAGAACTTAATTCACGTTATATTGTTGCACAAAATAACATTACGCCAATAATTAGTCATTTTAGCAGTTTTTACCACTGGATTAATGGACGCAATTTTTATAGGCCGTTATCGTTATAGTCATGTACTATTAATGGGGAGTGTAAAGATTGCAGTAGTGAGTGCAGTAGTAGGCTGCAGTAGTGCGTTCCACGTTATATACATTTTTAATTACATCGTTTTAAAAAGTGCATATTTTAAATGCGTTTTCGTCTTGTCTCCATAGGTGACGCGCAATACAAAAGCATTGGTTGGTGAATTGATTGGTCTTCTCCTTTATGCCATATCCAAATGCTCTGCGCTAAATAATGTGGACATATTTGTACACAAAACAGGCCCGCGTGCCCAACTCAATGTATTCACAGCACCAGAATGAATTAGTAATATGTCTGCAAGTGCCGGCCTTGGGAAAACCTGCGTGTTTATAATTAAGCCTGTGGCACACATGGGTGGAACCTGAACTCAAACCCCTGCCGTTCCCCGCGGTTTGAGGAGAATGTTAAAAGCCTGTGCATCTAATTGGTTCCCCTGCCTCCTGTTTGTCCTGGGAGCCGGCACAATGCACGACTCCGTCAGCTCGGACAGAACCAGGGAGGGAATCGTGCTTGGAAGAATGCATGGATTGACAGTAGAGCGCAGAGAGGACGAGCGTTACGAGGGAGGCACTCGGAGAAGGGGTCCGTTTCCATCACTGACACAAAGGAGTTTGGTCTCAGAGGCCAGTGACAGGTATTCGTGGTTTGCTAATTGCCACGTTGTTTGGTGGGATAGCACCTGTAACGGTTTATCAGACAGTGCAGCGTCAGTCAAATGGCAGAAAAGTCGAAAAAAGGAAAATCAAAAGTTGAAACTGACAGGAAGTAGCTCAGAGAAAACGTCGATATACTGTGCGTATCCAAAATGTAGGGACAACTTACGCTGCGGGAACACAACTATTCATTTTTACAACATTCATTCCACAAAAGAAGGTGTTGTCATCCATATTTGTTCGTCAAATAACAAGGTAAATTCGTCTTTGGCCCTTGTTTGCAGTGGCATTAGCTCTACGGCACATCTGCTGCCCGTGTCCAGGACTATGAACTTCACCAAAGTCGTCAAACTAAGCAAATCCAGGCCAGATTGTTTAGCAAATAAAATCAAATGAGCATATTGTGGAAAATGACAGTGAAAACAATAACGTCTCCATCGAGAGGCAGGTGGCAGACCCCCATCAGAAACTTTGTGCACTTTAAAGTAACAGTTTGTTGAGTGCTTTTACTTGAGTACAAAGCCCTTCTCACACGTGGGCTTTTAATCACAGATAAGTAATGATAATAGTTTTATTGTACTGCGTTTTCCCACTTCTTTGAGGGAGCTCTCCTGCCTTTTTATTAAGTAAAGCCCTCCATGTAGATTTGAGGAGCTATTTGCAAGTTAGAGGCATCCTCTCCAACAATAACCACCATTTGTGCTGCTTATCATGTGTTTGCATGAGGACCGTTCCCACACGGCACAATGATTTGGCTTCATCAGAAAGAAGTGGATCTTCTCAAAGCACCCCCCCACCCCCCACCCCCACCCCCGCGCCCGCGTGTCTTTCCCCCCTCCCTGCCCCACACCTCGAGAGACAACGCACTGCTTGATTCTCCTTTGTTAAGTGGCTCTCCAAACTTACATCACGTATTGTCGGGCCGCCTGCCATGTTTTCGCCATATTTGGGCGCTGGATTGAGTGTGTGCAGGTTAGTGGGTGGGCAGCAGGAGTGGGTTCTCTGTGAAGGGGCAGTGGATGCTGGAATTCCTAATAGGAGGTAATTGAAAATGGTGTGCAATGAAGAGGTGTGGTAATCATGTGCTAGACTCCATACTCCAAACTAAGAGCTTATTAGGAAAGTATGCATTATATAGGTAGTGTGTTTCTACAGATTAAACATGAACAATGATGCGAATAACACAGACACACTCGTTACGGCCTCTGGGTCATTCCCACAAAAACTAACATTAGAAAAATAATATTTTTAAGTACAAATATGAACATACCTACACTATAAAGGGCACCTTTAACTTTAAAAAAAAAAAAAACACACACACACACACATTTTACCACCTCAGACATAAAATACTTTTTATTCCTTTTTTTTATATTGGACCTGAGAGGTTTCTATGAAGGAGTGGAATATGACGGGATGGTATATTTTTGGTTAAAATAGTCACAATTTTCTACATTGTCATCAATGTTAGCAAGTAAAGCTATTTTCTACATTTGAATAGAACATACTTTCTACAAGTCTCCTCTACAACAAAGCTAAAACTAAAAACTAGATATTGTTAAGTCTTTGTCACTGTAACTTATGCTGTATAATAAACATGTACATTTAACGTGACAGGGTGCTAAGACCCAGACAAATCATCGTTTCTGACATTAAAACAAAACCATCAAAACCTTTTCATAAAAAATATAATTTTGTTCTTAAAATATAAAACCAAAATTGCCAACATTGAATTTTGGATGACAAAATGTGCAATTTGAACACGAAAATAACAAGAATTACAAATGCCAATACATCAAATGATTTAATACACCACAAATACAAAAAATCTAACTTTAAAATATATATTTTAACTTGTATTAGTCCTGCTTGCATCAGTCTGAGGACTCAAAAGGCCCCGCCTTGGTCGAATGACCTGATCTGTTTCTGGTTAGAACACGTATGGAAGTGTGAAGAACTGAGCTCTGACCAGTGCTGGACATCTTCAGTTCTTTTTTCTGTACATTAACGTGTTTTATGTCATGCTACTGCTTTGTGGAATGTCCCACACTGTGCATTTACTCAGTTACATGGGCTTTTATGGCTCAAAGAGTATCTCTTGGAAAACACGTGTTCTTTCTGAAAGCAGGCTCACCTCTCCACAGATATGACCTGTCACTTGGCCAGGTGGCATCACCTGCTTGTCTCCTTGGAGATAGATATGTTTAAAGCTCTCTATGAAACACTCCAGGCAAAGCAATAACATCTCTAGAAAAGTAACACTGTACACTTTGTATGTTTTTCTAATCGTTTGTTTGTCGTGACACAGTCTGGTGACTTTCTGGGGTCCACCAAGAAGGGGAGTTTTCAATAGGCAGTAATATGTATAAGAATATATATATATATATATATATATATATATATATATATATATATATATATATATATATATATATATATATATATATATATATATATATATATATATATATATATATATATATATATTCAAACCAACAGAACGTAAAGTGCTGTTGGTCAGACGACTCATTGAACTAAAATGCAGTTAAGATCAATATATTTTGAAAGTTGCTAAAAAATTATAAAAATGTTATCCCTGAATAGCACATTTTTCACGTTTATAATTTCACTTCCTGTTTGTAATTGATGACATCACAGTAGGAAATTACCCAGTAAACATGGGCAAAACCAAAAAATCTAATGTCAGTTTTTTTTAATTTGACAAATAAAAATATATGAGAACAAATTCAAGTTTTGAGAGTCAAAAAAGCTGTTTCTTTTGTGAAAATTCTGCATAAACTTTGACTGGAATGAGTGTGATGTCACTTCCTGTCATTTTCTGCCGATTTTTCAACGTTTTCTCCACAAATACCCGCTCGACTGGTGTAAAACTACAACAGAAATAAACACACCAAATAAAGCCACAGGCACTTTAAAGTCTTGACAATAAGTTAATGCCAGTTCTGATCAAACGTTATTTTTTATTTTGTTGTAAAAGCAGTTGCATTTTAACCATAATACTTACCAACACAACACTGCTGATTGAGGCGTAGACACTGTGTAGTACGTTTCTGCAGTAGGGACAAAAGATGCGATTCGCTGATGTTGAACTCCAAGTCGCCGGTGGGCAGGGAGCAGCAGCCTTGAAAGTTTTACTGAAATGTGACAAAACTCAAAATCCGTGCTGGAGTGCTTGAGGACGTGAAGAGGCCGTCTGACAGAAAGAGCCTTCCACTTGAGTATTCCAGCTTCTTTCTGTGCCGCTGTCTCGCTCGGCAGCGCGCAGGACAAACGCTATCCTTACCCTCGGATACTTTTGCCACCCTTGGATAGATTTGAACAGTCGCTACTTACTTCTCAGCCCGCACTCCATGCAGAATAGAGCCTTGTTCCGTTTGTAGGAGCTGAATGGCAACAGAAAATAAACCCTTGAAACTCCTCTGAGCAAGAATGTATGGTGACCATGCACTGGGAACAGTCTGTATTAAACAAACGAAGGACATTTGTCACAACAGTGGGAGATGGTTAAGTGGTCAAAAACTTTGTAACAAAAAATGGTTAAGTAACTAGCACTTGATTCCATTATGTTAGGTGTAAATGTGCAGAGCTGTCCTTGTGATTGAAGCGACTTGTAGATGGAGGAGACACAGGGAGGTCACGTGATCTGGTAACAGCCCGATAATCCACACTGTGCCATGGTTCGACAGTTCGACAGCCATCTGCCTCGCTCAATCACACACAATATCTTGCTCCAGCAAACAGAAGCTGTGGCGTGGCCGCTTAGCACCGGGATAATGATCAGATTAAAAGCTTTGACTGGTGAGACTTGGACTAATGCCAGGTGATGGGAGCAATTTGCTGCCCAATCAAGGCTAAAAAGCAGGAGGTAGAGGTGTGGGATTGGCTGACCAGGACAGCAGGGGAGGGTCGCACTTGGACTCATCCCAGAGCCCAAAAAGCAGCTGGAGATTCAACAGTTTCCTATTGTCGGATTCCATTACATCCCCCCGGCTTTGTCTTCACTGTACACGTCCTCCGCCCCCTCCTTCTAATCAAGTTCTTCCCCCGTCTTCTTCACTTTCACTCAAAAAATGGACGGTCAGCATAAGGCCTGGTTGCTGGAGAATATTTTCAGGGGGCACACACGGAGACCAAAGCTGGGGTAAGCGCTCACACATAAAGGAGACACGCAGAGCCACATAAAGGCTGGGGAAAACAAACGGCACCAGTGGAGATGTCTTTGTCAGGCTGAAGGAGACATGAGTGGGCCGGCGCGCTAATCATCGATCGGATGATTAAGGTAGATGAGGAGGGCTTTTTCCCCCAGTGAAGGATCTGATTGTTGGTCTTCTCGTGCTCGGCTCCAGGGAGCTCGCCGGCGGCACCAGCTCGGGATCAATACACTCAATCAGGGCTGAGAGGCCAGTCAGTCACGCTGAGCTACACTATTAGAGTCGCAGACAGTCAAGTCCAGGCTTCCCTATCCTTCCCTCTGCAGCCACAGGGGGAACTGATGAACTGGCTGGATGCATTGCAGGAATGTGTGTTAGAGAGGGGGCCGTCACACCTGCTCGTTCAGCACAACTCAGCACAGTTTATATGGAGGGGCTTAACACACGGGGGCGCAGGTATAGAAGGAACACGCAGAACAAGCTGCTGAGAAGGAAAAGCCTCAAATCAGCTGTTTATTGTACATTTATTCTCGGCACAATTTAAACAACCTTCCTTTTATCTTTGAGAGGATTATTACATAATACAGTAAAAGCCTTGAGACTCCGAGTAAATCATTTAAAACGACCCCTTGCAAGAATGCATTTGAATCACACCACGATAAAGAATGTATGTTCATGTTAAACTGGGGTATTTTATTATTGTTTTAAGAAAAAAGCAAAGATTGATCCACAATGCCAGTCTGTTTTTTCAGTTGTGTGTTCATCAGAGAGCAGGCTCACATCATGAATTCAGATGAACAAAGTTAAGCCTTGATGCTCCTACGTCTCCTTGGTGCGTTTTGAAAGGCTCGATGTTGTCAGGAGCAGTTCTCAGAGCCTATATAGACCTCCGTGTCCTATACTAAGGTGAAAGAGGCAGGAGAAAGGAGCAGACAAGGAGGACAGCTGTGTCCCTGACAGACAATGGATGGCCTGGATCCATCTGGAGGCAGCAGCCCTGGACCAACATGATGTATACATCTTCACTGGCCAATGGGTGCCATCAATCCCTCCTTCACCATGGTGACCGCGCTGACAGGGAGGCAGGCTCAACATCTATCCACTCAGCTAACCAACTAGAACAGTTACTCACACACCTCTGTTAGCATGTACTTAGCAATCAGTCTTCTGAAAAGCACGGTTTGGGGCCAACGAGGACATGCCACGACTCAGCCTTTTTAAATGTATTCTAAGCTGATGTTATGAACTTAAACCAGAGCAAATCTTCACTGAGGCTGCCTCCAATACAACTGAACAACTTCCATTACAGTCAGAATTGTTCCTCATATTTTTTCACTACTTTCTTTCACTAACTGGGCATTGGGCTGAATGTCTTACTGCACCCTTTCTCCAGATTTGGGAGATTTTCTGCCTTCATAAACAACATTAACCTGGCTCATGCCACATTGATCTGTGTCTCACTCTGAATCAATCTGGAAAGGCTTTCGCCAGAAGCCGTTGGCACGTTTAACAACATGTTCACGCTGGCATCACGACAGAAACAATTGTCCAAAGTGCCATTGTGTGCACGTTTTTGTGCACCATGTTTGTTATAGATCAGGTTGTTTTGACTTCTGCCCAAACCATGATGCTGCTCTTTGGTTCTAGTCCCGCCTGTGGGCCCTGAATGCCATGTGATTGGCCCGTTCACCACTGGTGCGGACTGCAAACGAACAGCGGGAGCCTAACAAGATGGATTCTCACAAAAATCTTGCTGGTCAGGGTAAAACAATAGCGTGTTTTGTGTTGAAAAGAATCAGATCACTCTTTATATTGCCTTATTGCAAGTCCAGTAAACACAGGTTTTAATACAACTTATATGACACTTTCCCCACTACTCCGCCCACTTTAAAATATGTGTTGCTTTCAGAACCACTTGCATTATTATTTCATTATTTAGTTGGCAAAGAATATTTATTCTTAGCCCTAGATACAAAGTGACTTTGGTACACCTGGTAAGCCAATGAAAACTAACTCACATTTATTACTATGGTTTCTTGGCCAAGAAAGCTCTGAAAAGATTGGCCTTAGTACATTTACTTTTAGTGTTTGTTACAGCTGATTCTGATTGTTTAAAAGAAACAGAAACACTCTGTAGTATCTGGAGAAATGCCAGTGTTTTTCATCTTTATTTCAAATCGACTTACATTTCCAGATACTACATGATTACTTGATCCTTCAATGTGGTGCAAAGCAGAGCAAATAGACGTGTCTGAACTTATAAACACATCAGTCCAACCGTGACGCCTTACTTCCAGGTGTTTTAAATTCAACATTATCCTTTTAGTAAGCTGTGCGTTTTGAGGGGAGTGATTCTGCTGCATTCCTCTGTAATCTCTTTGGCTTGGAAAAGAAAAAAAAATCAGAGGCAACCTTGTCAGGCGCGAGAGTGGAAGATGCAAAGAGGAATTGGAGGAACGGCCTTGCTACGGGACCATTCTGAATATGTTAACAGTTCCCTTGAACCGTCACAACTTGAAAATCCGACGTGCTAAGAGCTCCACGCAGCCATGAATATCTGCGCTTCACATAGACTTGGCCACAGCAGCGCTTAAAAGGCACTTGTTGTAATACATGACCAATTTCCCGACAGCGAGCACGGGTGCAGAGGAGGGCTGATATTAACATCTCTTCAGGCCTGGTCCGGTTTAATGTGATGGAGATGTTATTAGAGCCATCGCCCAGGCCCAAATGAATGGCCCCGGACAAGCACCACCACGGCAGGACGGAGAGAGAGAGAGAGGCAGAGAGAGAGAGGCAGAGGAGGTAGAGAGAGGGGAGAGGGGGTGATCGACCTTCGCCTGACCAAGGACAAGGACACTTCTGCTCGTAAAAAAGGGGTGGTCCAATTGTTCACCGCGGGCAGAAAGTCAGACCGCTGTTCCGATATTGCGCTCCAAGCTGGCCAGTGCGGATTTTCGAGGTAACGTCCAACATGGTGTGACTGAAAGCTTGGAAGGGCTTTAATGATCAGGTTTATCATTTAAATCATGATCAGATATACACGTCCCCCACAAGACTTCCAACATGACACGCTAGAAAACGTATAAACCCAAAGATAACATGATCAATATGTTTTTTAATCTCTTAAAAACAGTTTTACTTGCGTCACTCATTTATCAGCCAATGGGAGCGTCCCTTAAATGAAGAGCGCGAGCCAATGGGAAGCAGCAATGGTACAGTTTGTATGACATCGCGAACAAATCCATCCTGTTTCTTTGTGCCCGCACAAAGCCTGGGTAAATAAGAAGGTGGCGATAAACCGCGCTACAACATTTCGCAGCGGGGATTCAACGAACCCGACTGTGTGCTGCGGTTGTTGTAATTAATATATAGACTCATACATATTACACTCTTAATTTGCTGATTGTTTTACAAAAGCCTATTGTTCAGCGATCATTAATATGTATTCATGTAGTTCTCCACGACCACCACCGTTGTCTCCCAGCGTTTGTCCTGCGCCGCCGATGCTTTGAAGTATAATTATTTCCCTTTAATTAGACCCGAATCATGCTTAGTAAACACAAAAACATGCCGCACTTTAGATAAATAAGGCGCGGTAATGCGTTAGGCACGGGGACTCTAGCTTTGAATGGGGAACCTTGGCTCCGCTCCAATTGGGCCATGATTGTCATTGTGAGGCAGCTTCCCCAGCCTTGACGGACTGACCAGTGACTACAGTGAGATGGGGGCAGCGGGGCTGTGCTGTGTACAGAATGCAGCTATTGTCTGCCCACAGAAACATGCTGTTCTTTGTTGTCTCCTATTAATATTACATCGGACTGGAATCTGTAAGTCAAATACGTGTGAGTAAGGCAAAATGGAGAAAACACCTTGTTAAGAGAACGAGATTAGGAAGAAGAAGGCAATTACAGGCTGATGTGGGTCTTGTCCACGCCGTCACACATGTGTTCGGATATCGAGGAATAAATGTAGTCAATATTCGTTTTAAGTTTGGTGTAACCACTCTTTTCAGGCCGGGATCCTAAAAACAAGTGTGCAAAAGACCTTGGGCTCCCGCAGCCCAAATAAAGCCACACTTTTTATCACTTCAACTTACAAAATGTTGAAAAATGGTGTGCTTAAGTTGTTACTATTTATTTAGAACCCACTTTAGACAATATAAGTGTCAAAAATACTTACTAACAGGGGGTTTTGTGAATGTTAAGAAAAATATATACATTTAAGCAAATTATTCAAAGAATTTATTACATTTTCAGCATTAGCATTTTTTATTAGATTAATGTTGTTCCTCTTCTGGTCTTCCTCTCTCATTTCCTGGTCCCTTAACTGTGTTTTGAGTCGAAGAACACATTTGCACTTAACTCTATTTACAAGATTGCCCAGTTTTTTCCTTGTGATCTCTTAATATTCCAGATAATCTTAATTTTCGGCACTTTTGCCAAACCCTGATGATATAATTGTCCCCGCAGCTTTGTGGAAGGTGTTTAAATTAGCATACTAAAAGCTCTTTCCAGCCAGTTTGCCAAGATTTAACAGTGTCCCGCGCCGTATCCCACCATCTTTAGATGAATTTAGATTACAAAAATCAGCCGCCTTTACCCAACATGTTTAATTATACTATCAAGCCCAAAAAGATAAAATGTTCTAATATTTGCTTGCCAGTTTTAGCAGCTTGGTGAATGTGTGTGTATGTGGTGGGGGGTGTCGCTCTCCCAGCAACTAATTACTTAAGCAGTTGTCAAAGGTTTGAAGCTGGCTCTTGAATTCCAATGAACAGTGTCCACGGACAGCGGTGGTTTTGCATATATTATGAATATTTCAGCTTCTCCCGGTAACCTTGGTGTCGTTTGGCAGATAGGGGCTGGCATAGAGCCATTTAAAAGCTTCTCTGTTGCAGAAGGGAGGAGACAGGGTATTAAGCTTTATCTATACTTGACATTTCCAAGCATTTGTAATTAATTCATATAGACAATCGCTCACGCCGCTCGCTAAATGACCGGTTATTGTTTCATTCAAAGTAACGGAAGGCTGCATGGACGTAAACCAATGCACATATTTATGTATTTCACTGTTCAGAATTCGAGCTGTGTCCAACAAGCGTCAACCTTTGAATGCAATAGGCCGGTCTCAGTTTCAAATGGTGACGAAAGGTGCTCATGTAAATCCTAGACGAAAGACGTGAAATGCGAAAGCACGACCAGATGGACAAAACTAAAGTCCGTCTGCGTGTCACTGGACCTGGCAGGGAGCCCGAGACCCAGGTGTACTCGTGTGCGAGAGTGCACGTGACGGGTGTGTGTGTGCGTGCGTGTGTGGGTGTGTGCGTGCGTGTGTGGGTGTGTGCGTGCGTGTGTGGGTGTGTGTGGGTGTGTGTGTGTCTGTACTTTGTGAGTCTGAGATCAGTGTGATTAAAGCAAGAGAAGAAAGTGTGTGTCAGATACAGAACTGTCTGTGCACTGTGTGTGTACTGTGTGTGTACTGTGTGTGTGTACTGTGTGTGTACTGTGTGTGTACTGTGTGTGCACTGTGTGTGTACTACGTGTGTACTGTGTGTGTACTGTGTGTGTACTGTGTGTGCAATGTGTGTGTACTACGTGTGTACTGTGTGTGTACTGTGTGTACTGTGTGTGCACTGTGTGTTGTACTGTGTGTATGTACTACGTGTGTACTGTGGTGTGTACTGTGTGTGTACTGTGTGTGCACTGTGTGTGTACTACGTGTGTACTGTGTGTGTACTGTGTGTGTACTGTGTGTGCACTGTGTGTGACTACGTGTGTACTGGTGTGTACTGTGTGTGTGTGTACTGTGTTACTGTGTGTGCACTGTGTGTGTACTACGTGTGTTTGTTACGTGTGTTGTTGTACTGTGTGTGTACTGCGTGTGTACTATGTGTGTGTACTGCGTGTGTACCTGTGTGTATACTGTGTGTGCAGCGTGTGTGTGTACCGTGTGTGTTACTTCCTGTAGTTTTTGTGTTTCTACATTGTGGCATTTGCAGAATTTGAGAGGCTTGAGATCACCTGAAACGACAGGACCTGAGAGTCCTGGTTTAGTCCTGGACCCCCGCAGTGACAGGAGCAGTGACAGGAGCAGTGACAGGAGCAGTGACAGAGCAGTGACAGGAGGCAGTGACAGAGCAGTGACAGGAGCAGAGGCAGGAGCAGTGACAGGAGCAGTGACAGGAGCAGAGACAGGAGCAGAGACAGAGCAGTGACAGGAGCAGAGACAGGACAGAGACAGGAGCAGAGACAGGAGCAGAGACAGGAGCAGGACAAGGAGCAGTGACAGGAGCAGAGACAGGAGCAGTGACAGGAGCAGAGACAGGAGCAGAGACAGGAGCAGTGACAGGAGCAGTGACAGGAGCAGAATGTTTTTTCCCAATGTTTCCATGGTGTTCTCCTGTTGTTCTCCTAATGTTTCCTGGCGTTCTCCTGGTGTTCCCCTGGCGTTCTCTTGATGTTCTCATGGTGTTCTCCTGTCGTTCTCCTAATCTCTTGATGTTCTCATGGTGTTCTCCTGTCGTTCTCCTAATGTTCTCCTGGCGTTCTCCTGGTGTTCCCCTGGCGTTCTCTTGATGTCCTCCTGGTGTTCTCCTGGTTTTCTCCTGATGTTTCCCTGGTGTCCCCCTCATGTTCTCCTCGTGTTCTTCTGGTGTATTCCTGATGTTCTCCCAATGTTCCCCCTACATTCACTAACACACGTTGTTTTCTTTTCTTTTTGAACACGCCCTCCTAATACCACGCGTCGGGGGCGGGGCTCAGGTGTCTGTATGATCCCTGTCCTCATAATCCATAAGTATGAGCTTGTGTGTGTGGGCGCAGAAATGGGGCTTTGACAAAGTCACACCCCTTTTGATAAAACCAAACGTAAGATGCATTCATCAACCCACTTTTTGTCTTCTCGTCTTTTCTCTACGTTCTGTGTCTTGGCTCATCGATCTCTGCATGTGTAACAGAGACAAATTATGATATATTCTGTCTTTATTCGTTTAGTTCATCTCCTCATGTGGCCACTCTGAAAAGACCAGTTTGTAACACTTGAGTCAGACTGAAGTTTGGCCTTGCTGTTGTCATCTTTTCACAGCATGTTTGGTGTCCTCCAGCTCACCACCGGCAGCCACTTGTCTGCACCTTGAAGACACAATGGCCAATGCATTTTTCACTAATGAGTTTTAGGTATCGGCTGCCTTAGAAGTTCCTCCACTGGCAGAAAGGACTTCTATACACACATCCACAACAACAGCGGGCGCAGTGGCGGGTGAATGATCGGGCGCCTCTGATTGGCTGGAGGGAGGTCAGCTGAGGTAGATCACTGTGTAATGTACTGTGACAAAGCTGTCCCTAAATATCAGTCAAGAGCAGACGGACAGGAGCAGGTAAAATCATAGGGCCTCAGACAAACAAACACTCCTCATCTCCTCTGATCATATACATCTGTCATTTGGACTGACAGCGAGTTTGCAGGGACATACTCACGTCACTAGGTGCTACAGCGGAGAGCTTAGACCTTCCAAATTGTGGATTTAGTGTTTTATTTGAGAGGAAAGTGTGTATTCACGTGCATATGTGATTACCATGCACATTTGTACGGCTGTCTCTCCCATTCTGCTGTGATTATGAAGGTTAGTGGGTGAGCTCACTGCAGGACTGTGGGCAGTGTGTGGTTGTCTGCAAACCAAAGGTAGTCCACAAATGATTGTAACTTTCCAGCCCAGTTTAGTTTGCGCTGACCTTAAGGTCATATTGGCAGCCTATTAAATCTTACAGTGGGTGGTTAAGAGCAGAAAATAAACATTTCCTTCATATGCATTACAAAAGCTGCCTCAGACTCAGAATACAGACGCGAGTGTTTTGTAAGTCATTGCATTATATCATCGAATGTAGGTTATTGATGCAAATTCATAAACGGTTCTTCCAAAGCAGAGGTACGGCTCTGAATGGCTCGTCGTTGGAGGTGATGTCAATCCTTGGATGAGCGACCCAAGTGCAGAGAGTGGAGCCATCCCCACCATTGTGTCTGTTTTCTAAAAGAGCGAGCACTGAGCTGGGGGCCGCGTGGGGCCCGGGGGGGTGGAGTGTGAGTGTGCCTGTCCAAGAGCTTGCCAGCTGGGATTAGGGGAATGTGAATCAGCCAGGACCACCGCAGTGGTATCCAGTGGTGTTATAGTGTCCACCCCCCCACACACCTCCACATCCACATGAGTGTGCCTGGAGCTTTAGCACTTCAGACTTTAGTTCTGCCTCAGCGCCAACACAGCCAGCCTCAGTAGAGTTTACAGAGAGGAGCTGCGAGATGAACACAGACAACACATTCATTCACTCTGGATAACCTCGTGTGGCACTTTAGTCAAGACAAATACTGGCTCACATTACAGGGTTACAATAACACAGCACAAACAATGTTCAGAAAAAGACCTGAATGTGGAGGTCTCTGGAGTTGGTTCTGTTTTACATGTATTGTGTAATGTGCCTAATTGTTCAGTTTCCTATGTTCTCCAGCCCCATTACACTTTGTGACGACGAGTATTGAACCTGACTTTTCAAAGTCAAGCCCACAAAGAGAGAAAAGATGTCAGACAGAAGTGACCATCTTTATAGTTGTACTGTGACTGCTCTGTGCTACTTGGCCCGGTGTCTTTTCTAATTAGTAATCCATTCATGTGAAGAGAGCGAGACAAAGGGAGGCTTAGCAAGAGCAGTGCATCATATCTCCTATCATCCGCGATGCCATCTCCAAATCCTGCCTTTTCACAGGGCTCTGTTTGCACTGGGCGCCATGTGCACACAGCACCGCTCTGCACAAGGAGGCCAGACATGAGTCTTCAGGGTGCCATCCTGTGGCAACATCAGAAGAAATGTCAAAGATTTTGAAGGCTTGGTTAAATACGACTGGATTTCTTTGCCTTAAACCTTCAATGACATTTTTGGCTGTCGGAAAGGTCAGCATGCAGCTCCTGTGAAATGCTAGCTCTTTTGGGCTGAACTTCAATACAGGATAATAAATCCCCTTCACGCGGGCTCCAGCGGCCGGCCACAATAGCCTGTCAACAAGTAGGAAACGTACGGTGATGGATATTTCAACTGCAGAGTCCTAAAGGAATCATTATGTATTTCTACACAAATCCTCAACATTATTCACATGATAACATTCTACAGTGTAATAAAGCCAGTTAGCAACTTGCCTTAACCTCCATGCAGAACAATTCTATGGCTTCCTTTGATCAAATGTAACATTTAATGGACAGCCAGGCAGCATTGACAAATTCTTGCCAACAAATGTTTTTAAAGCTAATTCACGGTTGAATACACAGAGGTACGGAACATTAGCATTTCACTGCAGTCATTTGCACATTGGGCTCTTTTCATAAAAAGTGTGATTGGCTGTGGAGGTTCAAGGCTTTTAACTCAGCTCAGCCAATAAAACAATGACAAGCTCGGAATTCATGTGTTAAACTGTTTGAAAACACCTTCTTTAGTACTCGGAAAACGGCATTGTTTCCGACCGTCGCTTGTGCAAATCCGCACTAGATGCAATCAAAATATTGATCGGAGTGCCAGGTATCGGCTTAAAGACGCCTTTCATTAGTTTCACTCGCTTTTATTGGTGACGGAATGCCCCAGTTCACTTCGAGTCAAAGAGAACATTACCACAAAACACTCCAGATTCTTTCCAGCTTTTTCTCCAAGTTTAAATATGCACAGAAAGTTTGAAGAGACTGTACATCTCCTCAAAAATGACCTTCTAACTTCTTTCCGAGCCTCTTTTAATGCTCGATTTTGGTAAACATGTTTATGCTAACTTTCATTTGGTCTTGGTAAAAGTTGGTGTTTATACGTTTAAGCTTGCTCCGACACAGATGGAGGGCTTTTGGCGGTCGGCGTTGTGGAGGCTTGGCGCTTGCCATGTACCCCAGCGCTCATCCACCTGTGTCCGTGTACAACCCACAAGCAAATATGCATCCAAAAACAACATTTACATTTCTCTCATCGCGGCTGGTGCAAGACCGCTAATGGCCTGTTGTCTAATGTCCGCGTCTTTAACAAGTGTGTGCGTCCTACTTTCCAGCTGGACATTTGTAAATACAGTCGACAATATGTGGTCAAAAATAAATAACTAAATGGATTGTGACTGTAAACGCTGTGATTTTTGCCTGTAGTTTTACCAGACCAGTCTTCACCTCACTGTCCACAGCAATGCACAATTACTCCCTCAATATGATGCCGCACAAAGACGATTTGGAGAGAAGGAGAATGTGATGAAAAGCATTGAACAGGAATTAAATCATGTTTTCCACACCATAGGTTCAGAAAATGGTGCTTGAGACACTGGAGGGCCCGGCGGCGGATTCCAATCTGCGGGCTGAAATTGGAAATGAACAGTGGTGCCGTCTCCATTCTGACAGGCCCGTGTCAATAAAAGTCAGTTTCCCTCCACCGCCTCTCTCAGCGCTGACCACAAAGGGACTTTTGTCAGAGCGGAGCGCGGCTAATGTCGAGCTAATGCTGGAAACGGCGTCAGGGACACAGGTAGTACTGCTGGTAGTAATGAGGCACAACTACACTGGTACTTTTACGCAAGCATGGTTTTATTTATTATCTTATTACCTTCTTTTTTTCAGAATGTTTAAGTAATTTGAAATACAATATTTGCATAAATATTTCAAGGTTTTATGAGGAAAAACAAAATGCTTTTTGTTGTGTTGAGAATATTTGAGAGAATGATGAGGGCTTGACATTAAGACACAAATGCAGCCACAAATCTATTCAATTCAATTCCATTTATTTCCGTAATGGCCAAAATCACAACAGCGGTTCCTCCGAAGGGCGCGGCAAGTCTATTGTAGGCCACAGTTCTTACACAAAGTACTTCAAAGTGCGTTACAGCACAACAACATGCAATAAATCACAATACTGATGAATACAATGTGAATAATTAGCATCAACAACCATCAAGGACCGGACCGACGTAGGGACAGACATCAGACAAACGGAAAAAAATGACATTCACTCTTAATTCGAAGATGGACAAATTTGATAAACTTTGGACCAAATGGGATTTTAATGTCATTGTGCCTTTATTAATATTATTATTTATTACTATTATTATTAGTTGTAGTAGTATTTTTGTCTTGCTCTCTGGTCATTCTCCCTGTTTTATGTTTAAACGCTAAAAATATATCAAAGAAAAGAGTGCAGGTAATATAGACACGTTACATTACATTACTGAAGAGGGTCTTGTACAGTAATTAAAAACAAATTAAAAAACGAATATCAACTCAAATCAAGAAGAAACAAAAAAATGATGTCCAAGTGACATAAATAACTAAATTGCGTTTCGACGTTTGAAAAGGACTCGTCACCTTGGCGAGCGAAACCGTCACTCTCAAGTTATTGCAGTATTTTTCGAGTACACGCCTCGTTAGAGCGTCGCGCAGAAAAGCCAACAGTGTCCATGCAGTGAACCGTCCTGCAGCTCCGTCCCATGGCCCCAGTGCAGCGGCTCATGTCATGTGATTTATGTTGCCGGGGTGAATTATGGAAACACTGACCTTCGCTTTACATGCCATCCAAACCGATAACCGGCCGGTAAGTTGGCGTTGCGATCGGAGGCGGGCCACGTATCGCTTTGGTTTACATGCGTCCGTGCGCCGCCACGGCAAACGGGACCAGATGCGTATCGCGGACCGGTTTTGATGCATGAATCCGCGTCAAAGAGTCGCCTCTCCGAGATCTTGAGTGCACGTTCGTCTGCTTAGAACAAAGTGGCGTTAATGCTATCTTACATGACAGCAGCATCTTGCAAGGTTTTTCTCTTTGCTCTTGCAAGGTTTTTCTCTTTTTTTTTTTTCTTCTTCTTTTTGGGGGGGATAAAAAACAAAAAAAACAACACTATTTCATCTCCCCCACCTTTATTTGCACTTTCTATTTGCATATCAAAGAATTCCCAATGGGCCCTGCTTTGCATATTTACATCTGATTAGTAACTTTAAATGAACATGTCAAAAATGGTCGAGTTTTTCTTTTGTGGATGTTGCGAGGACTTCCTAGCTTGTATAATTAGCGGCAGCACATGTAACGTAGCCCAAAAGACAAAACAGGCTGATTTCAAACAACAACTGAGCCACCTTTTATATCGCTTTCATTAGGCGTACTCAAATATGCCTGTCCGACCTCTGACCCCCGAGCTTGCTAAAATGATAACTCCCTTCCAATGATAAAGCGAGAGTTATGTAGCGTATGTGCAAGCTGATATTTCTTTGCGATGACATAAGGTCTCGTAAATCCTATCAGTTGGATTTCTGACGGGAATATTTTTAGATGTAGTTTTGAAAAGAGAACAGTCAAGGTTCAAGGTCGCGTGGTTGGGTGACAAAAACAATCTGTCTGCTTATCGTCATATAGTTCAAAGTCACAATAGGGTAAAGTCATATTCTGTCTTCTTATGTGACAGCGGAAAATGTCTCCGGCGCTGACATGTTACTCCTTGAAAAAAGACAACCGTGAAAAAAAATATATAATAATTCCAAGAGACCACCAGGCGAGATCTGAAAATAAATTTAAACATTTGGCTGTTTTTGTCACATATGGGAGGGGCTCGACCCACTCAAGTACCCAGCTATTTCACTCTTTGACACATCTGACGTTTCCGGGAGAAGTTTCGTTCCAAACTTCCAAGAAACCGGCCTCACAGAAAACGGTCTAACTGCGTCGTTATTAATTGGTGGGCCCATTTTGATTCGCATACCGTCGCAGGGTCCTTGGTGGGGTAGCGTGGAAGGGATGGCGGAGGCGGGGAGGGGGGGGAGGGGGAGCAGTTCTTACCCGCATTTCGGCATACCAATGAGCGAGGTTAAGAAGGCAGCGCTCCACACGGGAAACGCTGCACATCCGAAAGACCCGATACGCCGAATCTCTGCGGACCTATTTCGGAAAGCTGCTCGTAATGTGGGCCCGTGTCAATCACCCCTGCCGACAGCTACCCCCCCACCCCCCCCATAGCCCCTCCCACCCTTGTCCTGTCCATATGAAATAGTCATACATTAGGAACCAAGGGAGAGCACCTCGCTGTCCAAGAGTCCTCATGTATTCTAATGCTATTCAAAGCTACGGCTATTATTTGAAAGGACTACACCCACTCACTTGAAGCCGTTCTGGGCTTTCAAAGAGTGGACTATTTACACTCTTTTATAGTAGATGACTGTATTTGTAATATTTAGTCATCTCTGCAATCTTAAGTGAGTTTTCGCAGCCTTTTTTGCAAAGGACACACGTTGTTTTAACACAACCTGAAGCTACGGCGTTTTACTGAACCGCTCCACGGATCATGCTTTGGCCTCCTCCAAGGTGCTGAGGAGGATGCCTCTCCTCTGGGCCTCGTGGACAAGCACTACTGTTGGAAAAAGCAGAAGCTCGTATTGACTCTAGATCAGGGCAATTTTACCTTTATCTTCCCGAGGGCCAGATTTTTCGGAGGGCCGTGGTCTCTGGGCCGGACGTGCACAACACGCCGCTGTAACGACATTTTGGGTCGCACAATTTCAATACATTTAGTTGATATATAAAAATAACATACAAAATACTTTACCGACATCGCTCACCCGCCCACGACTGAACCAGGATTAAGTTAGGACTAGACTAGAACCAGCCAGGTCTGAACTAGGACTAACCCAGAATCAAACAAGGACTAAACCCAAGACCAAACCAGGTCTAATCGAGCGCTAACCCAGAATTAAACCAGTAAACAAGATTTGTATTTTATTTTTTCAACATTTGGAAGATGGCTCGTGGGCTGGATTAAATTGCTTGACGGGCCTGATTTGGCCCCTGGGCCTTAGGTTGAATAGCCCTGCTCTAGATACTCACTTGAAGTATTAATACAGAAAGTGTTGATCTTTCCTGAATAGTTTTCGTATGATCTTTATCTAGAGCAGAACTTGTAAAACCACAAAGAAACTATTCTGTGTTGAATAAGACATTTGATTGTCTAAAAAATATGTTTGTTGTAATCGTGGGATACAAATCAGTATTTGGACTTTTCCTTAGAAGCAGAAACAAGTTCGAAAGTTTATGTCGCGACAGTCTCCAGGACAACACATGTTAAAGTCACTTTGCAACGCCCCACGTGTGGTGCAGAATCAGCCATGCTCGTTGGGGGGTCGGGGGTCTTGGTCCTGAATGTTGGGGCGGCAGTCAGCATCTGCGACAGCCTAAATGTGGGTTGAAGATTGTGCTGCTTAGCATAGGGAACATGCACGGATCTAACACGGTGATGGACATTAAAAACGTCCGTGACATTGTGTATTTTCTTGGTGTTTTGATCTGTTTAAATGCATTTTCTTAAATTACTCTTCCAAATGTATAGATCAGGGCTTCAATTTAAGGCCTGGGGGCCAGATCAGGCCCACCAAATAATCTGATCTGGTCTGTAACCCGTCTCCCAAATATATTATATATATATATTAATATACAGTATATATTTAACTCTCGTGTTGAGGATATTTTGTGCAACCCCAGATTGTATTAATAGTGTTGACATGTCCTTTCCGCCCCAAAGGCCTTGGCCCCCGAGACATCTGGTCCTCTGGAAAATGAAGTAGAATATCCCTGGAGATCCCTGTTTGTATTTGCCAAACGGCAAAGAAGACAGAGCATGCCAAAGTCTCAGGCCTTATCAACAAAAACGAAACACAGAGATTATTATTTCATCGCAAAGTATCAAAGCATGTGAAACACTTTTCTACGTTCTTCTCCCATGTTTTTCCTACTTCCAATCCAGGTTTGAATAGTGAAACTAGTAAAGTGAGGGACAACACCCCCTCTTGTCTCTTTTGTGGCTTTGAAAAGAGGAATACTTTTGCATGTGAGCGCGCCTGTCTTTTGTCTCCTGTTTGTTTGTCTGCGGCGGCTCACACTGTGCGGTCTACGGGAGGGTTTAACGGAGGAGCGCGTCGTTCCTGTCTGTCAGCAGCCTGGACGGGGGCTACATATTGGATCTCGCGCTGACATGTTTATGTGACAACATCATTTGACAGCTCCAGCACTCGGGAAGCAAACACCTTCAAAAGAGCACCCACCGTACTCTCGCCATTCAAATGCAGGGTTGCCTTTTCACTGCCAGAAAGTTGACGGGATAATTCTCTTTCTTATGTTATAGATGTGATAGGTATTGACTAAGACTTATATACTTAGGCGTTCGTGTTGTTGCATTGTATCCTTGTCACAGCTGGATACCACTTCAAACTCGTATACTATGAAGGTTGTAAGGCTCATTATAACAGCTTTACACGCTCCAGATTTAGAATTATTGGACCATTACCACGGATTCCATTCGTGGTGAAAGACAATATTCTGTACTCAAACGTGGGAGTGTGTTGCCTTTGTGTTTTGGGTAAGTTTATGTAGTTTATGCACTAACTTCTCTTGTGGAGGGTCCTCTACCTGCTGCTCTCCAAGGAATGCCAGGAATGTCCCGTGCTATGGCATTACAAAGCATCCATGGAGGCAACCGGGGGACACCACCAGGCCAAGTTAGGTCAGATCTGTGGCGAGGCGCCCCTGCTCACAGTGAGAATGCATGTGTTTTTGAGCAATACAAATAGCTAGTGTAATTGAACAAATACAATGTACGGCAGGTAAGTTTAATGCCATAGTGTGGGACATTTCACACGAAGCATGTTTATGGGCACAGGCACGTCGCAGACCTTTACGTGCCCCTTTAAATCACAACATGTAAAATGTGTGTCCAAAAACAGAACTGTGACTCCTGCTGCATGATGTACACACCAGCATTCTGCAATGTCTTCTACTTCTGGTGTGGATGGTGCAGCCATTTACTTTTACTGTGTGCTGGGAATATGGGACTATAGGATATGGGACTATAGGATATGGGACTATAGGATATGGAATATAGGATATGGGAATATAGGATATGGAATATAGGATATGGGATATAGGATATGGGACTATAGGATATGGGAATATAGGATATGGAATATAGGATATGGGATATAGGATATGGGACTATAGGATATGGGACTATAGATATGGGACTATAGGATATGGGACTATAGGATATGGGACTATAGGATATGGGACTATAGGATATGGGACTATAGGAATATGGGCTATAGATATGGGACTATAGGATATGGGGATATAGATATGGATATAGGATTTGGGACTATAGATATGGACTATAGGATATGGGCTATAGATTGGGACTATAGATATGGGACTATAGAGATATGGGACTATAGGATATGGGGTAATAGGAATGGGAATGGATATGGGCTATAGGATATGGGACTATGATTGGATATAGAATGGGACTATAGGAATATGGGAATATAGGATATGGGATATAGGATATGGAATATAGGATATGGGACTATGGAATGGATATATAGGATCTTGTGGGACTAGTGATTATTGTATATAGATATGGCATCTATATGTATCGATACTAGTACTAAGTATATTCAAGTAAATAATGTTATTAATTTTTTAAATGCCAGATCATCGTATGGCCCCAGATGCTAATTCTTCACGTGTCTGATACTTAGACCTCACAGATGTTTCAAACGACATGTTTAAAAGAATACAGTCAAATGGTGACAATTTTATTTTAAAAAAATGCATTGCCAAGTCAGTGCCTTAGGTTGTTTTTGACAACGGAAATCTGCCGACTGCAATGACTGATGCTTATCTCCAACATAAGGTCAATAAGGGTGAGCGTTTTTCTTCTTTTTTTTTTTTTTCTTTACAAATATAGCCTAATTTTGAAGTATTTTTAAATAATCTTTTGATTGTTTTTCGATTCTAGAATGTGATGATGTCTCACGCTCAGACGAGTCCTTATTATGATGAGGACGTAAAGGTAAAGTCTCGTTTGGGCTGGTTTGAGCTTTTGGAGAATTGGATTTCTTCTTGACGACATACATTGCAAAAACATTGCAAAAACATTGCAAAAACAGCAATAATTCATAGTGTTTTCTGCATTTCACAGGCCCACTTGAACACATCTCTCCTGCAGAAACATAGTCTGAACCTATGCTAAGCTGTACTCTATTTACGTGTCTACTTTTCACCAGCAGGTCACCTGAGGTGTCCCCAGCCCCTCTCCGGGCCTCTGAAGGGCCACTGCGCTGCTGTGACAGTCAAAGCCTTGATTAAATAAAGCTTGTGAATATGTGTCCGTCTTTCCGGTGTCAGCAGTGCCGTGCCACGGAGGCAGCCATCCTTCTGTTCCTCCCGCTGTCCCAGGATCCAATCTCCTGTGAGGTCAGAGGTCGGCGGGCCCCGGGGCTGCTGGGATGGCGCTGGGTGTTCGGTGAGTACGGCCCATGCTGGGATAGGGGTTTTACAGTGGCAAGTCTATGGGACGAGCGGCAGGATGAGCACACTGTGGGGATCTGAGTGGTTTTATGCTCCTGCAGGTTTTCATCTCAGGTAGAGTCTGCACCTATTGTCCCGGCTCAATGCTTAGACATCAAATGCACAAAGAGAAACCGAAAGGGGGGACAGTGAATGAATACCCATGACTTTAACAAGGTCTCTTTAACACTCTCAGCGGCAAAAACACGCACAAATGGAAATCCGAAGGCCGAATGAAGGGAAATTAATCAACATATGTGATTGGCTCCAGGTGTAAGTGGTTCCTTCATAATGTTTATCGGTTTTCAACTTATCTCCTAACTTCATTTGGTGCGTTTGAAAAGAAGCCGATAATGCAATTAATTTGGAGGATTGAACGCTATGCCGAGAATGTCTCTTAAATAGATCCATTCAAGAGAACATTTTGAAGGCTGCTCCTCGGGCTGCATGCTTAAAAAAAAGAGACCAAATATAATAATACGCTGTGTGAAAAGAATTCCCTCATTGGACGCATTGTTCTAGCTTCAAATTAACTTGGAGTGCATTAGCAGGCAAATAAGGCTTTTTTCCCCCTTTTTTTGTATTTATTTTTTGCATTATGGATGGAATACAGAGTCGAGAAGTATTTACGCAATGAAAGAGCTGGGTCATGGGAAGACTACGTGCGGCAGCCTTTGAAGAGATTGTTGGGGAAGTTGTTGGCGAGCCTTAAAACCGCGGCAGTAATGAACAACATAAAGGTGTGTTTGTGCTGCAGCGTATGGTTTATTGAGAAGAATCGAACTTAAAGCATCCTTTTGTCTTCACCTTTTACGCTCCGTGCATTTGAAATCCAGCAGCGTTGTTTGTCTATTCTCTACAGCTCCCCAGAATAAATGGTATCAAATTAACTGCTTTGCAAATTCTTTAAAATACTTCCTATACTGTTCCTGTGTGTGTGTTGTGTGTGTGTGTGTGTGTGTGTGTGTGGGGCACTGTGCAAGCGCAGAGGAAGAATGTGTGACTGCGTTCCCAGTCCTCATGGTATGCTTTTAAAATTAATGACAGAAGCTCTCTGACTTTTAGTCCGTCTAAAATTTTCATTAAATTTCATTATTCAGCTGTCTCTGTGGCCCTGAATTAATAAAGTCTGCGTATCACACCTTGAATTCATATTATATACGAGTCACTCAGAAACAGCTATGCAGACATTTCCCTCTCTAAATTTCCTTTAAGAACACGCATTAATAAACGCGTTCCGGGCAATGTTGAAAATGCAAGACAAGATAGTGCAGCAGCCTCTCTCAAACAAACACGCACACATACACACACACACACACACACGTACGCACACACACACATAAGCTATTTTAGTCCAGCTCAAATCAATGCCTGTAACATGTATCACTCAATTGGCTGGGAAAACATCTCTTTGCACCGACACTGACAAATGAAAGGCGGGTGAGATTTTCCTTGAGAAGCTCGCGATTTCTCGAGCTTTAAAGAACGACTATTACCACAGAAATGGACACGCTCACAGAGAATAATGTGATTTTAGTGAAATACATACAATTAGAAGGGACTCGGAAGAGAGTCTGGTGGTTTAAAATAATTCTTAATACATGTTTACACACTTATTTTTATGTTCATGGACTTTTATCAAGATAAAATTGGATGAAATAGTTTTCTGTGTTAAGATATTCATTATTTAATATTCATGATCTGACAAACACTTATTTTATGAAGGAAACAAATTAAGAAAACTTCCCCCCTGGGTCTTAGCTGGAGACTTTGGAGTCTGCTGCCTGACACTGCTCATGGTTGAGCTGTTGAGTTAAAAAATCTTGCTGAATAAATAAAGAGTCATTTGATCAGATTAAAATAACTGGTGAGGTTGTCATGTACTAAAACAAGTATAGAGGAACTATTGTCACTTCATTTCCAGTGGTGGAGCTGCCAAACAAACAGAAAAGGGAAAAGAAACAAATCAATACTCGAATACTAATTGAAACTGAAACTAGTGTTGAACCTAGCAACACTTGGACATGTATAAATACGGCAAAAGATAATAATAATATATATTTTTTCACATTTCCTGAATCATGTTACATTTTACAAGGGTCTCTGTTACTTCAGCTCTAGTATTATTCCAACGTAATGACGCTATTATTGCTTTTATTTTGCATTGAAAAATGTTTTTTCTCTCTTAAAAAAGAGCTGTTGTTTAAAATTATTGTATTGATCATTTCCCTCAGTATTGCTATTGCGTTTGTATTTTTGCTATCATGGCAACACTAATTCCATGTATTGTTTTAAAATATTACTAAATATGCAAGAAAAAAAATACTCTTTCTGGATAAATATTTATACTAATCTTTATCACGCGGCGCACGTTTCTAAACAGTGTTATAAAGCGCTTCACAGTGCAATTAAAATCAGTCAAGATCCAGTACCAAAAAAAAGTATAAATGCAGAAGAAGGAAAAAAATGGACCAAATAAACAATGATAATAATAATAATAATAATGATAATGATAATAATAATAATAATAATTATTGTTTTAGACAGTACAAATATGACATGGACAGTGGAATGACTGTAGTAATAACAATAATATCTATAAATCATAATGATGATAGTGTAATAATTCTTTAACATTAGTTTAGTTGATCATTGGAGTTGGCTTTACCCATAATGCTTATAAAACTACATTATTCTGTGAAGGTTGTGAACGTACAGTCTCCACTCCTCTCAGCCAGTTTCCTACACACACACACAAAAAACGATCTTCTCCTTTCATAAAACCTTAAGGGTCCATCACATTTCTGTTTACTCTGGGTTCTCTTCACAATATCACGCCCTCACAACGGTCCGCTGCGTGTTTGCCAGCGGAGCATAATTAAATCCTATACATTTGCTGATCCTTTATGCAATAACCGATTCACGGCGCTGGATTCCTGCTGTGTGAAGGCTTCCTGTTTGTTTACCCTCTGCTTTTTGAAGGCGGCGAGGTTAAAGCTACCTTAGGGCTCCATCTAAAGCCGCGTGGAAAGCACCTGTTAATAGCCTGGCCCCCTCGCAGCATCTCGACAAACTCTTAATAAAAGATATTCGCAAACAACATGTTTTTTGGGGCCACAACCTCTCACCTTTCGATTCAGAGCAAGTCCTGTGTATTCTTCGCAACAATAAGGAGTAAGATTCGGTAAAAGCATTTCTGGGTAAAGTCCGGTGAAGCAGCTTAGTAAAATACATTTGTCAACATCGCTTTTCAGGTTGGACAAGTCATTTACCCACGTCTTTTATCTCCCTCCATTGGAAACGCACCGCGGAGCCTCCCATTGGCCTTGAATGGATTCTTTTTTCTTTCTTTTTTTCTGGAACGGCTTTCTTTCATGCATCTACATCGCTTCTGCGCCGTCCTCCGTCTCTCATTATAACAAGCTCCATTCCAGGAATAAAAAAATAATAATAAAAAAAGAAATTCTTGCAGACATGGAAGTGATTTTAGCGTCTTATAATATACACGATTCGTTTCTTTGGTCAAATACGAAATCGTTTGTCAAATTTAGTTGCTTTCAACAGCGTAACACTTCGGCTTTGTGTCCGCACTTAAATTCTTTGCCTCTTCGCTTGCGGTCAAAGAGATTATAATTTGAAATAGGGGTGAATTAAAGCCGGATGCCCGTTCGCATGCCATCATCTCAGTCAGTTGTGGCACATTAAAGTCGCCTAAAATATTCTTGTAGAGATGTGCAAGTGCCCTTTTTGCCAGATCATTTGCCACATTTTTGTGTAAATTTCACTGAAATGTCTTTTGCTGACATGTCACACATTATTTATCACTTCAGTCACAAATTGGGCTACAGCCAATCAGACGCGAGCTGCTAATTAGCGCTGAGTGCACTGTACAAACTCATTTAGCCACTTGCTGCAATGACACGGCATCACATTTTTAAAAGTACAAATGCACTTACAATGGCCAATTATATCTGGACATTGTTCATCAGACCAGTTTTAATTTTTTTCATGTTTATTTTTCATCCCAGCTCTAATTGGATTAAATTATTTTACCTGCGCTGTTTACCCAGAGCTGCAGGAGTGGAGGGGAAAGCGCCGAGACGTCACTCAGGACCCTCGAATGCTTTGAATGCATGTTGCAGGATCCACAGTAGCTATAGGTGATTCATTTCTCTCTGTGTACTTTTCCTATACGAGGAGGGTATGAATCTCAATATTGAAGGCGTGCTCTTGCAGTGGGTAAGACATGGGCGTATCGGTGGAGCTGAATTTAGGGTTAGGCAAGTGTCTGAATAATGGGGTCTAATGTGGCCTGCGTTGTGCTCGCGTGAAAGCTTAAAATCCAATGACTCATGATCTATTATGGTGTAGTGTGAATGCAGGGCCATCCAAGGTTGCCAAATGGGAGAGAGCCGGGGAGGGGGGGGTACTGTGGGGGGTGAAGAGCTTGAGAGGGGGGCGTAGAGTAAAAGTAGACCAGCTATTATCAATGTGGCGCGTGTAAGACTTGAATTACGTTTTCTGGAAGCGAGCAAAAAAAAAAAAAAAAAAAAAAAATCCTCCCATTTTGTCACCCATTTTTTAGAGGAAATGCTGGAATTATTTCATACTCCATTGGCGAGCCTAATGCCTAATTGGTCTTTACGACTTACAAACTGTATTTCTGTCATTTTTTCACATTTCCTTGCCTTCTGGCTTTTGTTTTCTCTTCTTCAGTGTGACATTGAGCCTCTCCCTGTCGGGGTGCTCTCTTGTCTCACTCCAGTGCACATTTCTCTGTCCCCTTACTTCTCTCACCCCCCCTCCCCCCCACGCCACCCCTCCGCCCCCCCAGACAATGAGCTTTTGACTGAATACATTATCGAAAGCTGTTGTTCTGTTTGTTGTTGTTTTAGCATCCAAGAAAGGGGAGATGAATATTAATGATGACAGACAAAAAGAAAGAAAAATAGGAACGATATACACTGGGATGTGTGGTACAGCAGCTCCATCAAGAGGAAGAGAATGGTGCGAGTTGGTGCGACCACAAAACTTTGAAGGCCTTACAAAAGTGTGTGTGTGTGTTGTTTGTGTGTTTTAAAAATGAAAGGAAACATTGGGTTAATTTGACAAAATTATGAACATCACCAAGAAGACAGTCAGACATTTGGAAGGGACAAAACCCTATCCTGCAATTATAAACCCAGGTTGTGCCCCAAACTTGGACCCAATTGAGCCACAAACCGATGTGTTTATACAGTTCAATTTTCTCATTTTTATTTAATTGTTTGCTGCATTGTATCTTTCCACAATATTGCAAAATGATTCAAATAATAATAATAATGATAATAATAATAATAATGATAATACAAATATTAATAAAATAACAGCTTTTGTTTTGAATCCCTTTAAGATTCTGGATGTTCAATACAAAACTTGTATTAGACCATGACTGTGTTTTTTTTTTAATTTTTTGACTAAATTAAAAGTATAATTTATTAAAGCACTGCGCTTTAGGTTATTTTCACTTTTGATAGTTGAACAAATCAAAACCAAGCCAAATCTAAATGTGAAGAATGCAGAATGTATGCAGGTTTAATCACTTTATTAAAACACCTGTACATAATAAAGTCATCAAACTTCAGTGTAATCTCTCTGAGGCGTCTGGCAATGCCCGCGATTTATAACCAGTGGTTACTGTGCCCCCTCTTGGTCGCTTACCGCACTGCACTGTCACTCAAGCCTCATTATTCCCCACTCTAAAGTTCTGAGCGACTTTCCAGTGATTGTGACCGCGACGAGCTCCCAGTCAAAGGTACGCGAGCCCGTGAGGCTGGCACGTCACACGCAGCCACAGAAGGCGCATTGTTTGGAATTAAAAGGCTCATTTGTCTCATTGTATGGACAAGAGGGCAGGGGCGTCTGTTTTGATCAAAGTGACAGCCGCTGGTGACAAATTAACTGCAGTGATTGTGTCAGTTTGTCACCACATTGGATCTCGGGCAGTGTCCATTCATCACAATCAAGCGCTCCCTCTCCCTGGATGGATGGATGAAGAAAAATGACACACGAAAGGCGCTCGTCCACCGCGGCCCATGCGACGTGCAGAAGATCTCCAGCGCGTTCGGTCTGGACTCTTACCAGGCCCCGCCAGCCGGGCCCCATGCATCACACCGGCTCGACTTTGAGGTTCCTGTCAAAACTCTTCCTGCGTGTGCTTTGTGGAAGACGATTCAAAACGCCACCAAAAAAAAACAAAAACAAAAAAGAAAAATGATTGATTTACTTTGGATGGATATTTAAAAACGACTATTTTTTCCTGTTTGAATGTATTTATAGCACTTACTCTTCCCTGAGCAGGAGAGGGGGGAGTGTGTGCGTGTGTGTGTGTGTGTGTGCGCGCGGAGTTTACAGGATCAAAGAAGAGGTAAATATCATTTCCATAACATTTGAACCAGTTAACCAGCAGCACAATGCAGAGAAGCACCACTGTAAGCGCCTGACAATGCCAATGAGGCGGGAACTCTGTGATTTGCCGTTCCGCCAAAGAGGAGGGAAGCGAGCGCGAACATGGAGGAGGTCACGGGGTCAAACTGAGCTCTCCCCGCATCACTTTCCAAAGCGCTCTGCCCCCCCTCGAGCGCTGCTGATGTTTTAGGCAAGCGTACCTCACTCTTTAGGGGGGAGGCCCGATGGATGCCGCTCCCAAGGTGAATGGGAAAGAATAGCATTAAGCCGCACCAGTTGCCTGGGGAGAACAACACATGCTTTGGGTGATTCATCTATTGATTATTTCAAGCCAAGCAATGGAGGTGTCATGTAAACACACATGTATTAGCAGGCTACAATAACACGCACACACTCACGCACACACACACACACACACACACACACAGCGCGCGGCACGGTGGTGGAGCTCTGCCGATGCGATGCGCGCCCCGGGGCCTTTCCACTGTTTTATAATCACATTCTGACTTGGACCAGCTCGTGGGCATCTTCAAACCACCAGGCACGCACATCAGATGGAAAACTAAGTAGAGATGAATGGCGAGATGAAGGAATAAATAAATGATAAACGCGCATTACCGGTGTTTGTGTGGGCTATTGTGTTATTGATTCAAGTCGTTTGTGTGCGTTTCAAGTGTGCGCGCTTTACATACAGTGCGAGCCAAGTTAATGTGCCCAGCAGCTCCCAAGTAAGGTTCTCTAAGGTTCTGATTGTCAAACGTGTAGCCGGCTTATTTACAAGATGCACGTGCAATTAAACTCTTTGGAAAGACAATTACGCACAGTGACGCGCCGGACCTGCCGCTGAACTGGACGTGTTTGTTTGGGTGCGGATGGCGCGCTCTGGAGTGACGCTGAGTCATTTGTCTGGCCCGCGCGCAGACTCAGGTCACGTGACTCAGATGCCCTCATGGGCTACACGCCTCCTCAGAACTACACGAGCTCGTGGTTTGTCCCATAAGCCTGCCGCTGTCTCTCCTCCCAGAGCATAAGCGGCCATGACAGCGTAGCATTTGTGTTCCGGTGCATCGTTGGCCCTGGTTTCCTCTGTCTTCTCAGTGTCTGCATAATCAGGAGCCTGAGCTGAACATCTCTGCTCAGGTTGTAATCCAACCTTTCACTAATGCCACACGTGTCACTTATACTGGCTCTCCTGACTTTGGGCCGAGGTAAAACTCCCGGCTGGCGTGTGCGTGTGCTTCTCTTCTGCAGCTTTTTTCTAAACGGTGGACGTGGCTCTCCCTCAGGGGCGGTAATGGCATTCTCCATGACAACGGCAGTGTGACACGACTGTGCCCTTGAGGCCCGCGCGCTCCTCTGGGGGGAGCTAGAGGAAACACGACAGGGTCAGTGGTCAGCTCCCATCATCCAGCAGGACCCTCGCATCTCCCCCATCTCCCCCATTCCTCCTCAGGTGCAGTGAAGAGAGAAGCCCACTCAGCCGGGCCTGGCAACATGGAGCTGTAGCCACCGGCGCTTCTGGCTGGGCCTCTTCCTCTCAGCTCCTCACTCTTCCTCCAAGGCCAGGGCTGGATCAATACATGGTGCTATGAATTCTTTTGGCACCAGAGTATATCTGCAGTGCCCCGAGCAGTGGGGCCGTTAAAGGCATAACGGAGAGTGCATGTGAGCAAAGTGGACCGCTCCATGCACCGAGCCCGGCAAATGTTTGGCATCCAACACGAGTCCATCAAGGAATGTTGGCCAAAGAAGGATTCTCAAAAAAAAACAGTCCCTCATGTTGAGATATATTTTTATTGCAGACATATCCTGTCCTATAATCATGATTTAAGACACTGTCACTTCCAGGAGAAAATCAATACGTAAATGCAGCAATAAATAGTACTTGAAATGTCGTTCATAACATAACATTAATTATTCAACTTCCCCATTTTAGTTAGACTGTCACTGTCAGACAGTACAACAGTCACAAGTTTCACAAACGGTGCTCTAGTGCCACCTGCTGTTACAGAAAACAATCACACCAGTCTCAGAAAAAAAGCTCTTGAGTTCATACACTGTATTATTGGTGAGGATAAAAAAGAACTGCACAACACAAATGTGTGTCAATACATTACTGCAGAACTAAAGTGTCATAAGTTCATAGGCACGTGATTCCTACGCAGTAGATTTGGCCAGAAAATGTTCATGTCCGACTTGAGAACCTAAATAATCTGTTCAATAAATGATCTTGCACAGGAATACAAAATATATTATTAACGCAATTACAAAGACCTTTTCTTCATGGGGGCTCAGCAAGAGAATATTTAAGAATATACTGTGTTAAAAAGATAACCGTCAAGATAAACCTTTCAGGCACCTACAAGAGGCAGCTTCAGTTCAGAGACGTACGCGGGGACAATACGAAACGCCTCTTCATCATTTCATCAGAACCTTCTATGTATCTTGTTGAACCAGTGCACTTATGGTCTTCCCTGCACTGTGAACTCTGGACCTCTGCAGTGCCAGCGCCACAGCCTGCGCAAACCTGTCGGGGGCCGGGACCGCCCTGCCCGGACTCCCAGGAGCGCGTGCGACCGGCGGGGGTTCGTTATTGGACGGCACGTGTCCGTTTGTGACAGAATCAGGCGAGCTCGCTTTGACTTCATCCAAATCTTCATTGAAATAAACTGGAGGCGGCGGGGGAGGGAACTTCTCCTCGTCTTGCATACTTTGTTCAAATGCGTCACACGTTTTTGGACCACACGCGTCCCATTCTGAAGGACACGCCTCCACTTCCTCTGCAGCTGAATACAAGTCACGCTCGTTGATCTCATGACTCTGGTCCGACTCATCTTCGGCTTTGTGCTCTTCATTTGGTTTTGCAGTCTTAACGACGTCATCAGCCTCATCCAGACTTGAACTTCCTCCGTCGAGCGGAAGCGATCGGGAAGTCGCCGTCGTCGTTGTCTCCTCCTCCTCCGCCTCCTCTTCCTCGTCTGCGCGCGGCATGGGTGAGCCGCTTTCCGATTGGTCCGGAGAGTCTTCCGCAGTCGGCGTTTGGTCACCTTCTGGGACCACCTTTTCCTCTTCCTTGTCGAGTTCAGCATCCGTTTCCTCTGTCGCCGGGACGTCCTGGTTTGGGCCCACGTCACTGCCTTTCCTAGATGGCACCACTTTAAATGTCGTGAACCCCTTCCTGTCCGCGGGGTCTTCAAACTCATTTTCAGGTGTTAAATTTGCATCCCGAACAGACTTTGTGTCTGCATCGTCTTCGGACATACACGAGGTACCGTTGTGCACGTCGGGGAAAGGGGTGGAGCTCTTAAGGCGTTTGATCAGCGTCCCAGAGGAGAGCGACGACGTGAGGACTTCAGCCAAAGCCGCGCGGGCGTCCGACAGGTCTTTGCCTCGGACGGTGGGCCGAGTCAGGTCAGGGGTCTTATGGAGGGGAGGAGGACAGGGGAGAGATGGCGCGGGTGACGAGGAAGATGATGATGGAGGATGAGTGACAGATTCAGGATCCTCAGACTCTTTCAATTGGTCCAAAAATTTGAGAGAATCTATAAAGTCACGTAAAAGACATTTGTCAATAATAATTCTCTAAATACTAGAAAAGTCTAAAGTCTGTGTATAAAAACCCTGTTGCATATTTAAATGTACACTTGAAAAGTATATGAACGTGGATGTTGCTGCAAATCAACAGAAATTCCATCTTAAAAATTCTACTGCATGTGGATCTCATTTTGATTTAAAGAGGTTTTCAAATGAATATGTTACAGCTGAAGGAAGCACAATGAAATATAGATTAAAGTTAAATAAAAAGCAACCTGCCAACAATGAAAGACATGGAAACAAATACAGGTAAATCCACAAAAACAATAAGGCACAACTCAAGACGCGTTTGTGCGCATCGGGACAGAGCAGACAGGAGCGTGAAGCCACTAAAACTAAAAGAGGGGAAGCCATCGTGGAGAGGAGGAGGACGGTGCGAGGAGGAGAGGTTTCACACAAATAAAAAGCCCTCAACCAGCACCTCCAGGTAATGCACAATCTGCAAGCACGAGACAAAACGTTCCAGAGTAAAGTTCAAAAGTGTGTAGGAGCGTCAGTGCGTTTTAATGAACTTTAGAGATGGGCACATGTTGTTCTAGCCTCCCGGCCCCCCCCCGTGCCACCACTGAAGCCAATTAGTCAAACAGAAAACAGCATCAGCCAGTTGAGTGGGCAAAACTCTTAAAATGCGCTCCATCCAGAACTTATAATTATTGCTAAAAAAAAACAACCAAAACACACAGAGCGAGCACATAAGCAGGGAAAGCATGAGTACAAGGGAATGGAACAATGAGGAAGAGGAGGATTTATCTGGAACGCTCTACCACCAATGAAAAGAGCTTAGTGGGGTTAAATTGTTCGGTCAGATAAAGAGGAATTTGGTGCCGCTTTTAACGGCTAAATCCACCGTTTGATACTAGCTGCTCTGACATTTTAATCTTGATTTCATTTCACAATCTCTCGACTTTACGCGCGTTTTTTTTTTTTTTTTCCTCCGATTCATTACATTCAAAAACTCCACCCTCATTAAACATATTCGATTTGAACTTAAGCAGTGCAAAAGGTCGACTGGGATTACCCCTCTAGAATACTAGAACAATATGGCATCGGTTCTTTCCACTACTCGCCACTAGAGGGAGACTCATTTTGCTGCAACTTAAAACATGTGGCTTGTACTTACAGCCGGCATTTATTCCGAGAAGGATTTTTTTTTTTACCTTTAGTTGCATCTTGGTCATGGTTTGGAACTGGCGGTGGCGGTGCCCTCCTTTTTCTCAACGTATCGTCACCAGATCTCTGAAAAAAAAAAGTATGTGTGCGTTTTCTTTACTTTTTTTTAACATTCTCCTCAAAGTCGCTCTAAATGACCTGCATTTCCTGTAAATGGGAGGTGCTGAGGTGGTTGGGGGTGCTGTTGGATGCACCCATAGGTGGCGGGGGGGCACGCCTCTTCTTTGGCAGGTCGGCGGGCGGGGTGGGGGAGGACGCTACATCCTGGGTGCTCAGGCTGGCTGATCTGGACTTTAGTCCAGGAGAGGTCGGGGCGCTGACAGCATGACTCTGGTAAAACAGGCAAACTTATGGAAACTGACCGTTTGTTTTGGAATAAAGTCAAGTGTCCAAAGATTGACGCACCAGTTCAGACTTTTTCCGAGGTTTTATAAAAAAGCTGAAGAGTCCTTTGTTCTCAGACTTTTTCTTCTCCGTTTTTGTCAGATCTAGAAAGTCAACACAATTATATTGTAGAGCTGAAATAGTGTCTGGAGTCTTTTGTGGGAAAGACCTGTATAAGCAAATTTACCTTGAAGTGAGGAAGAAGAAGAGACCTTTTCGGGAGGAAGAGCTGTTTTGAACATAAAAACAACATGAAAACCGGGTGCCAAACACACACATATTGGGTTGTTTTTTTATCCACATAACAATTCCCCAATCAGATTTTTTTACTCTTTAATCTCCAGACAAATCCCTGTTTGATGACCTGACCACTGGACCTGGTAAAGCTCTGGGGACCCTCTGCCATCTCTGGTGGTCTCATTATGAGGTCTCACCCCCCAGATTGGGTACGACTCGTCTATGATAAATTTTAGATTCCCATACTCTTGGAAGTGGGAATGACACAACATGTTAGAATAAAATAAAGCGACGAAGTATATATACACAAGTAATCTATGCCTAATGGTAGTTGTCTTGAAGGTGTGTGCGTGTCACTCCCAGACGAGGGGACGGAGCCCGTCGTCCCGGACGAGGGGACGGAGCCCGTCGTCCTGATCGATTACATGATATTTTCATGAGAAATATTGAAAGGGAAAATCTTCAGATGTTCAACAGTGACTCGGACCCACCCAGACTCACGTCGGGTCTTCCCACCTCCAGGACATTGGAGTCACACTTCAGTCTCACCTGCTGCAGTGAGCTGCTGGGGTCCGGTGCAGTTCTTGGCCGCTGTGTCTTTGGCAAACACCTCTCTCAAGCCGAGCTCATTCAAAGTCCTGCTCAGGTCCAGCGGGTCTTTGGACTCGCAGTCGCGGAGTAAAACTGTACTTTCCACTTCAAACTCACACTTGTCACACACCACTGGCAGCAGCCTTTCCAAGGGAAGTCTCGGGTTTACCCGCACCACGGCCTTGTGCGACTTGTTGTAGTTTATTAAGAGGCGAACAGTTGCCTACAAATACAGAACTGTGTCAGAAATTACAATGATGAACAACATCTAAAGGTGAACGCCAGCTCTCACCTCCGGCATGTATGGCGTTCTGATCTTCTCCTCTCCTGCCCGGGGCTTCAAGACGAGCTTTTCTGCTTCTAGTAAACCAATAGGAGAGTTTGGCTTAAAGCTAATGCTAGTGTTGCTTGGTGACAGGATTTCAACGGTGTAGTCTGAAGGGTTGAGGTGGTGACTGGCACAAAGAGTCACCAGCAAGTCCATGACTGGTTTGCTGTCAGAAGAAATGAATGAACATACTTTCAGAAATTGAGGAGCAAGAATGTGCGTAAATATGAACGTGCGTGTACCTTCCGTGGACAGTGGTGGTCTCCTCCAGCCCTCCTGGAAGCACCACCGGCAGTGAGTGCTCCCTCTCCAGTGGACTCGCGTCTTCATCCATTTGGAGCTTCTAACACCTCCGATTGACACCTTAGTCAGGTCCAGCTTGTAAATATAGTAAATCAGACACATGAAATGGAGACTTGTGGCACTTGTAGGGGCAAAGCTGACCACACAGTAGCTGCCCACCCCGCTGAACAGTTGATGCCAGTGTGAAATGTAACAGCTGCACTCAAAAATGTGAAGACTGAAACGACATCGCACGACCACACCAGGGAAAATGACTCATGCAAGTTCCTAAAAATGATTCGATGTAACCAAGACAACTGTGTAACAAAAGGCAAAAACTAGGAAGTTGCTTCATTGATATAAAAGCACCAATATGACGTAGAGCAGACGTTGCACCGGCACCGCCCCCATTTGGTCAATAAAGTAACTTGCCCTCAACAGTGAGTTACCAGCACAGCCGCCTCCAACATGTCCCGGGGTCATCTTCTCCTGCCCACGGCCATCACGTCATGCAGGTGGCCAAAGTCAAAACACGTCTCGTCGCGCGCTTCCTTCCCCTTTGCCCCGCGCGGTTGATCACTGCCACTTACAACCACAGCCTTTTCTTGCTGTTCACGTCAAGTGTGCTCCGTGTGCGCGCGCGCGTGTGTATTTTAGGCCGGCAGTTGACAAGTGCGTGCCAATCAAACAGCTGCGCCAAGACGTTCATCAGCGCGCACACAAGCACGCACGCGCACACGCACACACACAGGTCATGTGGCTGCGCGCAAAGTGCTACAGTAAAGTGCAAGAGAGCTCCGCGTGTCATGGTTTGCATTCGACATTGTAAGATAAAAGGCCTATAACAATTACTTAAGCCTATTTTCATGAGAGATTACTTTAGGCCTTTTTTATTAGAGGTAAAAAAGGCCTAATGCTCATAGTTGCGCGCGCTTCAGCCATGCGCACAAGCATTAACGCAGACCTCCAAATTAGATTACACTCTTTCTTGAGCAATAGGGATTAGTGTGTTCCAAAGACTAGTCCTGAACGAGCCGTCAAATGTACCCTGTCAAAAGTGGTCGGTGCAAAAGTGGCACGAGCGTCAGCCGTGGGCCTACCTGAGCGCGCGGGGCCGTGCCATCGTGCGTCCCACTTCTGCCTGTGTTGCTATTCCGTCATGGCAGAGCCGCGTGTGAGGCTTGTTTCCAGTGTAATCCCGGTTAAGCACAACCTGCCACACCTTCAGAGAACCTCCCACCACGTGACCTCCCACTGTCTGCGTCCAGCTTGTGTCATATCAATTATAGTCAGGATCACACTGCATCTGTAGGAGTCATCTGCAGGCACTATTCTGTTCATTCAGAAAAACAAGGAGTAATACACTGACCTATATGTTACTGAGGTTCACATACCTTTAATCTAGGCCCACATGAGCCTCAAATCCTCTCAGAAATGGTCTCAGTTTTTGCTGATAAGCCCACCACAGCTATAGCATTATCTCTGGGTCACTTCTGATCAACACGTGATGCTCTTCCTACGCAATCTTAAACACGTATTTCCAAGCACAACTCTCAGTTTTGCTTTCCAAGTACTTTTGCTCTGTTTAGTCTCCATATCCACAAAGTTCTTATGTAACCACGGTGAAGCATCTGTCCTCTCAAGAGACCTTTTCCCAAGAAAGTCGTGAGACATTCTGCAACACTGACTAAACCCCCTTATATAACATACGAGCCACGCAGCCACATAACAACAGTCATTAATACACACTTATCATCACCTTTGGCTCATCTGCATACTGTAGATGAGTAATAGGCCGCCGCAGGAGTTTTAATCAAATTAAGCCTGAGGAACACATGTCCACTCTGGCTGTAATCTTCTAATCTTATTCTACTGTCTGTCAATGGGCTCCTGGCTGCAGTAAACACATCACTGCTCCTCTGTGGGGGTTAATGAACCGTTTTGATGACTAACCACAGAACAGAAAGACGGTTAGTAACTGGCCACACTGAATCATCCGCGAGCATGTTGTGAAAGCAGAAAACAAACCAACAACACACTGCATTGAGGAGCCGCAGTGCCATTTAGAATCTTTACAAAAGGCAAAGGCAGTTTCGTCTGGGCGTGTTGATGCTTGTAACACTTGGTGCAATGGAAGTGTGGAAAATATATGAAATGAAAGTGATTACGTGCTCTACGACACACTTTTTATCCATGAAAAGGTGAACAACGGCAGAAAAGAAATATCTTCCTTAATGACATACTAATGTTCATAATGTTCTGTTTGTTTGAACCAGGGCCGCAGAAGATGTGTTTAGTCCGATCGGAAACAATTTGTGTTTGTTTGTCTCCATATTTGAAGGTCCTAACTTCAGCCAAGGCTTTGCAAAGGGACAGGGGCCAAACCGAGGCGTTTGTTCACAGCAAAAAGCCACAGCCCCGTTCTGATGCCCCCAATGTTTGAACCAGACTTCTAAATTCATCAGCGTGGCTCTAATGAAAGAGCAGGCACGCAGTCACAGCCGGCCGCGAAGAGGGAAAACTGTGTCCTCACCTTCTGGAAACTCACCCAAAACACAGTGACAGAGTGAATGTGAAAAACAGAGCGAATGAAATCAGTATTTTAGACATGAATGTACTTTATGCAACACGTGCGTCGCCAATATCATGTAGCGCATGAACTGTTTAGAATGCACCAAGTTTAAAGGCGCACTGACCTTTCCAGCGAAGGGTCCACCACCTGCTTGTCTCCATGGAGATTGATTTTCCCAAGGCAGCATTTTACTGACCATGAAAACAAGCAAGTGATGCCACGAAGCCAAATTACAGGTCAGATCTGTGGAGAGTCGACCCTGCTCACAGTAAGTATACTTGCTTTTTTAATAGTAATCTTAATTTAAAAAAACCCTCCTGTAATTGAATCAATGCAAGATATTGGAACAGTGTGTTAAAAGCTAGTAGGTTTACAAAGTGGTATTAAAATAGGCTGCTGTCATGGTTACATTCTGAAATATTCAGAACAGCACGAGCACTTTGCATGTGGAATAAAGAGGAAAGTGTCTATACAAAGAAAAGAAGAGACACATGCAAACTATGCAAAACATGTAATGATATGAATCGCAACTTCATCACAACTTTCACCAAATCCCCAACATATATGTACTTCTACAGATCTAACTTTAATCAATTCATTCATCATTATTATTATTATTATTATTATTATTATTATTATTATTATTATTATTATTATTATTATTATTATCATTTTTATTATTATTATTATCATTATTATTATCATTATTATTATTATTTTTATTTTTGTGTTTTTATTTTATTTTATTTTA
The DNA here is from genome assembly GCA_015082035.1 of Chaenogobius annularis. NCBI lineage: Eukaryota > Metazoa > Chordata > Actinopteri > Gobiiformes > Gobiidae > Chaenogobius > Chaenogobius annularis. The sequence continues at coordinate 881,483 of BJKM01000182.1, read as the reverse complement.
TTTTATTTTATATTATTTCTTTATTTCTTTATTTCTTTATTTCTTTATTTCTTTATTTATTAATGTATTTTATTTTATTTTATTTTATTTTATTATTATTATTATTATTTTAAATTTTTTTATTATTTTTTTTTTTATTCCAGTGCTAGAACTACTTTGGGCTTTAGCCAAAGCTCAAAACTGACAATGACCAATGAGTGGCTAACTCATAATTTTGCATCATCTGGTGGCGTTGTCCAGCAGATGGCACAAGGATGTTCTTGCGAGTCTCTCGGTGTAATTACAGGACGTTCCCGGAAGATGGCAAAAATGCACAGACAATAACGAGCTCTGTCAGCGCCAATGAGGCACGTGCCTCATCAAATCTCAGCGCACAATCCGATATCATTTGTTTGGGAAAATAACGCAACATTTCCAAATGATAGACCGTTACATTCTCACACCTGAGTGGGTTCTCTGGGTGGTCTAATTCAAGTAGGAACATTCAAATAGCGCAGTTCTTAGGCCTACTTAACCATTCACACATGAACACAAAAGTGGCATTGTCTTTAGTGTTAGTAATAAACTGTGCACTGCTCGGTGTCTTTGCTTCAAAGTTGTTATATGCAGTGTAATTTAATGAGCCCCCTCAGAAATGACCAGTGCCGCTTCAGAGCGCAGCAGGTGGGCTCGTCTCGCACGTTCTCGGCCCTCTTTCCTTCTTCAATCAATGACTCTGATATTTTCTAGAAGTGCACATAGGCCATCTTGTGACAGCTTCGAGGACATTCACTCCCAGCCGAGCCTGCGATGCCTACCCAACCGGAAGCGCGGATTGATTTCTCCACGGCCAACAAGTGCGGCTGCAAGATCAAAGAAGAACGGATCAAATGTTAATCGGACATTTGTCCTGAAAGAGTTTTAGGTTTGGAGACTCCCGTTCCACTCTCGCATTGACGGACTGTGCGCTCGGAAACGGATTATTCGTCGGGAAATGGGCTCTACCTCCAGGGTCCCCACCTGCTGGGCACCGTGATGGTGGTGAGTAGCGACAGTCGCATCTTCAGGCGCGAGCTTAAGCCAAACTGCAGTCACTTTGAGTTCATAAATCCTAGTCTTGGCATTCATCTGGCACATCTGTAGGCCTCATGTTTTAGGACTTTGTAGCCCGCCACTGCGCACTAAACCAAATGTTTCCAGAATGAACCATCACAAAAGCCTAAGATTTCTGTACAATGAGCATGTGTACTTTTGTTAGAGAATCGTTTCTTTTAAAAAACCTAAAACCTAGATAAATCCCTGGCGTGACAAATACAGTTACAACATAGCAACAGGCCCCGTTGTGGCTGTCCATTACGCGTCCGCCTGGAATGACTCCACGTTTTGTGTTTCATACATTCACGTATAAGTTATGATGTGAGAGGCTGTTTCTATTTTGGGTTATTCAATTGCTGCCTTCATGTATCGATCGATTACCAGCAGCAGACACATCTGGCCAGGACACGCCCAGGCTCATGTGCCGTCCCCATTCACTGCTTTATGGCCGTCGCCTCTCACCCTGTGCTCGGCGCTATTCTCCATTTTGGCATGACAAAACGGTTGGTCCAGGGCATGAGACGGCAAGAGAGGGACTGTGCTGCAACTTGACACAACCTCTCAAGGACCTGCGGAGCCCGGACTGTTCCTGATCCGGTCTGATTGTTGTTGCTTAGCGTGATTGGTGAGTCGCGTCTGGAGCGCTCGACGAGCATCTTCCTGCCCGGCGTATGCGTGCGTAAAGGCCTGATCTTGTTGTTCTCTCGCGGGGAGGCCGGGGGGGGGGGGCGTCGTGCCGTTACCAGTGGGACATTTCGAGGCTCAAAAGACGATATGGGGGCATTTATGTGGCCGAGATAATGGGAGTATTCAAGTGCTGAAAATATCACGGAGACATCCTCAACATGGCGACAGCTGCCGCGGTCCCTCTGGCCCGTGCTCAAACCGCGGCACTCAAGGTATAGTCTGTCTGTCCACTTGGCACGAGCTGTCATTCTCTTTGTTTATCATAGGTTCTATAATATACTTAATTTTGTGCATAATCCTGGTTCTTGAAGCAGAAAAAGTGTTTGCCACGGGAGAAAACACATGATTTATTCTACTCATTGTACATAGCTCATAAGAAGTGCCTATAGATGTCCGTGTTCATGTGTTATAGACGTGTTTACCGTGTCGGGATTGTAGAGTTGCTATAGCTTTTTTTGGTCCTATTTTTAAACAAATTTTTTGACTCTGTTCACCTCCTGATACGATGGAAAATGAACTATTCAACACTAACCCAAAATAGTTTGGCATGCCCCATATACGCTATAGCCTATTTTCATCCAGAACAGATTTTGTGAATGGACAAAAAAAACAAAAACTAAAATGGTGGGTGTCCCTTTGGGTGTCGTATTTTGTTTTCAGCACCATGGACAGAGAAACATTTTAGAAATCGTGTGACGTGTCCAATGCCTCTCAAACGGGAGCGGGTACATCTATGGTTCAAGTACATGTCAGTGTGCCGCCTGAATATCAAAGTAGACTTGTGTTGTCCTGGGGTGGCTGCAGGAGTGTGAACGCTGTCAGACCCCCCTCACACGTGGACCGCGAGTCTTCAGTGTCTGGATGGTGAATACATACAGTAAAAATGTCAGGTCCTATCTCACTTCAAGGATGACCTCACTAATATCTGATCTCTGAGTTGAGGGCACTGGACCAGCAGAACCACAGTGTGCATGAGCAGTGAGGATGCGCTCAGTGTTTGGACACAGACCGATGTGTTTTACGACGGTGGGCACTCACACATGTAGCGATTAAGCACCAGGTGATACTTGAGAGATTCTTAGAAATGTCACTGAGGAACATTTATAATACCGTACTGTCTGCCAGAGGGATTGAAGGTACTTGAAGGTACTCATTTTGTGGCTGTAATGGCTCACAAAGTTTTTCAAGATGTTGTTCATCCGTGTGGTTCAGTCAGTAAGGGTTCCACTTGTAATGGGTACAAACTGCAGAGCTGCGTGTGGCTGTGTGGCGTTTGCATGTTCTTTTTGTGTCTGTGCAGGTAATAATACTAATAATACTAATAATAGTAATAATAATAATAATAGTAATAGATATTTAAAATTATTTTATATTAGTTATATTTATATTGATATACCATGAAAGAACACATTTTCCTCTGTGGCCGAGCAATCTCTATAAAACAGATTATGATAAAGATTGAAATTCACAGAGCAACTTGTTTTTGATTGCAAAAAAAAAAAAAGAGAAGCTGAATAAAATTGAATTGGAGCGGGAGACTAAAACACATGTGGGAGAAGCACAATCTAACAACTGGTCTCGTGCTTGAACTAGTCTTGTCTCTCAAGCGTGCTGTAACTGCACGTTGTCCTACAGTCATCGCCTTAAGCATTTCAAAGTCTGGGTTGTCACCTTTTGTCAGTTATAAAGCAGGCTCCAGGGCTCAGTCAGAAGCATCAGTCCATTGTGTCTCAAATTAGTGTTAGTCACCACAGCATTTGCATAGAATATGCTGCTGTTATTTAGAGGGGATCAGTAAAAGGTTGAACTGTCCATATGGTCTAAGTAGGCCTTGATAATGTCATGTTATCTACTCCTTTATGTGCACACTCACCTTTACGTTCCCATACATCATGGCAGATTGGCTCGTTTGAAGGCTCATATTCATGGACAGTCCTATGCAAAGTGCTGGCCCTCACCCTGACCTGTTTCCTCACTGCAGCAGCCTGCCCCAGCTGAGCCTCTCGCTGCCCTGTGAAGGAGCACGATGACAAGATGGCACAGCTGCTTGTACCGCCCGGACCTGACAGCTTCCACCCCTTCGTCCCCGAGTCGTTGGCCGCCATCGAAAGGCGCATCGCCGAGGAGGCGGCTCAGAGACCGCGGGCGGAGCGCCGCAGTGACACCGACGATGACGACGGGCCTAAGCCCAACACTGACCTGGAGGCCGGCAAGAAACTGCCCTTCATCTACGGAGATGTGCCTCCTGGTCTGGTGTCCACTCCGCTGGAGGACCTGGACACTTACTACAGCAATCACAAGGTTTGAGGCCACCATTAGCAAATATTTTCTTAAACTAACATGCAAGTCCTTCCCATTTAAACAATGCTGTAAAAAGCACGGCTGTATTAGGTTTGTAGCTGGCAGTGTCAGTCTAATGGTTCCAGATACAGAAAAGCACTTTTAAAGTGGCAGCCTCAGGTTAAAGCCCTGATGACTCAAAGGCAGGTGGACACGAGTGGCACACACTGGCACAGGTGCTAAGTGCTCATCTGTGTGCAGCTGCCATGTGCCTCCAGCCTTATACCAGCTGCTTCTATCGGATGGATAATTCACATAGTGAGATAAAACATTCATTAACATACTATATATCTTTGTTTTTTTCCAGACCTTCATAGTATTGAATCATGGAAAGGCAATCTTCCGTTTCAATGCCACGTCTGCCTTGTACATCCTAAACCCCTTCAACCCTGTCAGAAGGCTAGCTATTAGAGTTTTAGTGCACTCATATCCTTTCAATGCCCGCTCTGCAGCAGCTTTCCATGGATTAAACACTTTACCACGCAAAAGTGAGATTAGAACATCTAAGGCTCAGTACTAAACGTTAAGGCTCAATGCCAAATGTCATGGTGGGTTTCCATTGTTGGATGTCGACGCCGTGTAGCATATGCAACTTTACTGTTTTTTGGATGCCTGCTTGTTGTGTTCCTTAACTTTCCATCCACTAGCTTCAGCATGTTGATCATGTTCACCATCCTGACCAACTGTGCTTTCATGACGCTCAGTAATCCTCCAGAATGGGCCAAGAATGTAGAGTAAGTGCTCGATTTTCCTCTTTCATCAGCGCTTTACTTTGAATGCTCTAACCTGTCCGACACCTGCCCCGTGTTTAGGTACACGTTCACAGGCATTTACACCTTCGAGTCCCTCATAAAGATCCTGGCCAGAGGCTTCTGTGTGGGCAATTTCACTTTCCTCAAGGACCCATGGAACTGGCTGGATTTCAGTGTTATTCTCATGGCGTAAGTATCACGACAACCTTCATTAGGATCATGCTAACATGATCTGGCATAGATTAAGAGTCCAAATGCTTTTAATGCTAATCAGCTGCTGCAGCCTATGTAATCCTGTTAGTTACAATACCAGACGAACAGAAAACAGGGTGCGATAATCTAGGGATTTTGTGGGATTACTGATGTACTCTTTTGACAGCATGGATAGCAGTCTGAAGTTTAGGCTATATTGTAACAGATGTGGCCCTCAAAGTATGGCGTGTCCTGGCCCACATGTATTATTAAGGTCCAGAAAGCGTCTTGTCTGTCTGACGTAGCGCCTTTAGCATTCGGCGAACACACTGCATAGTTTAGGTCTGGCTCCAGGACGTGGAGCCCATGCAGATCATCGGTGTAACGAAGAGCCGCCTGTAATGACTTTAGAGAGATGTGTAGCGCTAAGCCAGGTGTGTGCCTCTGTGTAGTAACTGTGCATTTGATCTGCAGGTATATAACAGAGTTTGTAAACCTAGGCAATGTTTCAGCTCTGCGAACATTCAGAGTATTGCGAGCTTTGAAAACTATCTCAGTTATACCAGGTAAGGCTGCCGGCGCCTGCTGCCAGCACTCCTGCCATTTGTCCTCTGTGTGTGACTGTTTTGCCATCCCCCCTCTGCCCCCCACTCCCGTGACCCTCCTTTTGTCTTGTCCCACCATGTGTGTGTGTGTGTGTGTGTGTGTGTGTGGGCGTGATTATGCCTGGGTGTGTGTATCCCATCCCTCCTACCGAAATGACCCTCCCCACCTCCTGCACCCCCTCCTCCCCCTTTTCCGTCCCTGCGTTCCCTTACAGATATGTCACAGAGTTTGTGGACCTGGGCAATGTCTCAGCACTGCGAACCTTCAGGGTTTTGCGAGCCCTGAAAACTATATCAGTGATCCCAGGTGAGAGAGCCATCCAGGCCCGTAGAGTTAATGAAATGCTAACGGCTAACTGGCGTTTCGCTAACATCTGAGCACACCTCCTCTACCGTCTCATCTCACTGTAGCTAAAGCCTTGACGACGCCCGTGGCTGTCCCTCATGCTGCCTTTGTCCCAAGGCCTGTAAAAGCTGGAATCTGGCTCTAATCTGCATCAGATTGACAGGATTCTTAGCTTTTTGAATCATCCTTTAAGGCAGAATTCTTTTTAGTTGAAATCTATTCTTGCCTTGGGAGCCTTACAAGTAGAATGTGCACTATTTGTTTTTCCTTTTTGCATGAGACATTGCAAAAACAGATTTTCTGGTGGCAAGCACTTTTGTCCAGGGTTCCTCCTCTCCTTGTTTCCTCTGCATGCTCTTGTTCAATGTTCAATGTTCTGTGTTTTGGGCAGTCTTTGGTTTGGTTGTTTGGTGGGTGATAACATTTGAAGCACTAACACCAAAAAAAGAAAAGCAAACAATACAATCCTAGCATTGATGAACGGGGATTGGCTCTGTGTTTGCATTAAAGAAAAGTCATATGTATGGCCACATAAATATTTATGGCCATTTATGGTTCTAAATGCACACTGCAATTACTTTCAAAGTGATAATTGCATCATGTTTGTTTTTAGGCTATTGCAAACAGAACAGTAGTACAAGCTGTGGTTAGCCTGTCCTCTGTTACTGACACAAGATTATACTCTAGAATTTAATTGGATATTTACCAAGTAAAGTGAATGCAGCTGCAACATTTGTTCATAAAAATATATATTTTTATTAGGCACCACATTTCCTTGGAGACATTTTTGTAATAGCATGAAAACAACCACTTACACACAACATATTTCACTCGAGACAATACCATTGGACATCATGATCCTTTACAGCTTTCGCTGGCGGTTTATGCTTGATAAGCAGTGATCTGTGACATTCGGGTTCCACTATGACATCAACAGTTCATAGAGGAATCTCCAGAGCAGATCCACTGTTTGCAACATAAGCTCTCATTAGCTGTTTTTTCTCTTGTGGCTATAATTACCAGGCAGTAATCATTCTGTGATGTCCCACTCCCTCCTTCCTGGCTCTGTTCTTCACATAGGCCTAAAGACCATTGTGGGAGCCCTGATTCAGTCAGTAAAGAAACTATCGGACGTGATGATCCTAACGGTCTTCTGCCTGAGCGTCTTTGCCCTCATCGGTCTGCAGCTCTTCATGGGAAACCTGCGGCAGAAGTGTATACGCATCCCAGTGTACAACAACATGACCAACAGCACCAATGCCACCATGGACGACATGATGCTCTCCAACACCAGCCTGCTGGACCTCAATGCCACATATGTCCTAAATGTGACCGAGCCGCCTTTCAACTGGACCGAGTACATCAACGACGAAAGTAAGAACCCAGCCCAACATGGAACCACCCTTATGAAGAGCGCTGTGGTTATACAAGGTTACATATTCTTGCCTGGGTTAGTGAACTTGAACATAGAACAAGTTATGGAAAACAACTTCATTTCCAGTTTCTTGTGATAAAGATGCTGAGGTTTTGCAATTAAAAAAATAGCAATCTTATGTATTATGAGGTCGTCTCTATCGGCCAAGAGTTAATAGGGGTCAATTCAGCACACGCCCCAGAGTCATACACTGGTGGATTACTTCTTGTACTGAGATGGTGGTGTTGGTGGCTGAGGGTCAACCAGCCATGATTTACTGTGACAGCGCCGACTCTGGAGCCAAGGGGCTGGGGGGCAAAATGTAGCAAATGTGGCGGATAATCGCCAACAACAATAAAACCTCGACTTTCTCCCCCTCGCTACTCTCCATCAGTGTCTCGTAGCCCATCTGTGTGGCATGAGCAGCCCAGAGAGCGAGAGCAGGGTGACTCACTGGTGCCAGCAGGATATGGAGGGGACGGCTCGGTGACAAAGCAAGAACAAGACGCAGGGGCCGAACAGAAATGATTTAACTTAGTTCGACCTTTCAATTTAATGTCTGCAATTAGGATTTTGAAACAGGAACAAACCAGGAACACATTTTGAGAGGTGAACTGCTGAAATGTACTCATCTCAACCATTTTTATGTCAACGAAACAGCACTTAACATAAAGAACAAAAACAATGTCATTCATTCGTATTCAGATATACCAGACATATGTCACCATGGATACTTGACATACTGTTTTATTGTTACCATTGGTGTAAAAACGACATTGACACAAGATGGTTCTGTTTCCGTTTGTTCATCAATCAGTGTGATTAGTTGTACAGTTGATTAGACTTGATCCTCCTTAATGCTAATTGATCATCTTCCTGTGTCCACTTCTTCAGGTAATTATTATTTCATCCCTGGTCGAAGGGACGCTCTGCTCTGTGGGAATGGCAGTGGCGCTGGGTAAGATGCCACATATTTTATTTAAATGGCCAATTAAAATGGATCATTATAGACTCTTAGAGGAGACACTCTACACAGTCACAAGTGGACTCTCCCGCTTAACCATGTCTGTTTATGTCATGGTAAACTTATATTTTGTAACACTATAGACTTTAATACGTTACGCTCTGAAATTCTTCATCGTTTGCGGTCTTTAGGCTTTGTCCAGAGGGCTTCACTTGTGTCAAAGGTGGTCGTAATCCGGACTATGGCTACACAAGTTTTGACACCTTCAGCTGGGCGTTCCTGTCCTTGTTTCGACTCATGACGCAAGATTACTGGGAAAATCTCTACCAGCAAGTATGTTAAATGATTTCCAGGCATGAATCATTTCTAATAAACAACTTAATCCTTTCTGTCAACACATTTCAAAAATGCAATGCAAATACAAAAAGCCTATATTCAGACAATGGAAGCGCCAACATTCACTAATAGATAAGAGGGCTTTTCAAAGTGGATCACCATTGTGTAGTCATCACTGGACCTGTTATGCAAGTAGGCTTTGTATGTTTTTGCTTTAGTGGCACTTGACCATAGCAAAGTCAACAGACAATGAGAAAACATGATATAAATACTTAATCCGCAAATTAACAAAATAAATAATAGTTTAACATTTTAATACTTTCTTCCTTTGTTAGACTTTGCGTGCGGCAGGGAAACCGTACATGGTCTTCTTTGTCCTGGTCATCTTCCTGGGCTCGTTCTACCTGGTGAACTTGATCCTGGCCGTGGTGGCGATGGCGTACGACGAGCAAAACCAAGCGACTATCGAAGAGGCCCAGCAGAAGGAGGAGGAGTTTCAAGCCATGTTGGAGCAGCTCAAGAGACAACAGGAGGAGGCACAGGCAGGGACATTTCCTATTTTCAAGTTAGTTCTTATTTCTTGATTAGGTTTCATAATTAGATAATTGCGTTGACAATGTTAACAATGATTAGTTTTGTACAGCCTTTTATAAGTTTACAGGTACCTTTCTTGGCAGTACTTTTAATTTATTCCTTCATATTCGTTTTTGTTAATTTTATGGTTATCTTTATGTAAATAGCAAGATTTTCTTTTTTTTTTTTTACTATCAATAATAGGCAAACAGTTACAATGTTTGGGGGGGGGGGGGGGGGGGGGGGGGGTCAAATGAGATTTTTGACGTGGTACGAGCGAAATGTGCAACAAATTACACAAATATTATAAGTATCTCATCATCATCAAGCTGATTTTCATTTTGGGAATTTAATAGTCTTTATGAAATACATACAATCAGTGCTTGAAAATTGCCCCCATCTGTGACAATCTATGTGACTTCACCAAAAAATTATAGAACCTTAAAAAATGAACCGTCGAGGTTTAAGAGTGACGAAAATTAGCGCCGTTGCCAATGGCAATTAAAAATTCAGAACCAAAAGTATGAGTATTTTGGAGGGCTTTGAAAGTACGCCATGGAATATATAAATTTAAAAGGCTCTGTAAGCATCTACAAATGTACAAAAGTTTACTAAATGGTGAAAGCGGAAACATCAAAGCTATGTCCTGTTCAACAGCTCATAATATGAAGCATTAGCAGTGAGAAGGTTGCCGGAAGAAGGAGCTTCCTATGAGAATCCTGATTTTCATCTCCAAAAGCAGTGTAAAAGTCCTGTGCAACCCATGGCAACGGAGGATTAACTGTTCCTTGAGCGCGAATTGACACATCTCTGTCTTCCCTAGGGGCTAGGGAGTCCTTATGTGACCTTCCAGGAGAAATCAGTGTCTGCCTTAGATAAAAGAAGGAGAAGAGGACGCTTAATGAACTTTCAAAACGGCGGTTATCTAAACATCTGGTGGCATTTGCTGGTGTTTAACAGAGCAGTTATTTCTGTAAGGTGTGATTTTTTGCCCCCGATCTTTAGCATGGGAAATGCAGACACCTCATTGCCATGTTTTATTGGTTTCTAACCTCCTGAGAACGCCACTGACTCATTGAAGCTGAAAATTCTGGAATGCGTGTAGATAAACCAATGATCACCTGTCTACAGAAACGCATATCAGAGAGATGGTTTTGCCAGAGAGAGTGTTGTGAATGTAGTAGGAACCACGTAGCGACGTTTTCACAGTGATTATGTAAATGAATTTTTTGATTGTGTCGTGTTTTACAGGACATATGGAGAAGACTGTTTGTGTACCAGAACGCATGCCCTTTATGGACTTGGTTGACATGGGTTAGGAAGTACGTTGAAAGTGCGTGGCGTAAGTGGGGTTGACATGGTATGGTAACATCGGCGTACAGGTTGTTCTAGAAACAGGAGATCAGCGACATAGCTATGGCAAGTCGAACACCTATCCTACTTGATACCTCAGTGTTAGAATGCTGGATGGATGCTAGTTACTTCACCAATTGAATTCATTGACAAATAGCGCTCTATGTTGATCTCAATCTAGACATGTAAGAAACAATAAACAGAGCCTCAGCTACAAAGAACTTGTCTCTAAAAGATACTTTCAGGCGGACAACTTTGTGAAGCTTAGTGCTGGCTGTTTGGCTTGCGGCTTGCTCCTCTGCACATGCTCAGTGAGGGCAAACCTGCAAACATCCAAAGACTATATTAATTATTAAAAATGACTATAGTATAAAATAAAAAATAGGTATTACTATGTACACAAGAATGAAGTTAAATCTATAGTTTTGAGTGCAGAAAGTGACAGTGAGTGATGAATAGTTGGCAGTTAAAGTGCAAGGTGTTTAGAAGTGTTTATGAGCCAACTCATGGAAAGAAACTGTTCTTTGTGGCGGAGGTTCTTGGTCCGGATGGACGTAGCCTCCTGCCTGAGGGGAGTGGCTCAAATAGACCAATGTCCAGGGTGAGAAGGGTGCAAGCTGTGAAACTCGCCTGCGTCCTCCACAAGCCCTTGCGAAGTTACAACAGCATCAGCGTACATGCAGAGATGAGAATGGGTTGCAGCCCTGCATTCTTCACCTTTCACTCAGCAGAAACGCACAAAGTCTCGTTGTCCTGCAATGTGCCGTGAGTCAAGAAACCTAGCACCATACATCTTGCTAGGCAACTCTGGCTTTCCTCAGCTGCCGCACGAAGTAATTCTCTCGGGAACTGATGGAGAGTATGGTGGGGGAGGTTGGGGGGCAGAGGCAAGGTGGTCACATCAAACCTGGAGTACGATTAATCCGTTCATTAGCGTCGGTCTTGAAGCTGTATGGTCACTACACAAGCGCAATCGCTGGAACCTCTAAACCAGCTGCTGTCGCTCTGGTTCTAAAAAGCTATGTTAGCAGATGCGGATACAATGAAACGGCCTCTGAATACCAGCAGAAATTGAAATAGGGGCCGCAGAGAAGAAAGAACCAAAGCTTCCGGCAGTAAGCTCAATGGCCTGTTGAGGCCACTAAAGACTCGTGACATCCAGCAAGCTTCTAGCAGCAGTGAGGGGAAAACGGACTTATTGTGATATATTTTGTAGAACACATGTTTAAATATAGTTGTGACAACACATAATTTTAGATTTGATGGTCAATCATGATTGCCTTGATTGGCGCTGCCGCACGCAGGGGCCTTGATTGCGCTGACCGCACGCCACTGATAAAATAAAATTGTAGTTTATAAGAAAGCTTTTGTAAGAAAGCTTTTAATGGGGAGCAATTAACTTAAGTACTTAATGACTTAATGGTTATTACATAAGCTTAGATATTTGTCATGGTCTATATTCACTGTCTAATGACTGATTCCCTCCATTTCAGACTCACCTTTGAAAGGTTAGGATTGATTGTTTTCTCATTACGGCCTTGATGTATGTGTTCTTCTCTGCTGAAGCTATCCTTACCACACGACTGTTGCTTATCCGGCTGCTGCACGTTAAGATTGGTCATTCTGATTTGGCTGTAGTTGTCAAGACGCACAACATGGATGATACGCCTACTGTTTTGTTTACTTGTCATGATTAAGACTTGGAGCAAATGTAATGGCATTATTATTGGAATGTTTTAAATTAAAAATAAGGTGGTTATTACAAGGACATGGACAAAGTGATGATTGTGAACCAAGTGCAGGCTTTTCAGAAATGAAGCAAAGACTAGACGTAGTATTTACTCATTGAAAGTTCACACAAAACTGAAATAATGTCGAGAAATGTGTTAATAAATCGAAAACATGTTCCATTTTTAGAAGGTTTTCAAGCTTGTTTGGCTGTTCATGCCCTGCTCTCAGCTGCCAGGCTCTCCTCCACTCTCGTCTGCAAGAACCTCTGAGATAGGCGCCGTTACCATGACAACTGTGTTTGTGCTCCCATTGGCTGGCAGGTTGCCGCGGCAGCAGCCACCGAGAGCGGCGAGTACAGTGGTAGAGGGGGCCCCACCTCGGAGTCCTCCTCGGGGACATCCAAGCTCAGCTCCAAAAGTGCCAAAGAAAGACGCAACAGGCGCAAGAAGAGGAAGCAGAGGGAGGAAGAGGAGGAGAGGGGGGTCCGAGACAAGTTCCACAAGTCTGAGTCTGAGGACAGCATCAAGAGGTCCAGCTTCCGCTTCTCCATAGATGCCAACAGGCTATCGTATGAGAAAAGATGCTCTTCACCCAACCAGGTACAGCTTTGAAACGACTTTGCAATTTCATTTTGTACTGCGTATACCTGTACATGTTGTAAAGGAACATGTCCCCTCCTGTGTGTGTGTGTGTGTGTGTGTGTGTGTGTCAGTCTCTCCTCAGCATTCGGGGCTCCCTCTTCTCCCCCCGGAGGAACAGCAGGGCCAGCCTGTTCAGTTTTCGCGGCCGGGCTCGGGACATGGGTTCGGAGAATGACTTTGCGGACGATGAACACAGCACGTTTGAGGAGAACGACAGCAGACGAGGCTCGCTGTTCCTGCCCCGGCGGTTGGAGCGGCGCTGCAGTGCCATCAGTCAGACCAGCCTGGTGGCGCCCCGAGTCATGCTGCCCGCCAATGGCAAAATGCACTGCGCCGTAGACTGCAATGGAGTTGTGTCTCTGGTCGGAGGGACTTCGGTCACCACCTCTCCTGTAGGTCTCCTGCTGCCTGAGGTGACTCGTTGCTTTCATGCTTTATTATTTCCCTTTTTATTATGTCACTCACAGCTCTGTTTTAGTTTATATTTTTATTTGACAACTGAAGCATCTATTTCTTCATGCACATAACATGATTTTACATTACTTTGAGCTAAACGGCTTCTGCATTTTAAACCAACGCATTGTTTGAGAGTGAACAAAAAGTAATGAGTTAAACCAATTCTTATTTCAGGGCACAACCACTGACACTGACCTGAAGAAGCGGCGTTCCTTCCATCAGCCATCCATGGACTATTTAGATGAACCAGGGGGCAGGCCACGCGCTATGAGTGTGGCCAGTATCCTAACCAACACCATGGAAGGTCTGAAATGGGGACCTGATGTTATGTATATGTGGGCCAGAACTATGTAATGATCACAGTTTGTTTTGTCACGTTTCAGAACTTGAAGAATCCAGACAGAAGTGTCCTCCTTGCTGGTACAGATTTGCCAACACTTGTCTGATTTGGGATTGTAATCCAGCCTGGCTTAAAATCAAGGAGATCGTCAATTTGGTGGTTATGGACCCATTTGTAGATTTGGCCATCACAATTTGCATCGTCCTCAACACCCTCTTCATGGCTATGGAGCACTATCCGATGACTGAAGAGTTTGATAACGTCCTTAGTGTTGGAAACCTGGCAAGTATTGTTACATACTGTAGCTCAGGGCTATTCAATTTAAGGCCCGGGGGCCAAATCAGGCCCTCCAAGCAATTGAATCCGGCCCACTACCTATCTTCCCAATAAAAATAAATATAATCTTGTTATCTGATTCAATTATGGGTTAACACTAGTCTAGACCTGGTTTGGTCTTAGTCCTTGTTTAATTCTGGATATTTAAGTAGAATAGCCCTGCTGTAGATGTACAATCCTTTAAGCAAGATGCATTTGTGAATCTTCTCTTGTTTGTCCAGGTGTTTACAGGTATTTTTACGGCAGAAATGTGCTTCAAGATCATTGCGTTGGACCCCTACTATTACTTCCAGGAGGGCTGGAACATCTTTGACGGCATCATTGTTAGTTTGAGCTTGATGGAGCTCGGTTTGGCAAATGTGGAAGGCCTGTCGGTGCTCAGGTCTTTTCGATTGGTAATTGGATTTATTTTTCTTTTCTTTTTTTTTACTTTTGTGTGCATTATAAGGTGTTTGTCTATTTAAACCGTGAGACTGTGTGAGATAGTTTAATATGGTGTGCTTGAAAATGAATGCATTATTATTATTATTATTATTATTATTATTATTATTATTATTATTATTATTATTATTATTATTATTATTATTATTATGTCCTTCCAACTGTCTTTCTTCATTCCAGCTAAGAGTCTTCAAACTGGCTAAGTCTTGGCCCACCTTAAACATGCTCATCAAGATCATCGGTAACTCTGTGGGGGCTTTGGGAAACCTTACTTTGGTACTTGCCATTATCGTCTTCATCTTTGCCGTGGTTGGGATGCAGCTTTTCGGCAAAAGTTACAAAGAATGCGTTTGCAAGATATCGGAAGACTGTGAGCTGCCGCGCTGGCACATGCACGACTTCTTCCACTCCTTCCTCATCGTGTTCCGGGTGCTCTGCGGGGAGTGGATCGAGACCATGTGGGACTGCATGGAGGTGGCAGGGCAAACCATGTGCCTCATAGTCTTTATGATGGTCATGGTCATTGGAAACCTGGTGGTATGGACTATTCTTATTGTATTGTATGTGTAGGAACGTCACAGTGTCAGGTTATCAGGGTTTTCAACAAGAAATAATTGCAAGACCGTTCCAAAGCATTACAAATGATAAAACTACAAGCTCTCTCGACTCTTAAGTTGTCCTGAAAAAGGTCAAAATGCTGAGGCAATCTTTTAAATCTAAAGGCTATGCTAAATCAATGGCTCTTTAACTATTACTTTTGTGAGTCACTCTCACTGAAGAGCTTCAATTAGACAACTTTTAGAAGAACTCAATGTATTCTAGCCAAGTAACTGCATGTTAGTAATAAAAACCTAAATAATGTAACCAGTTTTAAGATCGTGACCTAATAGGTTATAGGAGTGCAGCGTGGATTAAAGTCAGATATTGCTTCTAAAACTGTATTGTGACATTCAAAGGTGCTTTCCTAATGCTGATCACTTATTTCTTAATTGATTATTTTTCTGCAGGTTCTGAACTTGTTCCTGGCTTTGCTTCTGAGCTCGTTCAGCGCTGACAATTTGGCCGCAACAGACGAGGACAGCGAAATGAACAACTTGCAGATCGCGGTGGGTCGGATCCAACGAGGCATTGCCTTTGTCAAATCTACAGTTCGACATTCCTTCCGGAGCCTTTTCTTGGGTGGAGGTGGGAAAGGTTCTGTGCTGGCGGAGGAGAGCAAACCCCTGGATGAACTGCACAGCAATGGCAAAGGGAACTGCATCTCCAATCACACGTCAGTGGAGATCACCAAAGAACCCAGTGGGCTGTACTTGACAGAGGGCAATGGACGGCCTGGAGGCCTGGTGGTGGCCGTCAGTGGGGATACAGGGAAATACCCCATCGAGGAGTGTGACTACATGTCCTTCATTCATAATCCCACGCTCACTGTCACTGTGCCCATAGCTATGTGTGAGTCGGACTTTGAAAACCTCAACACAGAAGATTTCAGCAGTGATTCATCGGACGTGGAGGGCAGCAAAGAGGTAAGATATGGTTGGTTAGTATTACCGTGTTACGACTAAAAGTTAAGATAAGGTTGGTTAGTATTACCGTGTTATGACTAAGAGTTAAGATATGGCTGGTTAGTATTACCGTGTTACGACTAAGAGTTAAGATAAGGTTGGTTAGTATTACCGTGTTATGACTAAGAGGTAAGATATGGTTGGTTAGTATTACCGTGTTATGAACAAGAGTTAAGATATGGTTGGTTATTAATAGCGTGTTATGAATAGGTTGGTTAGTATTACCATGTTATGAACAAGAGTTTAGATATGGTTGGTTAGTATTACCGTGTTATGACCAAGAGTTAAGATATGGTTGGTTATTAATAGCGTGTTATGAATAGGTTGGTTAGTATTACCATGTTATGAACAAGAGTTAAGATATGGTTGGTTAGTATTACCGTGTTATGACCAAGAGTTAAGATATGGTTGGTTAGTATTACCGTGTTATGACCAAGAGTTAAGATATGGTTGGTTAGTATTACCGTGTTATGAACAAGAGTTGAGATAAGGTTGGTTAGTATTACTGTGTTATGACTAAGAGTTAAGATATGGTTGGTTATTAATAGCGTGTTATGAATAGGTTGGTTAGTATTACCGTGTTATGACTACGAGGTAAGATAATGTTGGTTAGTATTACTGTGTTATGAATAAGTTGGTTAGTATTGCCGTGTTATGAACAAGAGTTAAGATAAGGTTTGTTAGTAATAGCGTGTTATGAACAAGAGTTAATGGAAGTAAAGAGTTATGAAGTAAGGTTGGTTAGTATTAGCGTGTTATGAACAAGAGTTAAGATAGGGTTGGCTAGTAATAGCGTGTTATGAATGGGTTGGTTAGTATTAGCGTGTTATGAACAAGTAGTATAGTATTTTTGAGGAGCTCTGATAAGATGCCCAGCATACTGAATCTACTGAGTCATGCACACACAGCTAGAGAGAAGTTGTCATCATAAATGGTGGCAGCAGATTGAACAGAAATATAAAATAGCTTTATGCCTAGCTGTTTGCTAAGTGTTGCCAGGCTGATAGAGCACAGGGATCGTGTTCCCTGGTGATGTCAACCTGCCACTCGGGGTGTGGTGCCAATTCCCTCGTTTCAAAACAAGCCATAGGACTATTTACAGCCTTGGCGCCGTGTGCCTCTTTACAATAGATAAGAGCACTCATAGTAATCTTCACACCCTCTATCGAGGCGTTTGACTTTTCTACTTGATATCAGCTGAAGTATTTGTATATCTACTGCAATGACAATGTGTTTGTGACTAACATTTCTTCCTATTGTGCCTTGTGGCGGATGATTGAGAGGAGACTGCTGGCTTTTGCTTTGTGACTTACTTTGTTTAACCCCGTTTGTTATTGCAGCTGTGTTACAGACGCTCTCAAGGTTTTCAATGACAGGAGAATTGTAAGACCACTTTATTGTACCATAGCACTAACCATGAGGATTGCCTATGCCATTTACAGATAAACAACATATTTTTTTCATAATTTCAATGGATTGCCCATTTTTGTTTTTGCCTGGTCTGCCCTCCGCCCCTCTCGCCCCACCCAACCTCTTTTGCTTTCTCCCCTCTCCCTTAGACAGCAGCACACACAGCGCTGTAATCTTGATTTCTCCCTTCCCCCTCCCTTCTCATACTTTATCTCTGAACATCAGGCTGGATTGCAGTTAGCAGCCATTAGGAATGAGCAACACCACCACATTGTCCATCACTTGACAATATCATCAAACATGTTCTTTGCTTTTGACACCATTGCTTGTTTAATGGATCTTGATTGGCATCCGAAACACTGGGCTTGAGAATGAAGGAGAAAGGTGAAGGTGGAGGAGAGCAAGGAAAGAATGGAGGAATGAATTTTGCTTTAGTCATTGCCAAAATTCATTTGTTTGGATCATGGCCCATGCATATACCTACATGAAATACTCCTACATGGAATGTATTCTAGGAATGATGAAAGTTTTATTTCATTTTAAAATTATTTTTTTTAATTTTTTGGCAGAATTTGGAATCTTTTATTCAGTGAAACACAGTTATTTGGATTGCCTCAATAGATAACATATGGTGTTATCGACAGTGTCCTTTTATGGATGTTGTATGAAAAGCACAACAATTTACACATACAATCTAAAACCACACACAGTACAACATACTACAAATGCCACTTGTTTAGAACTACAGAGTTCTGCCGTTGTTTTCACTGACACATTTAGACACCTTACGTGTATGACCAGAAAAAGTCTGGCCTAAAAAAATCAAAGCATACAAGGTTTGCAGCTTGTTTTTTGGCTGCGTTGTCAGATTTTGCTCCACTGCAAATATTTGTTAACAGAATCAACACGGTTAAATCATGTTTCATGATCTACTCAAACTCGAGATTGTAGGGGTGTTTTGGTTATGGAGGTCAAGCCATGAGGAAGGGAAAACTCCCTTTAAGAGTACGATGCACTAGAGCAGCATGCTTCCATCATTCCCATGCCGTATTAGCTGGGTCCCACGGCAATCAGGCTGCTGCACTGTCTAGGATGACATGTTCCCTTTTGTACACTTCTCCTCAAGAGGCCTTATCTGGCCAACAAAAACAGGCAGAAAGCCCAACAACAAACAAATCCTTTCTATGCAGTGAGTATAAATGTACATTCATTGCATGTAGTTGTTAGGGTTCAAATTCAGTTCAACCTCAGCAGGGAGACAAACGAACAGCTGAAAGTACAGTTCTGTGGTCACTGTACACCCACATGGACAGCATATGTAGCATAAAGAAGCCCTATTTGTTTACTGAGTATGCAAGGGCCTAACATAAGTCTTACCCATGGGATCAAACTAGTCAGACCACATGCTGTCTTATATACAGTGCACAGTACTGGTGTTTGGTGGTAAGCTAATGTGGTTCTCCGTCTACTTCAACTCAAACAGAAGGAGCTTTACACTGCTTTAAAGGAATGAAAAATGTGTGTTTTCATGTCACTGAGGAAAATGGGCCAGATGTAGATGGTACTTTTGAAAGAGGGGCTTTCTTTTTGTAGGAAAATTCGAGATATGTAATAAGTATCAAATATTTGAAGGGTCATTTGTCAGTGAACATGAAAATACGTGAGCTCATGCTCGGCTTGAACTATTTCAGGCTTGGTTTGATATGCACTGGATACTGCATGCACTCTACCTCAGACTGATGTGAGGCCACATCATATGTACCTACAGTGCACCAACCGCCCATAATCTGAATGGAGCAGCAGAAATGCAAAACATACGCCTGTAGGTACATTTGATCGATGCTGCATGTGATGATGATGACCTTAAAGAGCCCAACTCTGTGAGCTACAACAGTGCCCAGTATTTTGGGTTGACATGGCACTGGTGTATGTAGAGTATATGAAGGGAGATAACGGCGGTACCAGCTCAAACGGTTGGCTCCTATGGCTCGTCATGCGCTCAGGCCTTTCTATGTGACGCTCTGTATTTTCTCCTTCACTACCGCAGAAGCTGGATGTGGAGCCCCAGCACCTAAGCTCCTCTGAGGGCAGCACGGTGGACATCCGTCCTCCAGGAGGTGATGGAGTGGATTCCATTGAGCTTGAGCCCGAAGAGTCCCTTGACCCAGAGGCTTGCTTCACTGAGGGTAAGAGTCAATTACTTCTGATCTCGTATAATAGTTTTATACAACCCAAAAACATGCTACAACAAAAAAAAGCTAGAAAATGTATTCCCTTGTTTTCTCTGTATTCCAGAGATGAATTGTATTTGGCTTGTTAACTTAAACCTTCAAAGATACTTTCCCGCCACCACCCCGTCATTTGTGTCTCATGACTATGGTCTTCCATCAGGCTGTGTACGCAGGTTCCAGTGCTGCCAGATCAACGAAGAAGGGGGCCACTTCAAGAGCTGGTGGAACCTGAGAAAAACCTGCTTCATCATTGTGGAGCATAACTGGTTTGAATCCTTCATTATATTCATGATCCTCCTCAGTAGTGGGGCTTTGGTGAGTATTTCTCTTGAAGCACGTTTTAACTTTGCCTTTGCTCATTTGCTCTTGCTCGGTAAAGTCACAGTGAGTATGATTTTACAGTCTAAGTGTTATGTCTCCATAGGCCTTTGAGGACATTTACATCGAGCAGAGGAAAAACATCAAAACTGTGCTGGAGTACGCAGACAAAGTGTTCACCTACATCTTCATCCTGGAAATGTTGTTAAAGTGGGTGGCATATGGGTTTGTCAAGTACTTCACCAATGCCTGGTGTTGGCTCGACTTCCTCATTGTAGATGTAAGTTTGAAGTCAAATATGAATTATTCACTGCCAATGGGGTACAAAGCACTCTGCGATGGGATGTACACCAACAAAATAATTTGGGACTTTTTCAGAGCCAAGATCAGGATTTTCTCAGGACAAAGAGAAAATGCACACATCTAGTTTTTCTGTGTGTTAAGTTGATTATATAGGGAGGTAACAGTAACATTTGAATGATTAAATGCTATGGGTCCCTTTTATGAGACAGCTTTAGGGGTGTCCAATTTACACAAAAACAAAAACTAAACGTGTAGTTAATGTAACTAAATGTGTGACACTTCACTGTGATTGGTTAAGTCCACGTGCTACTCACTGAGAACATGATGGAGGCTGGCCAGTAGGAGGAGTGGGTGGGCAAAAGTGTGCTGAAGCTGCTGCATTTAACCACGAGGCACCGAATCACATTATGATGAGACAGTATTGCATTAAACAGCAGATCATCATGGGGATTATTTGATCGCAATTCGATTTTCGCCCTGGTTTATTCTGGAAGAACGGTTGCAATTTTGAGTATTGAATTGAATATCATGTGTCTGTTTTCACATTTGGCCTGGTTGTCTTCTCAGGTGTCCCTCGTCAGCCTGGTGGCCAATGCTTTGGGCTACTCTGAGCTGACTGCCATTAAGTCTCTGAGGACACTGCGAGCCCTGAGGCCCCTGAGGGCCCTGTCTCGGTTTGAGGGCATGAGGGTAAGGTTGATGAGACTGGACAAAAACGCCATTTGAGCTTTATCATTTGAGCTTCATCATTTAACATTTATGTTCTGTTGCTGTAAGAGCAGTCTAGAACGTGCATAATATATGTAGATTTGGAGTTCATGGGTTTAAGCTTTAAGCCTGTTTATACAAAGTGTTTTTAGGACTTGAGACACAAGGTTTTGTATTGTTAATATGGGCTTTTAAGAAGGAATATCCCGAAGGTAAATGCATATATGTTCAACCTGATCATTTCTATCAGTGACAAAGCCTTTGAACTCGCTATATTGAAAGAATAATATATTGACAATAATTATTTCACATGTATCCTAGTAAGTACTATAGCTATATACTTTGAGAATGTTGTCATGTGTTCTGATGTAATAACACAATGCACTGTTTTTTTAATGTGTTGACGTGACCTTGATGATGATTAATGCATGTCCATCTTTGCTTCCACAGACTCTTTCCTCTCGCTCTTCAGCACTTCTGTCTTCTGTCTGCATGACGCTTCACATTGCCTCATTGGACTCTTGTATTCTTATAAATGGCTGTTTCTGACATTGCTTTCTGCTGTTGCCTGTGCCGTGGCTTTGACCGGTATTTTTCTGTTCTTGTGTGTCTCTTTTTTCATTTACAGTCGAACAAATGTGCCTCCATCTCGCCTCTATAAGGTTTTATTTCTGTTTTGCTTTTAACATTAATATTCTTAACTTTCTCGCCTATCTTCTTTCTTTCTAACTGTTTTGTTTTTTTAGATTTCTGTAAGGTTATTTCTGTAAGCTGTGTTAAATTTAAAGCAGTACTCAGAGACTTGGTAGCAATGTGCAATAAAGCTGGTCAGTCAAATCAGCAGTGCAGTTTCCCTGTTTTAAGTGATTAGATGATTACGTTGGCCACTTAGCCAGGTTTCTATTTTGGTAAGCAGGAACCATCGCAGACGTGGAGCACTGATTTTATTTCTATGGGTTCGCAGGTTGTGGTGAACGCTTTGCTCGGAGCCATCCCCTCCATCATGAACGTGCTGCTGGTTTGCCTCATCTTTTGGCTCATTTTCAGCATCATGGGGGTCAACCTGTTTGCGGGGAAGTACTACTACTGCGTGAACACCACCTCGGAGGAGGTCTTCTCCAGCAGTGTGGTCAACAACAAGTCCGAGTGCCTGAGCCTGGTCAACGAAAGCGCTCGGTGGAAGAACGTCAAGATCAACTTTGACAACGTTGGCGCGGGGTATTTGGCGCTGCTGCAAGTGGTGAGCGCATTTGTGCGACGTGTTAAAAAGCATGGAAGGGTCATATCATGACGAGTGGAAGGATGTGTTTGACTTATAACTTAACAATTATACAACTAAGTATAATTGTCAATAATCACGACACATTTTTAAAATTTTCCTTCTAATTTACATATCCATGGGTTCAAGAGTGGTGAAAAATCAGCACAGTTGCCATAGCAATTAACAATACAAAATGTTCTCCCATATAAGCAGGAAGTTGACACCCATCACTTGTGACATTTTGTTCTGTTTGGTGCAATCAGTGAGATCAACTGCTTCTTGCGTGTACTTTAGGCAACATTTAAAGGCTGGATGGACATCATGTACGCAGCTGTGGACTCCAGAGACGTAAGCACGTCCTCTGCATTCTCTCTCATCAGACGGCATAATACGGAACTCTAACTCTCCCTCGCTACTTCCCCTCCTCCAGATCGGAGACCAGCCGGAATATGAAGTCAACCTGTATATGTACCTCTACTTTGTCATCTTCATCATCTTCGGCTCCTTCTTCACTCTCAACCTCTTTATTGGTGTCATAATCGACAACTTCAATCAACAGAAAAAGAAGATAAGTTGCATTCACAGACTTTTATTGGACATTATGCTTTACCCGTACTATTATTACAATAAAAGGTGCCGTGTTCATAATACATGTGTTGTTATGTGGCACGAGGAGATCCAAGTGTGCCGAGTGTGACACAAAGGGCGCTTGAGTCAGTGACAGACCCAGGCCCACACATCTACGCAGTCGCTATGCATGCAGTCTGGAAACACATACAGGCAGCAGCATTAGACCCAGGACTGATGAGGAGGAAGAGGAGGCGAGGGGGAGGGGCTCTCGCAGTGTGTTTGCTGTCACATGTATTGTCACAGACACTGTACCAGTTCAGCAGGCCTGCAGCCACAGCAGCACGCAGATGGCGGACGCGTGACTCACTGAATGTGCAGTGACACATAAATGTAACACGTTATGTCAGAAAACTTGAATATACACGTAACAACATAAAAAACAAATCACAATGAATACATGATTGTAACCAAATGTGTTCTGCTCCCTTTACTTTGGAGGTCAGGACATCTTCATGACAGAAGAACAAAAGAAATACTACAACGCCATGAAGAAGCTGGGTTCAAAGAAACCACAGAAACCAATCCCTCGGCCTGCAGTAAGATCAATATTTAAATATACGTCCCGTTGTGAATACGATAATGCATTTGTTAAGCTGATTGATTACTATGTGACTGCGCTACATGCGTTTCCTAATCATCTGCCGTCACATGTTTTATGTCAATCAAGGTCAAATTGATTTGCAGTTTTTGACCATTTGTAGAATTGTCTTGTCTTTTCTTTATAGCGGCCCATTTGTTTTACATCACTGACCTATTCTATTCTGTCCCTGTTCCCAGAATGCATTTCAAGGGTGTGTGTTTGACTGCATCACGAAGCAGGCCTTTGACATCGTGATTATGATCCTGATATGCCTGAACATGGTGACCATGATGGTGGAGACAGACGACCAGACCAATGAGATGGACAACATTCTGTACTGGATCAACCTGGTCTTTATCGTCCTCTTCACTGGAGAGTGTGTGCTCAAGATGATCTCACTGCGCCACTACTACTTCACCATCGGCTGGAATATTTTTGATTTTGTTGTTGTGATCTTATCAATAGTCGGTAAGGAAGTTTCTTCAAATGTAAAAAGGATTTTACTAAAATGTTTTTTTTCTGCAATGTGATCATGTTTTTTTGTTTTTTTTACAGGTATGTTTTTATCTGAAGTCATCGAGAAGTACTTTGTGTCCCCAACTCTATTCCGAGTAATTCGTCTGGCCAGAATTGGCCGGATTCTCCGCCTTATCAAAGGTGCCAAAGGCATCCGGACGCTGCTGTTTGCCTTGATGATGTCACTACCTGCCTTGTTCAACATCGGCCTCCTGCTGTTTCTTGTCATGTTCATCTATGCCATCTTTGGCATGTCAAACTTTGCCTACGTGAAGCGCGAGTCGGGCATCGACGACATGTTCAACTTTGAGACCTTTGGGAACAGTATGATCTGTTTGTTCCAGATAACCACATCAGGCGGCTGGGACGGACTGTTGGCTCCTATTCTAAATAAGAGAGAGCCGGACTGTGACAGTCAGATGGAGCACCCAGGAAACTCCTATAAAGGCAACTGTGGCAATCCGTCTGTGGGAATCTTCTTCTTCGTCAGCTACATCATCATCTGCTTCCTCATTGTGGTCAACATGTACATAGCTGTGATCCTGGAGAACTTCAGCGTGGCCACAGAGGAGAGCGCCGAGCCGCTGAGCGAGGACGACTTTGAGATGTTTTACGAGGTGTGGGAGCGCTTTGACCCTGATGCCACGCAGTTTGTGGAGTACTGCAAACTATCAGACTTTGCCGATGCACTAGATCCACCTTTACGAATACCTAAACCCAACATGGCCGCGCTTATCTCCATGGACCTGCCTATGGTCAGCGGTGAGCGGATCCACTGCTTGGACATCCTGTTCGCATTCACCAAGCGCGTGTTGGGAGAAGGCGGGGAAATGGACGTTCTGCGAGGCCAGATGGAGGAGCGTTTCATGGCGTCCAACCCTTCGAAGGTGTCGTACGAGCCCATCACCACAACACTCAGACGCAAGCAGGAGGAAGTATCAGCCATAGTGATCCAGAGGGCCTTCCGCCACTTTATGATCCGCCAAGCCATGAAGAAGGCATCGGCCCTCTACAAGGAGCACCTGAAGGAGTGCAACCGCGACCCAGACAAGGACGTCATGGTCATCAGCAAATTCAACGAGAACTCCACATCTGAAAAGACGGACATGACGCCCTCCACGGCCTCCCCACCTTCCTACAACAGTGTGACCAAATCGGACAAGAAGGACAAATATGAGAAGGAGAACAGAGAAAAGGAAAACAAAGGCAAAGACTTGAAAGACAGAAAGAAATAGACTTTATAAATGAACAAAAAATGCATTCGAGACATGATGAGATATTGTTTACAGCTTTGGAGGAGTAGTTCAACTGTGCTGGTATGCGTTGGGGTAGGAGATGCCACGCCCGAGAGAGGAGATATGAATCAAGGTGGGCACAAGACTAAAAGTAAGCAGGAGCTATCCAGCCGACACTGCCCGACACGAGCGGAAAGCCTTTGCAAAACGCTTGTGATTTCCCCATTGGTTGTTGTTCTATCTGACACAATTGAGTGTACTGTCAAATTGTCTGTAGCTAGTGCTGCTGCTACTATAAAAGTCTTGAATTTAACAATCGCTATAACAAGTACTCCTTTTTGGGTTCATCCTTTTTTTATGAGGAAAGAATGTTTTATACTTTGCGTCATTACTGTGCGAATGTGCTTTCAACCACCAGGGGCAGAATGTCGACGCTGGAGACGGGGAAGGGGAGGCTGGGTTGGTGGGAAACGCAGCAGGATTTTGGCCGATTCCCACAGTATATACGGCTAAACCAGTAGCGTTCCGGCGATGTGCATTGTAGTGCGCGCCGGTTTGCCATTTCTGATTGTTTGAAGCGGTTTCCCCCACTATTAAAACTCACAATACTGAGAATGTATGCAAGCTGACTGACAGAGGCACACTTTTGGCAACCTACACGCTTGTTTTGCAGTGGTCGTCGTCGTCTCCTCCTTCAATCCAGAGCTCTTGTAAAGAAAACACTGACATGAAATATACAGTAAAGAATCTTTCTAATACCTTCATTCTGATAATATATAACGAAGACATTTAAAGGATATAATATTACAGCTGTTTGTATGACATTCATGTTGTTGCAATTGAGACGCCACTGGACTCATGCAGTGGTTCCGTTTGTATATAATCTAGATATTTGGGTCCACAGTATGCATCACACTTACAGTTGATGTAAGAGCACTTTTTAATTCCCACTGCTGTGTAAAACCATGTGTGGCAGTCCAACATGTAAGTTTGTGTGCGAGAGAAGAGTGTCTTTGTAGAAGCAGGAGTAGGGTGTGTGTGTGTGTGTGTGTGTGTGTGTTCAACTGGGGTCTGTGGGTTGCTTACAAATTATAAATAACATTTTTACTGTAGATAAAAGTGCATTTTTAAAGTTTGATTTCCATGCTTTTTTTTTTTTAGATTTGGTTTCCAAACATGGTTCCCATATCTGTAGTTACAAACCGTGAAGCAATCAGTAGCCATCTCTCATTGCGCTTGTGGTGTTTTGGTGAACTGCATGCAAGAAGTGACTACTGTCCGCTCATATGGTGACATCATTTTAAAGCCAAAAGAATAAAGGACGTATTTTTTGTAAATGCTTGTTTATTTTTTCCATCCACCGTTGCTACACTTCTGGTTTCTCTGTGAGTGACATGTCGAACTGTGACGTGGGCCTGAAGTACGATCGCTCAAACATTGCAGTGACTTTTGGGTGGACGGGATCTTTCATGTGTTTCGCTTAACTATGTATGAATTTGCAAAATGTGACAAGTGAGTTTTCTTTTTGTTACAACCAAAGATGTGGCAAAGAAACACAAAACCCAGATTTCCAAAATAAAACATTTTGGGAAGCTTATGTTGCATGCTAAATGCTTTCATTTTGCGGTGAGAGCTAAAACTGGTGGTCTTGAGGGTAAGAGGATCCTCGGTCTTCTTCTTTGGTACACGAGGCAGAAGGTCAAACAAAGACAACTGGAATAAGAGTTTTACCAAATGTAACGTTGGTTACAGGGGTTAGAGTTAAGTGAGACAGGGCATTAACGTGGTCCACAGCTTTTTAATTTTCAAATTAAAGCGCAAAGTGCATTGCACAAACACTGTGGAGGCAAGGAGCTGTTTCTTCTCCTGCAGCAGAACAAGGAATCTTCTTTGGTGGTGGTTTATTGCGGTTGGTATCCATAATGTTACATTACCGCCATTCTTCAGACTTCATTCTTCAGACTTCATTCTTCAGACTTCATTCTTCAGACTTCATTCTTCTTCAGACTTCATTCTTCAGACTTCATTCTTCAGACTTCATTCTTCTTGTTGTTGTTGTTGTGTTGCTTTTAATGGAGGTTGGCAGCCGATTGAAAAGCTTGTCGCCACCCACTGCAGTTGTACGTCTTCTGTAGTTGTGCATCTACAAAGTATGTGTTTTACCCTGCACCGTAAAAAAAAAAGAAACAGAAAGAGAGAGAGAGAAACCAGAACAAGGAATGATGTTCCAGGCGCCTTTTATCCTGTTCCCACAATTGGGTAAAATTGACAATTCCAATTGACAGGGATGTTAGCATTACCATTAGCTCTTAAAACTTACTCAAACCTCCATAAAAAACACACAATCCCATTTAACTACACACAAATATAGACAGAAAACCCTAAAAACAACACCTAACAGTGCTAAAGAGCCTTAAACCCCTGCACAAGCCCCACCACGCTCCCCTGCACATCCTCCGCCTTGGTCCAGCCGGGAACCCTCATAAGGGGGCTCGTTTCCAGAGGGACCCATTGACTCCTGGACACAAGAACAGAGGAAGTGAGTAAATGTTCTGAATTCACCAAAAACACTACAAACTACATTAACACACACAAACGCCTAAACGTCCTTAAACACAAATATTGCACTATATATTGCACTATATATTGCACATATCCCATTGACCTAATCATTTCATACGTCTCCCTTTTCCCCCCAGGACAGGCGGCTTCCCTTAAAGGGCCCCTGTGCACCAGATCTAAAAATGGGATAAAAAAGGACAGACATTACTTCAATAAATACTTAAAATCAATGTTGTGCAATTGTCTTTTTGAACGTGCAAATTGATGCTCAAAGTGCTGCGTGCAACTAAAGTGCCAAAGGTAATTTAAGGTGCAAATGACTGTGTTTTAATTCCATTGTAATTGGTCCCAGTTGCCTCCTGTCTGGACACTTTCTAAACCCAGGCCACACCTTGAGAAAACACTGATTCATTCATATTCACTGTATATTTATGATTGCCTATTACTCATATATCAGACGGTCCAACATTAACAATAGAGCTGCGAATCAGAACTCTCCTCCACGCGCGCAGATCCTGCTCCTGCGTTTCCCCATCCTGTTACCTAGCAACCGTAACATCACAGCTCCCATGTCTGTGATTGATCAGCAGCCTCTGAGTCCACTTACCCACAATGCCTTCAGCGCATGAAAACAAACCCGCAGGCTCTCCTTTCTCCAACATCCTCCTGCAGAAGTTAGCAGAAGGTAAGAAGAGGCGCGTGCACATGGCAACCGTGTGTTCCTTATCAAATCCCATGAATCAGTGGTTAAGGCAGCTTAAAGCCCCCATTAGACCTATGTCCAACCATTATGAAGCTCCATTGTGCCAACACCTGCTGCTGCGTCTGTTTGCACTGCGGTTAGGACATGGACCGTGGCTATAATCCTATGGCCTGACATGAGAAGACTGTCCAATAAGACTGTGGCTCAGGAGAAGCGCGGCAGGTGTGCCAAAACCTCAGACCTAAAGCGCATTGTGCACGCGCGTGTCACAATGTTCCAAAGTAGAAACACGGGCAAAGCGCATTGTGCACGCGCGTGTCACAATGTTCCAAAGTAGAAACACGGGCAATCAAAAAAAAAAAAAAAGATTGACGTCAGAATATATTCTTTGCCTCCACGTTTTCAGTGTCAGGCAAAGTGCAGCCCATTCGTAGACCGACGGCGCCACCTGTTGGTTAAACTGTAGACCTCCAAGAAGGGAGTATATATGACCTATTCAAAACGCAAAAGAATACATCTAATGTATAAAAGACACTTTATTTACACACAACGTTGTCCGTTAAAGCAAGCATATTTGGAATTGGCCCCGTTCGTTGGCAGTTTTGAGTTTAAATAAGTAAGCGGTAAATTTGGTCTTTATTACAACATGGTGCTGAATAATCGATGCTTTGGCATTCATATAAATAATACAAAATGACATTCTGAAATGCTATGTATCACTTTCAACATTGTAGTTTGCAAATACATATGGCTGTAAAATACTGTATGTTTTTCTATTCAGTTCATATTGCTAGTGAACTCTATTTAAGTCGACTGAACACATGCGATACAGACGGCCAATCAGTTAGCAGCAACTGTGAAACATTGTGGCACTCAATGGAAATGAGACTCCACAATGTGGCCAGAACCTCAGAAGTTTTCGGACTTGTCATAGAAACTGGCTTAAGAAAACATGCTCATGATGTATTTCAAGACAACAATTTGACTATGTTATACAGAATAACAACCACCAACAAAAGCTAAACTTAGATTATCACGTGTGCAACTCATGGTCTGTTAGCTCCAGATGGAAGTGCACTTATTGAACATCACATTTGTTGGATTCTAAGTAACGTTTTGATTCGTTTCCTTCAAAGTCTCTCCTCCTTCCTTCCCCGTCTGCTCCTTGGCCACATTTTCAGTCTGTGACTCACGCCAGTCTAGATTGTTCTGGAGCAATGCGGAGCGTTCACCACTAGTGGCAGCATCGCCCGCCGGCATCTGTGCATGTGAGAGACTTGGGGAGTTGGGGAGTTGGGGCGGGGGACAACGCGGGGCGCCCTGATGCTGCTTGGTGGAGATATCGGAGTTTAGGGCCGTGTCCACGGTGGGGAGCGTGGGCCGGCTCTCACTGTCTGTGCTGTAATGGAACGGCCCACTTGTCAGCGCCTTGTTAGAGTAGCTCAATATAGACGGGAGAGCGACCGGGTATGGAGGCGCGGCTGGGCTTTGTAAAGGACAGTCCCAGTCGTCCTCGTCCTCCTCTCCGTCGTCGTCGTCCTCGTCATCGTCGTCCTCCTCATCCTCACTGTCCTCCCCCTCCTCTGGGTCATTGGTGTCTAAGCTGTGTGTGCTACAGTCTGAAAGGCCACTGCAAACACTACTGCCGTCCTCATCGTCCTCGTAGGCTTCGTCCTCCTCTTCGTCGTCTTCGTCCTCCTCTTCGTCGTCCTCCTCTTCCTCATCGTCCATATGGGGGTCCGCTGTGTCGTTCTGGAGGTGCATCATGAGAGGAAACTGGAGGTTCGGCTGTTGCTGCGTCTGGACCAGAGAGGAGGGGTCGCTATGGAAACCGTTGCCGTTGGTTACGAGCTGCTGCTGCTGCTGCTGCTGCTGATGTTCTGGCGGCGGTGGTTGCTGGCGGTGGTGGGGCTGCTCCTCACGGCTCTTCTCCAGCTCCAGCTTCATAATGGTGTGGAGGAAGTGAGTGCGGACGCGGACCGGGTTGAACTCCAGGCGACCTGTGGCGTTGCTGCAGCCCTCTTTAGTGCAGCCACAAGGGAAGGACATGCGGTCCACCTGGGCACAGACATGGGAGGAGAAAGTCATTCTGGACTTAGGAAATTATGAGTCAAGTGAATTCAAAATGATAACACATCCTCCACACACATCTCCTGGCCCGCGGGCCAGGTCTGGACCTCGAAGCAATTTGGTCTGGCCCGTGGCCCAGTTTCCCATAATTAAAAATCTGCAGCGCTTTCCTGCAGCTCTGGTCTGGTCTTGGCGGGCCAGAGAGCCCCGGTCCCTCTGAAACACTGCTCTGTCAAAGCACAATGACGCTGCAGACACAGTAAATAACAGCTTCACTGATGATTTGGTGTAAATGTAACATGCGTTCGGACCGTGTGCGCCGCGTGTTTGGAAGTCTGCTCGTTAACGGGGAACATTTCACACTGTGGCACCGGAGGACAACGTGTTTTCCGGGCTTCGTCGTTGGATTGAAAAGTCTGCGCGAGTGCACGGTTCGTCAGACCGCTGTGCGTGATGTGCGGATCGTCCCACAGGTCGGGTTATGAAAGGTGGGCCGCGGCCTCCCGGGACATGTGCACTTTTGCTTTAGGCGCGTTTAAATTCATAAACTAATTTCTCCGTGAATATGTGTCAGATTGTAATAAAACACACATCATTTTACACCTTAAAATGGAGGCGAAGGAAAGATACAAATACATGATTTCTCAGGCGCAGATCCGTTGTCACCAGGTATGTGCTTTTTCCTGTTGTCCATTTCATTACGTTGCATATATTTCAATGCTCAGTGGGGCTATTTTTAAGAGACTGCTGCAGGTCAGAGAAGTCCAAAAACATGCATGACACTGTGTATGTTGCCTAGTGACAGCTGCGTTTGTTCTTATGACCTAAATGCAAAGTGAGCTTTTTTTTGGCAGCTACTGTTTTTAATATCATTTGAACCAAATGTTCTGATGACATTTATTTTAAAATAGTCCTGCTTTAGACCTGCTTTAGACCGGCTTTTTAGACCGGCTTTAGACCTGCTTTAGTCCTGTTTTGGTCCTGGTTTGGTCCTGCTTTATAGTTTATCCATACTTTTCTGGTAGATATGGTTTGTTTAGTCTTGGTTTAAACCTGGTCTTGGTCCAGGTCTGCTTTGCACTAGTCAGGTTCTGGTAAACGCTGGGTTTTAGTGCTTTTGTCCTGTTTTTAGTCCTGTCATATTCTGATGTTTTGACTTCTCTGAACCTAAACTCCTATGTTTCCTGTTGTTGAATTGCGATAAATAATTCTACCAAAAATGGCATTTGCTGATTTGTCGGGTCCCTCACGATTTGAGACGCGGCTGACGATACGATAATATCACGATTTTGCGAGACATACTTTACAACGTTTATCTCTGTGAAACCACGACCCGCGCAAACTCCAAATGAAATCCGTCTTGATCATCAAAACAGTCAAAATGTCAAATGGTTTGTTTCTTTTCTTTAACCAAGCAACACAACTGTCGCGCTGTCACAAAATCATTCGGAAATGATACCAACAATGGCTCATGGCGATATATCGATCCAGCAGCCCACGATATCGATACTGACTCACCAAATTTGGTATCAAGATATATCGCTATTTTGATATTTTAACAAACTGTTATAGTCATTAAAACATAGACAGTAGTAGCCACCTTTGGCACTGTGTTCTCAAATCAACTGGGACAAGATTTGATGCCTTTTTGACTATAAAGTAAGCAGACACACAGAAAGGGACAAAAGTAGTGTATTACAGTTGGGCCTCACCACAGATCCATTTACCTGGCACTTAATGCCGGCCAGGCTGCAGGCACAGGTCTCCGGGTCACACATGCCCCTGCAGCGACACCCACACTCTTCACGGGACAGGCGGAGGGCGCGCAGCTCGTGTTTCTCCACCACATCGATGCGCCTCACCCCGGACGCACGGAGCAGAGCGCGGCGCCTCCTGGTGGTCAGCGGCTGCAGGAAGAAGTAGTCATCTACCTCGGTGTTGTCCACGTCCAGCTCGTCCACAGAGATGTCGTCTAGCGTCAGCGTGTCCGCCTCCACGGATGATTCCGTGCCGTTTCTGGTGAGCTGCGGACACGTTAAAGTCTTTGTGAAGACGCCGAAGGACATCCAAACCCTTAGGACATGTTACACCCTGGTCCTGGATCAGATGGATTAGACTCTGTTCACTTGGTTTTTCAGATTTTAATCCAAATTAAAAAAGAGAATCAACCCGAATCCGTTTTTCTGATGTTATATTCTGATGTTCTGATGTTTAAGCAAAAATAACATAAAAAGGGCAATTCTGTTTTGTTTATTTAATATTCTAATATACTTCTCGACTGATTGAGGTTTCGATGCATCAGCCCCTGGAAACCTCAGTAAGCGGTGAATGTTACGCTGAAATGAGAATATTAAATAAACATTCATTCATTTTCTACCGCTTTTCCCATTGGGGGTCTGAGCCTGTCCCAGTGACAGGGCTTCAGGCGGGGGGCACAGTTCAGGGACCAGCTCGTCACTTAAACATAACAGAATATTTGTTTTTGATTGAGATTAAAAACAGAAAAGACAAAGCGAGCCATGTAGGCCCCCGGACAAACCAAGAGGTTTTTTGGCCTACTTCACTGTCGAATGTAATAGGGCCTACTCCTAAAATGAATGTAATTTCCATGCTTATTATGCAAATGAGGGACTACACAGATTTATTATGCTATGTACAAATTAGAATAAAAAGCTGTTACACACGGTGCATGTCTGACTAACTCTGAGTTTGATGGCGTTGAGTTTCTCCTCTTTCAGGTGATGCCGGAGCATGTTGCGGTGGCTGCGCTTCTGCTCCAAGGCAAACTCCCGCAGGGTGAAGTTCTTCACACAGCTGTGGCGGGGGGACATCCCCAGGGTGCTGCCCCCTTGTGTGGGCACACTGGTGAAGCCCTGTCTCCGGCCGAAGTAATACACCGTTACATTCTCGAAGTGCACATTTCGACCACGAAATCTCTTGGACTTTTGCTGCAGAGAAGCTGGAGGAGGAGTGACACTAATGTTAATGGAAAGAGGCATAAAAGACAACACATCACATGTAATATTATTGGTATTTAAAATGAGGGCGTCGAGAGACCCATGTGACCTTACAGTTGAGCAGTCCAGATGGCACAGGGTGGTTGAGGCTGTCGCTGCTGTTGCCACTGTCACTGCAGGACACCTCATCGTCGGAGGCGGGTGTGGACAGATGTGAGGAGGGGCCCTCTTCATGTTTCCTCTTCAAGATTCCACTGATCATGGTGCTCCGCCCACTGGTCACACCTGCACAGGTAAACGCACACACTCCACTATACTTCCCTCACGTTGTAGTTAGTTAATGGCGCTGGAGCTGTTTAGCTTGACTTCAAGGCCAAACAAACATTAACAATGAACCAGTTTTAGCTCCATGACTCATGCCGGTGTGTCTTGGGATATAGAATCCTAGTTGTACTTCTTATAGCATCTGGAAGTGACCTTGAATTAGTCAGCATTATGAAATAAATATTCAACAATTTTATTTTCTAGTCTCCTACTGCAACGTGTATTATTAAATCGTGTGATGTGAATCAGCCCACATGCAGTTCGGTTGGAAAGACAGAAAACATGAATTGATATTCGTTTGAACATTTTCTATTTGTGTGTTGAATGCAATAGCAAATCTTTGTGGTGGCTGCTTGGGAGCAGAACCGGTATAGGATTACATCATATGCAGTAAAGCTGATGCCGGTCCAAGCTCTTTCTCTCTGACACTTCCTACTTCTGGAAGCAAAGATCTCCCCTTCCTCTCGTTAAGCTGCGACCCTCTTATTTTAATATTTTGAGTCCTCGAGGTGTCTCTCCTTCAGGAATAAAAGCTCTGCATGACTGCTGTACAAAACATTATCTTAAATGTTGTGTCCTATTTCCTGTACACCTCGTTAAGCCTTAAAATAAACTCTCACGTGCATGCGTGCACCTCCCTCAGCCCAGTTGCACATCTTGAACACTAACAGGGGGAACCACACACACATCATCACCAGAAGCATTCACATCATTTATAGACCAATCACAATCCTTTTAGACAATGCCACTGACCTGTTCCGTGCTTTTCGGTCTCCGGGAAGTCGTTGTCTGCACTCTGCTTACCAAGCTTCCACTAGCAGCCAAACATCCCCATGTGTCGTGATGATGCAGTGAGCGCTGCCATGATGCTCCCCTTCCTCTCTCTCTCTCCTCTCTCTCTCTCTCTGTAGTGCAGCACCTCAGCCTCAGACTATCTCTTATACTGCTACACTGTCAGCTCGCCCATTCGCTCGCCCATTCCCTTCCTCCCTCTCCCCTCACAAAGACTTGTTAGCTGTGCTGCTGCTGCCGCTGCCGACTGGAGCACTGAAGCTTGACTGAGGTGAAGCAAGCCCTCTTTGAGATCATAAAGAGGGGGAGGATGGGGGAGCTGGGTGGGATAGGAGGGGGGTTGAAAGTGTAAAATCCTAAATACAATGTTGTGAAATACCTTGAATAATATGAAACTTTATGACAGAAACTGCGTTATAATTGGAAATCTTCTCGTGGCACGTTTGATGGTGAATAGATCCGCCAAATGTTACCTCAAAAAGGAAAGCTGTAAGTCATGAAAGATGGAACACATGCAGTCGCAATGTGTAACCTGTGTGGATTATGTCGAAACCTGAGCTCGTTACAGAATTTCAGAGGTAATTTGAGCTTGGTTGTTTGCAGTAATATGTAGTTGAAGTGTTATGATTACCTAAACATGGATTTTGCCGATTGAGCCACTGCGGATGCACACAAACTGCCTCCACCGCTGTAGTGTGCTCAGCCAATTTAATTAACAATGTGGTGTTTCCTCAGATGATAGCACGGGCAGGATGAAGTAAAACTCATTAACTCCTGATATTTTTTTGTATCTTCTTTTCATATTGAACAAAACTGTTTACTCTAATAGCTATTACCTGTGCCAGTAAACAGATGCTCAATGCTTGTTGAATTTTAGAGGGGGGAAATGTAGCGAAGAAAAAGATTTAAAAGGGGCTGCACACAATTTATTTTTCATTTAATAAAGTCAAATTAGTTTTCCCCCAGCACAGATATATGTATAAGGAGCTTTTAGGGTCAAAATGAGAATGCCGTGGGCTGTTTACATCTTACATCAGCTGCAAAGGAAGAATTAACACTGGTGCGTTGTGAACATGCTAGTTGTGGTTAGCAAAATGATGCTTTGGTCTCAGAAAGTTCACTTTATTGTCCTGTAGGGAAATTTGGCGTCTGCATTTGACCCATCCCACAATGCTGCTGGGGTGTCTCCTCAGGAGCAGTGCAGCGCTCAGGGACCCATCTTTGTGCCAGGCTTGGTCAAGACCAATGGAGCTGAATGAATATTTCCCTATTGTGCGTATTTTGGGTTGATGGGAGAAACCGGAGTGCCCAGAGGAAACCCACCCAGACACAGGGAGAAACATGCAAACCCCCCCCCCCCGTCTGGCCCGGGAGTCAAACCCACAACCTTATTGCTATGAGGCGAGAGTGTCAGCCACTCTGCCACCATGCCATCTGGTTTTCAAGTTTAAAGACAGTAAAAACCAAGCCGATTGCCTTTAAGGATGACGATTTTTGATTTACAAAACTATGTATATATAAATAGCAATGAAGATGTGAATAACAAGCCAACCCAACACACAAGCCCCTAAACATGGTTGCTATAGCAATACTGAAGGTTCAGCCTTTCTATTTCATCACTTCTTGGAAAATAGCAGTAATGATGCCCTAACCTTGGGCTTGCATGTTCTGCACAGAGAATTCATGCATGTTCCTTTCATTTGTGCTCCAGACGAGCTTCTTCCCTCTTAAACTCTCGTCACTCTTCTGAAAATAGTTTCACCCTCTGATTAGCCATGGAATATTTTGGAGCTACTTAATGTGCAAAATGGCTTGACATGGTTGCACCTTTTGCTTCCTTTTTTTACTGCCAGGTGGAACATGATAAGTGTGCAACACATTTGGAATATGCCTTCTGCACTACAGAGAGGTTATAAAGGATTACATTTAGTTAGCTTCAAGTTCAGATCTTTTTATACGCCTTCATCATGAAAGAACATAGTGGGTGTCATCACTGTGTTGCAGACGCATGCACAGGTTCCCTTGGACGTGTTTATGGTGTAGTTTAAGTACAATTTCAGTGTGGTTGTTATCTGCTACGTGCAGAGTTGCCTTGTTTTCTCTCACCGAGGATGGAGTGGCAGTGACGGAGCAATCCTTCCAATCAGCTTCCATGGCAACGAGCCACGAGAGAGGAGGAGGAGGAGGAGGAGGAGGAGGAGGAGGAAGGGGGGCAGCCAGCTAGAGGGGTTTTGTGTGTGTCGGCTCTCCCTAATGGTGAAGCGAGCGAGTGAGTTAGGACTGCATTTTCAATAAGAACATCGTGCGTGCGTGTGTGTGTGTGTGTGTGTGTGTGTGTGCTTGGAAACCTCAACAATAGGACAAAGAAGACAATTAGTTCTTCAAGTATATTTTGTAAACACAAACACAAACAACCTCAGCAGATGTAAATGGTCGCCGGACAATGCTAGACTCTGCACTGATGTTGCTCTTTAAGGTCAGTAAAGGACGTTGCCACCATCTGCACGTGGAGGCGACTGGGCTGAGCTTTTACTGCCGCCGTCCAGAAACCGCACAGCATCGCACAGAATCTGTTATGAATTATGAACCAAGCATTAAGATCTTGTCCAATTACAGGCTGCTGGTGTTTTATGTCTGCAGAGAAAAGGCCAAAGCCAGTATACGCCGTCATTACACTCTATATAATCACGAACATGACCACATTACAGTCTGCCAAAGGAAATGTCCTATGCTTAATTTGCCACGTTTCTAATTGTAGTTAAATCGCATCTTATTAATGCTTGAAGACTTTTATATTGCAAGTTAATTGGCCTGGTGAATAGTTTGCTGCATTCCCAGCGCTTGTCCAGTAGAGGGAGTGCTTTATTCGCTTGTAATTGTGCCCCTGTCTCTGGCCCACTCTGCAGCTCTTGTCCGGGGTAATTGTGTCCCCTGAGACCGACACAAATGATTCAGCTGTCTTTTTAAAGGCTTTTCTTTGCACGATTGATCCACAATTCTCTACTTACATCATTATAGTGGCACTTAGTATTGTGAATAGAGTTGGTTACCTGTTCAGCACTCATACATGTGCATGTCAAACTAATAAACCTACATTTAAAGCAGTGATTATTGATGTAGGAGGGGTTTTTTTTATACAAACTCATTCACCAGCGTACTTGGACACTGGTACTTGGTCTCTAAATTCATAGTTGGATGTCCTCTGGTCAGGAAAAACCTGTTCACTTGCATTCCGACCTTTCAGAATCAGAGAAGGTTTATTGCCGTTGTCAATGAACCAAATTCACAAACGTAGGAACTTGCTTTGTAAAAACAATAAAAACAAGACAATAAAATCAACAATCAAATAGGGCATGCATTCAGAAAAACAATTTAAATATCCGAGTTCTCAGACTAGATCCGCAGATTGAGAATGACTTTTGTCTTTTTCAAAAAACAATGTCCAAATGACCACAAATATTTTTTTCTAACAGTTACTAAAATAGTATAATGTTACAGGGTTTATGTCACAATGCATTCGAGCTAATTGGAAGTCATTCCATACAGGGAGGATTCAAACAACCTGCAAATGTTTTGTGTGATTGTGATACCTGTTATTTATCTATAGAAATAACACTGTCATGAGTCATATGCTGTGTGTTTACTTCATTGGCCCAAAGGGGGCAGGCTAAGCACACAATTGGTAGAGACTATCAGTGAGTGGCAATTTGTAATAGATCCTGGAGATATATAATATATGCATTTGGTGTTGTTTGCTACTATTGGGTCCAGAGAGGTGTCGCTGAAAACTTGGATTGTAATTTTACACTTTTACAACATGGTTTTCAAAATATCTCATTCAAAACTATACTAAAACTAAAAATACATTTCTGTGAATAGTTAATACAGATATGGCTGTAGATTTTTACTACTTAAAACACATAAACTGAGTGAAAATAGTTAAGTTTCATTCAAAAATGAGAAGAACCTCCACCAGATGCATGGATTTGATGGAGTCAGGGACAGATTTGACAAAAAACTGATAAGAGTTGACAAAAATGTGTGAACACTGCTGAAATTTGAACAAGCTTTTTTTCTATCCAGATGAAAACAGATGCTACATGTTTTACGCTGATTAGACTTCAGAACAAAACCCTTCCAATCCCCAAACAAACTAACGCTCGAGGAGGGCAAGATGGCGCCCGCTGTCTCCGGAGCCACCCTTTCACCTCTTCCTCTCCAGTGCTCCTCTAGTGTTTCGCTCCACTGCTTATCCCTCTTCTTTATTCTAATATTTAAAAAAAATACCTGCCAATCAGCAAGAATTCTGGCTTAGTCTGCCTTTAAAAAGTCCACCTCTACTACATTTATTAATCTAAATGAGTAGCACCTGTTGGAGCTTCTTAGCTGCATAAAGAGCCCTGTCCACCCCACAATTAGTCAGACTCCAACTACTACCATGTGCAAGGCCAAAGAGCTATCCAAAGACCCCAGAGACTAAACTGTAGACCTCCACAAGGCTGGAAAGGGCTACAGGGCAATTGGCAAGCAGCTTGGTGAAAAAAGGTCAACTGTTGGAGCAATTGTTAGAAAATGGAAGACGCTAAAGATGACTGTCTATCTCACTCCATGCAAGATCTCACCTCGTGGGGTCTCGATGATGAGAAAGGTGAGGAATCAGCCCAGAACTACAGGAGGAGCTGGTCAATGACCTGAAGAGAGCTGGGACCACCATTTCAAAGGCTACTATCAGTAATACATGACGCCGTCATGGTTTAAAATCATGCATCGCACTGAAGGTTCCCCTGCTGAAGTCAGCACATGTCCAGGCCTGTCTGAAGTCAATGACCATCTGGAGGATCCAGAGGAGTCATGGGAGAAAGTCATGTGGTCAGATGGGACCAAAATAGAACATTTTAGTATAAACTCCACTCGCTGTGTTTGGAGGAAGAAGGATGAAGACCATCCCAAGAACACCATCCCTACTGTGAAGATTGAGGGTGGAAACATCATGCTTTGGGGGTGGAAACATCATGTTTTGGAGGCACTTTTCTGCACAGGGGACAGGACGACTGCACTGTATTAAGGAGAGAATTAATAGGGCCGTGTATTGTGAGATTTTTGGCAGCAACCTCCTTCCCTCAGTCAGAGCATTGAAGATGGGGCGTGGCTGGGTCTTCCAACATGACAATGACTTGAAGCACACAGCCAGGAGAACCAAGGAGTGGCTCTGTAAGAATAATATCAAGGTTCTGGAGCTGCCTAGCCAGTCTCTAGTCCTAAGTCCAATGGAGAATCTTTGGAGGGAGATGAACCTCTGAAAGAGAGAGATCTGTGTGGAGGGGCCAACATCCGTGCTGCAGTGTGTGCAAACCTGGTCAAGAACTTCAGGAAACCTGTAAACAAAGGCTTCTGCACCAAATTAACATTGATTTTCTCAGGTGTTCAAATACTTATTAACAGCAATAACAAACAAATAAATTATTTAAAAATCATACAATGTGATGTCCGGATTTTTTTTTAAAGATTCTGACGCTCACAGTGGAAATGCACCTACGATGAAAGTGGGAGAACTTGCCAAATTCCAGGGTGTTCAAATACTTCTTTTCCTCACTGTATACAAACGGATACTTTATTGAGCATCTGCAGTTCTTTATAAAGTCATCCCCATTTAATACAGATGCACGTCCAGGCAGCTGTAACAGATGTGGAAAAGGAGAAAGTCACATGGTGAGTAGGTGGGAGTGGTCAAGGAGCATATGGCCTCTCAATGTGCCCTGGTTTCAAAGAGCTCTTTCAACCAAACCCCAAACCAAAGGGAGAACATGGTGCAGAACGATCTACCCTGGAAAATGCAAAAGAAACGCTTCAGCAGTTCATTGTAGTTTATTTACAAGACTTTTACTACACTGTCAACCTTAAGCGACGCGTTTCCGACGGTTACAGTGTGATCCAGTTGCGCTCTCGGATGGCCTGGGTGTTATAATGAAGGCGAGATGGGAAGTAAAACAGCAGTAATTGGAGCAGTGGTGTGGTTATATGACCCTGCCTGACTGTCTCTCCCAGAGTGCTTAGAAAGTGTGGAGGAAGTATCATAATGTGCTTTTTAGCACTCCGTTTCTGCTCTCCAGGGAAACAAGCTGAAAGAGTTTAGATATGGTGGTAAAACTAAACTTTATTGAAATTCAAACGCCTTATAGAAAAAAGTGAAATGACCAATAAAACCCCCAAAATGATTAGCTTGAAGACCCTGCAGTAAGAAAACGCTTCATAAACTGTTATGAGACAATTAAAGAAAGTGTCACTTACATAAAGATTGATGTGTTCTGTCGTGACTGAAAGTAAAGGCCACGCCTACTTACAGATGCACTGACTCTTTCTGTGGCCCGTCCACCACCTTCTTGTCTCCATTTGTTATTGCTTTGCCTATAATGTTCCACATTATGGCATTAAACTTATCTTTCTCTCTGAGGACAAGCAGGGGATGCCACCAGGCCAAGTTACAGTTCAGATCTATGGAGAGGCGACCCCGCTCACTGTAACAATGCATGGTAAAAAGCCTGTAATTGAATAAATGCCATGTTTGGTGAAGGTTCATTCAGGTTTTCAAATGTTTTAAAGACGCTTCAGACTAAAACAATGACTAACTGAAGAAATGCCAGATAGATTAATACTGTAGATAATAATAAGATAGTTTAATGCTGTGGGACATTCGTGGCAAAGCAATAATATCTCACCCTGCACCAGAAAAGCCACACAGTGCACCTTTAAAGCTAAACACGTCAACTTGAAGCCCCTTATATGAACACGTGTGCTAAATGACCTGAACTAAGGTGGTTATAAAGCAGAGGTTCAAAGTGTGTGATGAAAAGCAAGTTTTAAAATGCAATCATGATTTTGCTACAAGATCAGAAACTGAATTCTTTGTGTTGGAGTTCGTCACAAGAATTCCTGACAGATTCCCCTGGGTGCCAGCAGAAAAGCAGAGTGCTTGGTTATCTTTTGGACAGCATTTCCCCGGCTCCTGTTCTGAACATTTTTCTTTGCTGAATCTGTGTCATATCTAAAAGATGTATTTTTATGTCGTTCCAGTCTGTGGGAACAGAAGGATCTTTGGTGAATTAAAGTAGGTCCCATTTGAATTTGCTGTTCTGACAAGTGCAATGCCAGCGTACTTGTGATCAGATCAGATAGGTTAGTGTGTCTTCTTAATGAACAAAGCCTTAGATGCAAGTGGTCCTGCATTCAAACACAAGGAAGGCATGTTTTATTAATGAGACATTTCATTTCCCCCTGGTGAGTCTTTTCCGGGAAATCCTTTTAAAACCCCACTTGTGCTGATGTATTGTCCTGTTCCATTAAACAAGCAACTTTAATTTAGCTTTCCCACTGGATCCTACTTAAAACACTTTAAAGACAACTAGTGTCACTTTCCCCTGCACTTCTTTTTATCTAGGTTAAAGCGGAATTAGTTTTAGGATTTGCTCAATGATGTAACCGAGCCTCTATTCTTGAAAGCCGAGTGGTGGCTGTGCAGGACATCGGATCCAGTTGAAAGTGACACATACCTTTACATAATGCATGTCTTGCTGGGATAAACGAAGTGATACTCTGTCCTCCCAAGTACTATCAGATGCATATATCATGACTGTTCATTCATTAACAGTGGATTACCCGGATTGTCTCTCCTGCGCTCTCTCTCCAGGCCCCCGTGTATTGACATTTTGATTGAGGCTTTGAATGGGCCGTCCAAGGCTTGTAAACCACCTTGCCACTATTTCCACCTGATCCTGTAACTAAGCCGTCAATCACCATGGAGCTCTGCTGTCATAAGCTCTTCATAATTTGATCCATTTTTTCTTGCACCGAGGTGAAAAAAAAACCAACCCGAAAAGACTTTAAAAAACAGCCGCACTTGACCACTTGATAAGTAGGTCAATACATTGGGGCTAAAACTTGTTGCAGGTTGAGGAGGAAACGGCTGAACCACGACTGAAAATAAATGTGTTAGCAACAGAGGAAAGAACTGCCCAGGAAGCAAACCTGAACAATAAATGCAGCATCATGGGCCCGGCCCTGGCAGCCAAGGTCAATCGTCTGAGGGCTTCCTGGCTTTGTTCAGGAGTCGGAGGTCAACCCTCACACTTTTG
Source organism: Chaenogobius annularis (assembly GCA_015082035.1). NCBI lineage: Eukaryota > Metazoa > Chordata > Actinopteri > Gobiiformes > Gobiidae > Chaenogobius > Chaenogobius annularis. Next base: position 838,611 of record BJKM01000182.1, on the reverse strand, counting down.
CTGAATGCACATTATTCTAGTAATCAAATGAGTGAAATTAAGTTAAAGTTCTTGAGTATGAGTATGTAACTGCTGTGCGTGGCATAGTTTACGGCTGTAGAAATGCTTGGTCGACTGGAGATGGATAAGACAATTTAAAGGGGCAGAAGTGTGGTGCTGGCAACAGTGCTCAAAACTATTCATTATCTTTATGATCTGACCATGTATAAGATAAGATAAAATAAGATAAGATCACCTTTATTTGTCCCACAGTGGGGAAATTCTAGTGTTGCAACAAAAGGTACAGAAGCAGATTATGCACAGCATAATAATAAAAACAGATAACTTAATAATAACACTCTTATTTACAGCTGTCATATGGACAGAACATATTGCACAGGGATGATTGACATTATGTCACAGTATTGCACAGGAGTATAACAGTATTGCACAGGAGTATAACAGTATTGCACAGGAGATATAACAGTATTGCACAGGAGTATAACGGTATTGCACAGGAGTATAACGGTATTGCACAGGAGTAAAACAGTATTGCACAGGATTATGAAAGCTGAATGACCCGTTCAGGACTAACAGTGTTTGTTGTAAAGTTTGACAGTTGTAGAAGGAAAGACCTGTGAAACATCTCCTTCACACAGCGAGGGTGGATCAGTCTGTCATTGAAGCTGCTCTCCAGAGTGGACAGTGTCCTGCAGGGGGCGACACTCATGGTCCAGCATAGACATGAGTCTAGCCAGGACCCTTCTGTCCCCCACCTCCTGCACCGAGTCCAGAGCACAACCCATGACGGAGCTGGACTTCTTGATGACTCCCTCTCAGTGATGCTGCTGCTCCAGAAGACCACCCCGTACAGGAGGGCTGATGCCACCACCGAGTCATAGAAGGTCCTCAGGAGTGGCCCTGTCACTCCAAAGGACAGGCACAAACTGCACTTCCAAGACCATAGACTCACGGGAGTTCACGCTGTAACATTTTATTTAACACTATTTATAAAGAAAAGTAACTGAGTAACTGTGTCATTGTGTACATAAACAAGGAGATGATTAAAGTCACGATTCCAGCCTAAAACTCCAGTTAATTCACTTTATGCTTTCTCCGTTCTGCTACAGATGAAAATATATGTCCACTTAGACTCCAACGAACCCCGAAACAAGCCCTACAGCCATAACTGATGATTGATCGAGTTACCAAAAAAAGTTTTCTTGCAATTCATATTTTAAACAACTTGAATGCGTAATTTCACCACAAGTCCCAGAATACACCAAATAACTTGCATATGACGATGATTACCACTCTGTCTGGTGATGAGGTTACATTTGTGACTTCAAATTCCTGTATGTTGCGTTACATGTGTAGAAGAGACGGCCTAAAACAACATGCCAGTCACATCCCTTTAAAGCCCTTTGTCATGAGGTGAAGCTGTTCATGCGCTTGTGTTTTAAAGCTTTCTTCCATTCCACACTCTGGAAAGTCTATGTCAGTCGATGGGAAAGATTGCTTCACTCCTACATACTTTGGCAGTCCCTCTGTTTTTCCTCTGTGTTACGTCTTCGCCTGGCATTACATCTCTTGTCTAAAATAGGCTTTTCGAGGCCCATTTGAGTTAACTTAGGTTGAGTGTAATTACAGGGCATGAGAGGGGAGGGAAAACTTTGTCTGAACATTTGATTTTTTTGTCGTATTTCTCCTCCTCCTTGTCCCGACACAACCCATACAACTTCAGAACCTCCTGCAACCTCTGCTCGTTTCTATACACGCTCTCATATGCCCATTTCTCTCCCTCTTTTCCTCCTAAATCACCTCGCACAATAGGCTTCCCCTGCAAGCGTGGACCTGGAGGGGAAAGGGAGGCCAGATACGGTTTCTGCAACAATGGAAATTCAATCAGGAAATGGAGACGAGGCAGTCGGTGCAGTGTCAGCGCCTAGAGGCTTGGTTTCCCGCACTCCCCCCAGGCCGCAGGTGGAGGCAGCAGACAGCCCAGCGCTCACAGAGGACCCACAGGCGACAAAGCACATCGAGAGGTTTGACATCCAACTAGACGACCTCAAGAGGATGTTCGAAAAGCCGGCAAACTCGGTAAGTGCAACTATTTGTCATTTTGTCTGTGACCTGTTCTCCCACGGTGAGGTCATGGCTTGACATTGCACCAGCCAACTAGATAAATCATGATACATTTTCAGTTTGTTACGAGCCCTACGAGCAACTTCGGCCAAATGAATGCTCTGCCTTCTCCTCCTAACATTCACTTACTTGTTTGCTGTAGAAAAAACTAAAAAGAATTATTCACATTAGAAATTGCATTGCTAAAACAAATATTTTGCATGTTTATCGCACACAATTTTAGATTATTTTTGGGGGGGCATGGGTCAAGTTACTGTGCTAATCTAAAGCCAGTTTGCTGAGCAGTGAGAGAGAGCTCCTGTGTCCTGTAACTGTGAGTGATTTGACTCTGACTGTAACAGCTTTAAGTACTTTAAGAGAAACTGACATCCAGGAGTAAAGTGCTTTGGAAAACGTTGGTTAAAAAACCTATTTGTCTTGTTTTTGTAAACATACTTTTTCAGAGAGAAAAATGCAGTTCTCTTGATGTTAGTTTTGTTTGTCTGGTGCGTCCAAAAGGAAAAAGTGAGTCTGTTGGAGCTGAAGTGACTCATTGTGGAAAATGTCATTAAGTCATTAAAAGGACTTAATGACCCACTTTGCCCTTGTTTGCATGGTCATTCACTCAAACCTTAATGGAATAAATGCTGTTGATGACTTTCTTTTGTTTTGTTTTTTAAATAAAAAAGCCAAAGCATTCTGGGAGATGGAGTCATCTTGTCTGGAGGCCCCAGAGCCTGTGCGCGGTGCCGCTGATATACTACACCCTGTTATTTAAACGGCTATTTTGGGGAGCTTTATGGTTAAGCAGCATTCTAAAATAACCCGTGTGTCGTCTGACTGGAAGCTGCTCGAAGTTTCTGCAGAAGCTGAGGTTAAACTTGGGACTGCGATGAAAAGACAAACATTGCCTTGGTTATTGACCCGCATCATTACAGCAGAGTCAAAGGGCTAAGCTCTCTTTGCTGCTGCTGGTAGTTAGCCAAAGCTGGAACGGAGAAGCTGTTTTATCCGACACATGGTTGGTGACTGCAGCATGAGGCTAATGGCTTGGATAAAAGCCAGGCTTTATTGTTCTAGTTTTTCTTGATCCGACTTTGTCCCATTGACCATTATCCATGTGCACTCTGTATATTGCTCTTATGTAGTTTCTCAATTAGGCTGAAAACACATCGAGAACAACTGGATCATGAGTCGCTGACCCTCCTGAGAGACTATTTACATTGTATTGTTTCTTTTTTTAATGGTTAATGTTAATTTGTGTCTGTGTCGTAATCTGTCTCACGTGTTCCTCTTAATTCTTACCTTTTATGTTCACCGTTCTGATACATTATTTCCAGTTTTGTTGATCATATGAGAAACGACTCATCTTGACCTTTTGAAGTGGCATTTTAAGGCTGCTATTCATCACAAATACTAAGGTCTTGCTCCAGTTAGAACTCCGGACTTAAGCCTATTTGAAGATTTCCTCATGTTGTCTGTCTTTCTTTTATTTAACTGTTGAGTGCATTTGAACTCAACAACTGCATTTGAATGTCCCATTATACGCGTTGTGGCGCCGTGCCAGTGGTTCCTACTGTCCATCCCTGGCTTCTTTCAGAAATAAGCTGTGTTAATGGAGTCTATGGGCACCGCTCCAGGATCCCACAGAGAGGAAAGCGAGCCGAGCTTTGCAGTGGGTTGATTCTAAAACGTGACCTTGTCTCCGCCTCATGTGCGCTCCTCCTGGGCTTAATATTTGATCGTGCTCCATATTCTTCTTTCTGTGGTTCATTCCATTATTTAAGCTGCGCAGTGGCATTGGACAGCCAGTCATAACACCGAGTGATGAGCTCCCAGGTGGGCGCTCAGCTGTGGACAGCGCTTCACAAGTTCTCGTGTGAAGGATGCCGTGGTTAGTCTGGAGTCAAGGAGCATGTTTTATTAGTGGAGGAGACACAGGCTGCTGTTTACAAAATACACTCACCGTATCTAGGATGGTTCACAGCAAGTCTCATCCTCTTATAATCTTACTTACAGTTATTCACCATGGTCAGTGCCGCAGACGGTTGAACTAATATTGTTAAATGAGCTCTTTTGTGTGCGATGAGTGAGTTTTAGAAGGCATGAAACATCATATCTTTCGATTTACTATGATAAATCAAAACCAAATATGAAAAAAAAATAGTAGTGAGTAGTTACATTATGAAAACAGGATCATATCAAAGCTTCTATAGATATCAAATAGTTAAAATATTCTCAAAAGCCGCACGCAAACGCCACAAAATAATCTTATCTTTTTATGTAATGTCTTGGTTCTTCCAGTGGGTGGCAGTGTAGTATCTGACACCTTCACCATCACAGCCCTTTATGCTCCATAGTGTGAGAGAAAGTGAACAGCATTACACATAATCACAGTGAGACAAATGACTAATCACCCTGTGTTAATGAGCCTAGTATTCTGCTCCTTGGGGTCCCGAAAGGGCTTTTTATGTCACATTATTTGGATTAGCATAATTCATGAAATATCTTCTTCTGATATATTATATAATGCTTGAGATGGCTGTGAGGGAAGCGCGCCACACTTGCTTAATGGGATGAAATGTTTCAACTTTTTTATAGCATGTGCTTACTCACTGTTTATGTTAGTTGTTGAGGCGACAGTTTATTTCACACCCTGAATCATCAATATGTTTTCTCTGCTCGACGATATGGAGCTGATTCTTCTGGATTCTCATTATTTCACCTCCCTCCAAATGGCCGCGGTAAATGTCTTGTTTTCCAACGCCAGCGCCGAGTTTGAAAAAGATTAAATGGCGCAACACGTCTGACTTTCCACATCGCTCATCTTTATGGCGGCGATGACTCACTTTTCTCCATGCATTTAAAAGGAATCGTGTGAAATTTGTCTTTTAAGTGTCAAACGATAAAGCAATTGTTGGCGGCATGAGACGGCCCTCTGCAAAGTTGTGGCCCATTTCGCGCAGGAATCAATCAACCGGCAGCAGCAGTTTTATAAAAGTAACTTCATTAAATCTTACATGAACACAAATCCACAATGTGTCTGCAGGACATCGATCCAGACGAGATGACCACGGTGGCGGGTCCTCATTAGTGCCCGCTGAGCTCGTCGTGAATCCATTCGCTTTCACCGGGCAAAGGTTTGGGCTCGCTCTCGCCGATGCCCGTCGTGTGTCGGAGCTGGCACCGGCCTTCAGCGGGTGACGCGCTTCTAGTCCACTGTGCGATCGGGACTTTCCACATTGGCACCGAAATAGCTTGAATCGTGCCGTTTGCTGCAGCCAAACGCGGAAATAGCTGCTTCGTCGGCACGCTGCAAACAGTTCGTGGCTCCGCATCGATCACGTGTGAACAAACGATCTTAGTCGGGTACTTTTCCTTTGATTACCAACTTTCATAAGACACTTTTGCTTTGCTTTGCATGTAAAACCGTTTGCCAGGTACACAAGCACTTTGTAGAAATACTTCCAGACTTTATAAGAAGTATCTGAATTCGTTGTGGTGAACATCAATATAATTCAAACAAGAAAATATAGTAGTTACAGCTGACGGTACACTACTATAGTAAACACATTTAGTTAAGCAGTACCCATGGGACAAAGCTTTGGGGGTACTTGAGGACCACTACGTCGCACTACACTGTAACATATTTATAACATAATAAATGCAACAGCAAACGTGTTCAACAATGATCCAAATGCCGTCGTTTTAATCATTTATTGTGGCGATTGCATTATGTCAATCATAACACAGTAAAAAAAAAACAGACAAAGCTTTTATTCCTAAAGGTTTACAGGTTAGCAGATCTTTTGGCTGCTCATAATGAAGCAAAGCTCGACGGAACTGCGCTTGTTTGCTGAGTGACGGGCCTCGTAAGTCGTGAGTAAGAGCAAGGACGCGCGCCAACAGCGGAATCTTCCAAAGCACGCCTGACGTTCCACTGCGTCTTGTATGAAACTGTTCAAAAGCTTTGTTTTGTGTAATACAACTTGACAAGCCTCGACGCAGCAGTCGTCACTTTTCTCTTCCAGCCTTGACAACGGCTTAGCAACCCGTCCGTTAAACTGATTCTAAATATATGATCATCTTGTATTATCGTGTAGGCCTCTTGCTCCCGCCTACTTTTTATTTCCTCTTTACAGTTTTGTCATAACCTGTCAGAGAACAGAAACTGCCCTTTGTCTCAAGTGCAGTACAAATATACAATTACTACAGTTGGAGGAAACAACACATGACTAATCCTTACATAATCTCTAATTATGTATACTATCCGAGAGTACTTACACTATCTTTACTATTAAGAAAAATCTCTGCTTGTTGTCTTCATTTGCTGATTGACAGGTTATATATCTTACTCTATGACATCGCTCCTGAAATGAGTCGCGGTGTCAGTCATTCGTGACATCACGGCCCGTCACGCCGACACAGAGCTTTGTATGACACGGTGAGACGGGTTCGTAGCTTTGGTTGTGTATGTTTGGACGCGGTGAAACGGAGCTGGAGCCGCTTCGGAGTCGTCCATGTAGAAATAGGAGTTCCCCGCGATCGCGCCCGGACCACTGCGTGAACATTATCAGATGATGAAAGAGATTGAAATTTGAAATGCATCGAGTCAGTCAGAAGTGAGATATCGTGGCGAGAGAGAGAGAGAGAGAGAGAGAGAGAGAGAGTGTGGAGGGTAGGAGGAGGGCGGGGTTAAGCCTGGAGGATGATGGATAGCACATGATAAAGACTCTCAGTGGATCAGCGGGGGGCGCCGAAGAGAATCAAAATGAAGGGCTTCGCTTCATTTTCTGAAGCAGGTCAGTGGCTGATTAACACATTATAATCATGTTCCCATAGTGATAAGGCTCTTCAGTTTCAGTGCTGACACATCACTGACACTTTTCAATCTTTCCTTTTTTGAATTCTGGCCTCTTCGGAGAGCAGCGGCCGTCTGGTCCTGTTAAGACCACCGATAATGGGGAGGGAAGGGTCTGGCACATCAGAATGGGAGACATATACTGTTAAAGTTGAGAGGAATGTTTTGAAAGTGAAGGAATAGTGTAGTTCACCAAAACTGTTGGTTTGGGTTGTTTTTGGGTGAGCAAGATATCTTAGAAATCTGTGGTCAAATTTATGAAAAGTTTTGAAAAGTCACTACCAAGAAAGATGCCATGGAGGTTTGTGCGCAGGGGGTCCAAACTTTCTTCACCGAGGGCCACAGACCACCCGACAATGAAGTGAATCATCTGAAATGTTGCATTTGGCATGGTTTAGATGACACACCCTTAATAAGTCTTGGACCATTAATATTTGGTTGCTTCAACATCAAAATACTAGAACTTCACATTCTACAGTAAGAAGTACTACTTTTTGCTGTTTGGACCAACTTAGCAGGAAGCCGGAGGGCCGACAATGATTGGTCTGAGGGCCTCATAATAATAATAATAATAATAATAATAATAATAGTAATAATAATAATAATAATAATAATAATAAGCATGACAATAATAATAATAATAATAATAATAATTAATATTATAATGGTAATAATAAGCATGACAATGATAACAATAATAATAATGGTAATAATAATAATAATAATAATAATAATAATAATAATAATAATAATAATAATAATAATAATAATAATATAAGCATGACAATAATAACAATAATAATAATAATAATGATTATAATGGTTATAATAATAATAATAATAATGATAATAATAATAATAATTATAATAATAATAAGCATAATAATAATGATAATAATAATGGTAATAATAATAATAATGATAATAATAATAATAATAATAATAATGATAATAATAATTATAATAATAATTATAATAATAATAATAATAATAATGATAATAATAATGCATTAGTTTTACATTCATTCATTCCACGCTCGGTGGTGGTAAGCTTCTATTGTAACCACAGCTGCCGTGGGGAAAGTCTGAAGTGAGGCTGCCAATCTGCGCCATCAGCCCCTCTGACCACCACCAATCATTCACGCACACACCAGAGTCACATTAGGCAAGGTGGATCGTGTCTTGATGGTTGAAGGTGTCTTTATTATCCGCGAGACACAGACAGACCAGACAGAAGAAAAAGAACAAACCAATACAATACAAATGACAAGACCAGTCATTGACAAGGTGGAAAAGTCAGCTCGGTTTGCTGCATGTCCTTCCCTCTCTCACCCCCATTTCACACTACACAGTCCAGTCGAATCTTTTTTTTAGTGCTTTATCGTTGGTATTTTTAATCTTATCGCTTATTGCATTATGTCTTGTTTTGTTCTATAATAAACGATCTTTTGCTCCATTTCCGCCATTTCCTTCCCTGAGCAAACCCGCCGGATGAATCAGTGGACAGACACGCGCCTCGCACATTTCGAAGGCGTAAATAAACACTGATGTCACGGCCACATGTCGGCGTTCGCTCTGTTCTAAACCTGTCCCGCGAGCCCATCTAACGACCACAGACGTAGCCCCAGACGTAGGCCCAGCTTTAGC
>BJKM01000182.1:0-227500 GCA_015082035.1 Chaenogobius annularis | reverse complement strand
CGTGTCGGCGCCGTTAGCGTGTCGGTCTTTCTCGTGTTTGTTCAAGGGGTTTTTTGGGGTCAGCGTGAGTTTGGCTTCTTATCATGATGGGACCCTCCACATATGTTATCCGAAAATACGCTGGTTTTGCATGTCCTTGATCCACAAACCTGCTTCTGAAAGTAGGGCAAGCGGAATCGTTAGCTTTACACAATCTCCTAATACAAACACACACACAACATATACATCGTAGACGCTTCGGTGTTGCTACTGTTCGATGGGACAATAATCTCATAGAATGCGAAGATGATCTAACGATGGCTACATGGATCATCTTAAACATACTGTATCACGCTGACTCTTTTACATTTCACTGAAGTTTAAAAAGAGCCGCTGAAGGGTTGGCAACGAAAGCGCCGCAAGCTGAAACAACGCACAACAGATTCATGGGCTTCGTGTGATGCAAATTGCTTGATGAAAATACCAGTTTGTTTGTACCTGGATGTTTTTACGGCGCGCAACATATCCCCGGTTGTACGTCCCAAACAGTTTCACAATCGAGCCCACCCGCGTGCCGTTTTTTTAATGGTGTAGCAGGAAAACAAACCCGTCTGCGCAATGTGGATTTGGTGTGTGGCAAACGGACGTTACGGAGTTCAAAACGCTTTTGAGAGTTATGGGGTTTTGGTCACATCGGCGGGTACATGGGAGCGAAGTATGTACTGGCAAAATAAAACGTGAGCAGAACGATGGCGCAGTGAAAAAGCACGACAAAGCAGCGCCCAAATCTTATTGGATGATTAAACTGTGTGCACAATTGAACGATGTCTTCCCAAGCTTCAGCTCCTCTTTAGCATTATAGAAGACATATTACGTTCTCTCGGAAAAAGGTGTTGATAATTAACTTACAACATGATCATTATGTTTCACCATTTTGTTTCATGTTAAAACGCATATATCAATTTAAAAACGGCTCAATAATAACAACAGATCCATTATGAGTTTATAGTGAAATGTCAATGTCGTAAATAAAAAAAGTGTAAATATAAAAAAGATGTCAAGGCATTTTTATAACCTTCTCGTATTCCTGAAAGTGGTGTGAATAATAAGCGATTGATATAATGAAAAAATTTACAAGTAAAGAAGCAGTGCGGAGACAGGGGGTAGGTGAAAACAACATTTTCTGAGTACCTTCAGATACTGCAGGATTAATAACAACCACAACACCACACACACACACTGTCGAATCAATCAAAGTACATCATTTGAGTATCTTGATGAAGGGAACCCTAATGCTCTTCAAGTTCACCAAATATCTGAGTCCAAGAACGATAGTGGAAATAAAGTACACAATACATGAAACGCACATCGTGTGAGGGACAAGAAGCAATGTATTTCATGTAAATGAAAAAAAATATATTATATATATATATATATAAAATACATTCGGCAATTGCACTCAACTATGTCATAATCCGCTCCGCTCAAATATCAGGCCGACGCATTTATTTCGGGTTTTCACACAGCCACTCACGGTTGGACTTTTTCCACCCTTGGCAGAACTATATAATTGGAACAGATTGTGCACAAATCCCGCTTCGTATTTTCAACCGGGGGCAGCTGTTGCTCCCAGCGTGACCCTTTAGCGCCGTCGCCAGGCCAGCGTCCAACTAACGGCGTGCAGTTGTCAGAGGGAAACATCTTCACGCGTCCAAAAACATGATGCGGTAATGAAGTTAGCGCCCCTACAGTAACTTGTTTACGCGTTTTAGTGAAAGGTCAAAGAGTCAGGGAGGCAGATTGTCATAGAAACAGCATCAAGTGTGAAGACGCCTGTTTCGCTGTGCGCGTTTTAAAAAGAAAATATGTTAAATGAGGGCTTTTGAAACATATTATCAGTTGTCCTTGATAACATGTTCTTTGTTTTATTATATTGTAATAGAATAAAAGCAATGGAAATGAAACTATTAATGAACGTGCGTATGATATGGTTAGACGTTACATTTCCCAAAAACATAATAAAACAAACTGACTAAACATGTTCCCTATTATTTCCCAGAGCTTGACAATTTATGTATTTATAATGTAACTTTCTGGTTTGACATGAGCAACAGATGTGACGAATAGGCAATTCTGCAACTGTTACCTAGCAACCATATTGTAAACAAGTGCCTAAGCTCATCTAAGTTACACAATAGTGATTAGTCGACAAATAACATTGCCTGAAAACCATATTTTCTTTGTTTTGTGGTTCGAAGGAAATATCTATTAAATATACAGCTAGAGGTGAGGAATGTTGAAAAAAAATCCTGATGTTTTATTATTATTATTATTATTATTATTGTTATTATTATCATTATTATTATCATTATTATTATTGTTATTATTATTATTATTATTATTAATATTATTGTTATTGTTATTATTATTATTGTTATTATTATTATTAATATTATTGTTGTTATTATTATTGGAATTATTATTATTGTTATTATTATTATTATTATTATTATTATTATTATTATTATATAAGCCAGATTTCATGCATACTGCTGTCCAAATCAGATTATGAAGAGATAACAGGACAGAGCAGTTCATGTGGGAGTAAAAACTAAGACATCCTGGTTTCTACAGCCACGATAGATGAGCCTCCAAGGTTCACCTCGATGGGAAGCTTTGGTGTGAAAAACGGCCTGCAATCAAATGAAGGTTAGGCAAATACACACTTGAGGAGAGGAGGTCATTGCTTTATATAGACTAAAGTGTACACTGGATAAACAAACGGATTATAGGAGCAGTTTTAGTAGAATAGAGTTTGACAACAACAAAAAATAGTAAAATAATACTGTCTAGTTTAATAGCTAATATTTTTGTGTGTAAAATAAACAATAGTCTAAATAAATGTCATTTATCAAGATATATAGATTTTTTTTTTTTTTGTAAGCGGCACGATCAATAATGACCTATGCGTACAGCACACGCCAACATATATTTCTTTTTTTTTTTTACAATTAAAGTAATAAAACCGAGAACAAGAAATGTACAGGAGATCTTCCACTTTTTTAAACTCAACTAACACACAAAAAAATATTCAAAAATCTGTCCCTGAGATTTTACAGAAGTGTCCAAATTGTCCTTTAAACTGGCAGAGAAGTTTTCATATGAAACTATTTTTGGTATGTTTTCCATCCAGAGAAAAGAGAGAAGTCTTTCCATACACCAAGAATCACTCATATAACTCATAGAAATAACTTGGGGGCACCAATTTTTTATTTTTTATTTTTTTATTTATTTTTTTAATTAGTTAGTCAGGACTCATTTATGATTTGATCCAGTTGATTTCCTTCATTCATTCATTTGGCAAAACAGAATCATTTGAGTGGCATGAGCTATTATAATCGAGCTGAACAGTCTTGAGAGCTTTTACAGTGCAGCAGCAGCGTTGACCCTGAGGTTGAAGGTTCCTCCGACTCGGACTGGATTAGCTGGTCTGAGGCTGCCCCTGGAATGTGAGCCGTCCAACGCACACACCGACACACACACACATGCAACACACACACACACACTATAGCCAAGGGCACACTCCAAACACCACTGTTTACCTTACACTCTATTCCAGCGCACTCATGCACCTCCTCTACTGCTAATACGCCCATTCACGGAGGGGAGAGAAGTACTGCGGCCGCAAACTGGTGGAGTACTCACGCCAACGTCGCGACAACGGCCGCACAAGTGTATAAGCCAGCTGTTATTATTGGACATTGTAGAGCGTAAAGGTTTATAGACGTAGAGGTGTCGAGATCGATTGGTTGATGGGTTAATTGTTATAGGTAAAATATATTATCGAGGAAAAAAACTAAATTGTGACCATTTTTTAGAAGCAAAAGCAAATATGTATTTAAACTATACAATAATATAACAAAATGTAAGGTGCTTTGTAATCAGGCTGTTGTCACATTAACTTAACATACTTGAGTAATGGTAATCTAGATGTGAATGAACGGGAATTAAGTTTAAAAAAGAACTACTGTCACTGCTTCTATGACTCATTATCTAATAATGCAGTAATTGCTACTTACTGTACTAGCTAAACTTAACCATAACATTAACATCTTACAATTTAAGTAATGCTAACTCTTATCACCAGAGAACATTTTTTTCCATTTATATTTTGATTTAATTTTTAACACATTCGGAGTCCAATACTTTTTTTTTTTTACTTCCAGCTCTCCAAAGACACATGACATCAGAGTCTGATGGCAGAAAAAGTGCATGTTTTTCCACACTCTCTGCAACATGTCCACAGTAGTCATAACTCACCATCATCTGCTTTTATAAATCTGTCACTTTTCGAAGAATTCGATCCAAAGTTTTGTCACGCTCTAAGGAATAAAATATTGGTCCTCGTTTGAAATGTCCAAGCTCATGTTTTTGAAAAGCTGAGAGTGGATTTATTTTTATTATCAATACTTTCTCTCAATACATGCATCAACGTCTGTCACAGATTACTCACAATATATTCAGTGTGCAGTGCATTATTTGTTCATTTCCAGAAGTTATTCCAAGAGGTACATATTTCTAAACTATCTTTTTGAAAAACATTGTACTTCTCATAAAAGTAGTGCAAAAGCTATGCACTACTACTACTACTACTACTACTACTACTACTACTACTACTACTACTACTACTACTACTACTACTACTAATTTATAGATAGTTCTGTATTTAATTACATATGACACTTTCGAAAAGCCAACTCAGTATGCTACATTTAGCATTAGCGCTGTAGTCAAAGTTGTCGTTGCGGTTGTTTACCTGAGTAGGTATATTGCAAAAACTATGCACTACCACTACTACTACTACTACTACTACAGATTTATAGATAGTTCTGTATTTAATTACATATGACACTTTCGAAAGGCCAACTCGGTATGCTACATTTAGCATTAGCGCTGTAGTAAAAGTTGTCGTTGCGGTTGTTTACCTGAGTACGTATGTTGCTTTCTTTATTGAATTCACTTTTCTACCACTCTCTGAATCTCAAAGCAGCGGTGTCATTAGCCCAATTAGCCTTTGCCCGTGTAAAGCCCAGTTCAGGGCTCTCACTTTTTGGAAAGAGCATGAGCGTGTCTCGGATTGTGGCCTGATCTTATTAAGACAGTTTATTTTTCACACCATGTGGCTTTAGCGTGAGCTGTCCAAGCGTGCTGTTCCACTGCACCCATTAACTCCATAGAGATCAACTCTTTCCATAAGACGCTTTACTTTCCAACTGAGATTAAGCCGACAAGCAGATATATTGTCCGGATGAGGATTTTTCCAAACACATGGCAGTATTTACACTCGACATATGCTGAAGAGATTTACACGTGAACGTGCTATGTTGAAGCAATTATATTATGCTTTGTGTATTGTTATTTAACATTTTTCTATAACTATATGTGATGAAAGATGTTATTGCTTAGTATGGCATTAAAACTATTTGCGATTATACATTACTGGTGTTTTTATTGCTCAAAAAAACCTTGGGAAACATGCATTCGTAATGTGAGCGGGCTCGCCTCTCCTCAGATCTGACCTGTAAATTGGTCCGATCGCATGTCTGTATAGAGGTAGATACGTTTGATGCCATACTCTGGAACATTCTCGGCATATCAGTAACATCTCCATGGAGTACGGCTGTAGTCGACTAAATACATTCTTAGCCGAGTAAATACATACTCTGTTGTTTGATTAGTCGCCTTAAAAGGGGGCGTGGACAAAGCTCTCAAAATGGAGTACCACGACGTTCCTCTGACAATGTATCCGACCCAAACTGCACTCACAAGACCACAAATGCACGGGTCTCGGATGAAACTCACGATTGACTCCCAAAATCTTCAGCGACAAGACTTTTCAGTTAATTGATAATCGTGATTGCTTTAGAAACGAAAGAAAACTCAGGACTTTCACGTTTGATTTCGGGCGTGTCAAATAATCGTTATGTCGTGAGGTTTCTTCCCACAATAACCGCGACGCTGACATTTGATAATGCGACATCCCTGCATGCGTCTCACTCCTTGTCCCGTGCTACAGCAGTCTGCAGACTGTCTACAGAATGTCTACCGTTGCGGATGACTTACTGTGCGTGCTATTGCCTTAACTGATGCTATAAATGCCATGAAGCACCTTCGATTTTCCCTGGATTAGCTTCTACATCATCGGCAATACAGCCATTTAGCACGCCACGCTAGCAGTGCATATGATTTAATGGCTGTTCCTCGCGTGAACTCAATATGGGCTTTTTGTATGGAGAGACAGCGCTATACATCTGGAGGAAGAAAACTAGCGCCTGGGGGCCTTAAATGTGTGTCCCAGCCCGGTCATACATTCCACTGCAGGCGTGGAGGATGCAAAGTCAGTCCAGACAGCTAACCCGCAGCCCCTCCCCCGACAGGAAGGGCCCAGGGACAACACAGGGGGGGGCCTCTAAGTTGTTTTGCACATAAATAAACGCGAGCGCATCTATCCGACTGTCGTGGAAGAATCTCCCGTCTGTAATGCATTTGCGGCACATTGTATCAATTTCGAAATCATAAAAGTTGAAACGGTCAATAACAAATTGGAGAAACTAACCAACGAATGGGTCTGAACTGCAATAAAATCCATTTCAGTCAAATTATGAATATATTGTGATTACAACTTGTATTAACGGAGCGCTAAATGCTAAGGTCACTGTCATACACACTGCATTTCTGAAGAAAATATAAATTACAGACAAACTAATTTATGCCACTGACACAAATACACTAAAGCAGGAATATCGCCCCCTAAATGTACTAAAGTGCAATAATATATAAATAATAAATAGCAGAATGGAACACGAAGGTCGTTTTTATTTGTACTGAGCAGGCATGGGATGATGTTGACTTTTTGTGCCACAACAATCACGACAATAATTTGCGATGAAGGAGTTTGAAAATGTTATTAGCTTTATTTTAATGGTATAAATGCTTTCCATGTTTAAACAACTCGTAAATATTGTTCTTCGTTGAGTGAAAACAACAGCTGATCCCAGAAGACAACATCCTGCATGGTTAAGCAGCTCAGTCTGATTATTTGGTTGGCAATTATCACCATTATACAAAATGTACCGTAATTATTGTTTATACTTTTTATCGCGATTAATGATATCCCTAATAGTGAGTCATACAAGTTATTTATTCAGCTGTTTGCAACTCAGATCTTATCACAGTGCAGAAAAATAACCCCCATTGGAACAGAGAAAAAGTGCCCATGATGAAATTGACCCCCCCCCCAAAATTATTGTTCCATCTATTTACACATTTCTTACGATTATGATTTCCACATTCTCTCACGTATATTGCCGATCAAAGTATTTGTGGGCATTTCTAACGGTCGTAAATTGTACAGTGTATAAAGTCCAGGAAGTGTGAGTGAAGCGCGGAGTTCCTGTTGGACCCTGCCACGCCCGTTCCGTCCCAGCAGAAGCGCTTTGTTCTGTGTGTGTGTGTGTGTGGGGGGGAGGGCGGGGCAGTGGATGTGTGTGACACACATCACGTGGACAGGGTGGCAGGGCGCGGCATGAGGGGGGGGCAGCTCGCAGTCAACCGCCGCAGCCTTTGAATGGAGTTCAGCTAAAGTGGGTGTTTATGCTAACAGGAAATGGTGTGTTGTAATGCAGTACGGTGTTAATGAGAGGTGGTTAAACGTTGTCTGTGGTTACTTCAGCGCAAAATTTTCTTTTTTGTATATGTTTATGTTGTATTTGTAAATGTCAAAAACTTATCAATTATAACCAAATGCATATTTAAGTAAACAATGAGATGATGAAAAAAAACAAATGCATGAATAAATATGAAACTTGCACTGTATAAAGCATTAGGAAGCGTATTGATCAGGCTTTAGTCGATTAATCGGTAGAGGATGGCGTCTTAGTTGATCAGCATCTTTATTAGTCGGCTGATTCTTTCACTGTTATTGATAAGGATTTGTTTGGATTGAAAGAGAGAAGACTTGGAGTGGCTGTGAGTCAGTCTGCCATTTGGTGAGCGAGTTGGAACTCTAATCTGCCGTGTTGCTTACGATTTGCTACTGCGCGTTGTAATTGTGTGAACTGCTCGAACTGTTCTGTCGTATCAGTGCCGTTAGAGACGCTGCTAATCATGGGAACGTTTGCAGCAACACGCCACCCTTTTAATCGATCAATCAAAGGTCTTTAATCGAGCAAGAATTTCTATTAGTCTTTTAACCATAAATGACAAATTGCGGTGAATTCTCCTGACATATGACCACTCAAACTTGACAGTAAATATCACAGTTGTCTTGGGGTTAACGGTAGCCCTGGGGGACATTCATCTACACGACTTGGATTCCGCGCTAAGAAAGGATGAGCACACCTTGCGCAGCCGTGCCGTGATCCGCGGTGTCGCCGATTCCACACTCGCCGCGGGCGAACGTGCAGCGCTCGGTTGCGGCCTGCGCGTCGGCCCGTGGCTTGTGACGATGTGATGGGTGGGGATCGCGCGGCACGTTCGCCTTTTGGTTTGACGTTGGCGCGTCAGTTCATTTTGCAAGGTCGGCGACTTCATTACAAAAACTGTCCGGGTTTTCGGAAAAATTACTTA
Organism: Chaenogobius annularis; assembly: GCA_015082035.1. Taxonomy (NCBI): domain Eukaryota; kingdom Metazoa; phylum Chordata; class Actinopteri; order Gobiiformes; family Gobiidae; genus Chaenogobius; species Chaenogobius annularis. The sequence goes on along the minus strand of BJKM01000182.1, from coordinate 218,893 downwards.
CCTGTCACTTTGCCCCGATGGATTGGACGCAGCGGTTTGCTTGAGTTTGCACCAATAGGATTTCTTCCCAGTTTCCAGGACATTTGGTTACGTTTAGCGAACTTCAAAAAGTCCAAAACGTGGAAGACATTTTGCCCTCATATTAGCTGATCAAGCCAAGGCTACTTTGTCCCTTGGCGTTTTGAACGTTCTCAGCTTTAATCTGGTTTTTACGTCCTTAAACCACATGGAAGTAGAAAATGTAGTATTTGGGACTGTTTAGCGCTTCAATATGTGTACTTATATGTGAAACAGAGACGGAAGACGTGCTCCAACGCTGTTTTCAGTTTAATATAACGGTGATATTACTCCGGATGCCCTTTCGGGTACAGCGGTGGCAGTACAACTACTCCACGTAACTATATCCACGTAACAGCACTAAACAAGACGTCAAAACTCAACACAAATATTGACAAACTTTTTAATTATTTTCTGATTGTTGTATACAATCAGAGTTGGGTTGCACACTTTGGGGGGACAAAAATAAAATTAAAAAAATGTCTGATTGCAATTTTTAAGTATTGTAAAAGCAGGACAAATGACAAAAAGATTGAAAAGGGGCTATGGACAAACTAATAAAATAACATATTTCTGATCCAAATGACAGGGTGAGAAGTTTCTACGCAGAATAAAACAAAAGGCGGGATATTTTGGTACAGCAAAAATGGCAACCTTTGCAATTTGGTGCAAACGTTCAAATTAAAATTCTAAAATAATACTATGCCTTCTGCACTGGTTGCGGCTACTGCCTCTCCAAAGCGCAGGGTCATCTTTGTGGTCTCTGCGTTTGCTATTGAGGAACAAAAGATGAAGGAAGACTCTTTTATTGAACCTCAATCTGCTTTGTTTTCATACGGGTTCGACTTTATTAAGTAAACTACAACAAAAATTGCTGCGAGGAAAGTATGTTAGCCAGTAAAATACCCAAAGAATATCCTTGTTCCTTATCAAAAGAAGGTGTCATGGACTGAAGGGCGTTTGTTTGCTAATTCAAACATATTTACAAACAGCCAACCAAACATTTATCATTAATTACTACTACTACTACTACTACTACTACTACTACTACTACTACTACTACTACTACTACTACTACTACTCCTCCTCTTTTGGTGAAAAAACTGGCCCTCGTCCTCTCATCCCTACGGTTTAAGGCCCTCGCTCAGCACTGCACTGCTTTAGTGTGTTTGACATCACCAGCTTATACAAAACAACACTGGTTCATTTGCAAAGTATTCTGAGGAAGTACCTCAGTGACCAGTAGTTACCGGCGTCCCTCCGCCTCGCAACTACTGGGAAAATCGGCCTTTTCCTACTCTGCACCTGATCTACAAAAATGCCTTAAAGTGGAAGCTGTAGCAGCAGCAGTAATACAGTAGTAGTAGTAGTAGTAGTGTAGTAGCCAGCTGTAGCCAGCAGTACAGTAGTAGTAGTAGTAGTAGTAGTAGCAGTAGTAGTAGTAGCAGTAGTAAGTAGTAAATCAGTAGTAGTAGTAGTAGAGTAGATAGTAATACAGTGTAGTGTAGTAGTAGTAGTAGTAGTAGCAGCAGCAGCAGCGCAACAGCAGCATAGTAGTACAGTAGTGGACAGTAGTAGTACACGTAGTACAGTAGTATTAGTAGTAGAAAGTAGTAGTAGTAGTAGTAGTAGTAGTAGTAGTAGTAGTAATAGCAGAGCAGGTATTAGTACAGTAGGCAGTTGTAGTTACAGTAGTAGTAGTGTTAGTGGTAGCACAGCAGTAGTAGTACAGTAGTAGTACTAGTAGTAGTAGTAGTAGTAGCAGTAGTATTAGTAGTAGTGTAGTAGTAATAGAGTAGTTGATATTATTTGAAGTACCACAAAGGCAGATACTTTGAACATGATATATATTATATAGACTGGACTTCTCATTCTCAGCCAGTTGTTCTGGGCCCATGAGGTGTTTAGGGTCTTTGTGTGTAATCCGAGAAACCATGAAGTACTAGTCATTTCAAGTATGTTGCCAAGGGAACGTCCTGATACTTCACATGTGAGCCTGAACATGCTATGGCGATCGCACATGCGCCGCTCCTAATCGCTGGATCTATTTTGTTGCACATTCCTGAGCCGATGGAGTGGCGTGGTCGTCGGCGGAGGGTTTTTCTCACGACGTCTATGGGAAAATCCAAATACTCCAGGGTCCACTTACACAACCAAATGGATTGATAGACGGATTGCTTTGAATGGCCAAAGCACGGCGGCCAAACATTGACACAGGATTGTAGATACGATGGTTTTTTTTAATTCCAGATAACAGTGAACACGATACTTCACAAAGAACTGCGGAATATTGTTGCTGATACGGAACACCAAAACAATGACAGAGTACATGTATGTCGCAAGTATTCGTTTTCTAAGTACTGATTGTACAACGCAACGTAAATCAAACGGAATGACCCAAAACAAGTGGCTCCAATTCACCCAAATGTACAGAAGATAAAGTAAAATGATAGAAAATCGTATTAAATGCATTGCTGCCAATACAAATCACTGTTAAAGGTGCACTATGTAACATTTCTGGGTGTCGTCGGTCTGATTTTGGAGTGCGACTCAAGTCCACACCTCTGTCGCCTTGCTTGGGACGCTCCTCGTGCTTTCTTACTGCGAGTGAGGTCGCCTCGCCGCAGATCTGACCCGTAACTTGGCCTCCTGGCGCCACCATGCATACACCGAATGCTATGCCGTCGTAAGGTTACGTCGTGCACCTTTAAGTAGCTGTCCAGTCGTTGTCTGGAAGCTCGTGTTTTGGCGCACCAGCCCACCAGCCCAAGCCCCCCTGCAGTTGTTATCTGTCCTCTTCTTCTTGGCAGCGTGGAGTGCTCTGCCGGACCCCGACCGCCGGACCCCGACGCTGGTTTTGAGTTTCAAATGACTCCGTACACATCACACTTGGAAGTACAAGTATACCAAAGTACACACCCCTGCTGCTCGCACTGCAGTCCTGCACTCTTGTCTTTTTCCACTCCGACAAAAGGGGGCTTGTAATTATTAACTCGCTCTAACGCCTTGGACTTTATACGAGGCAAATTTAGGGGCGCATTCCGTGAGGTTGTGTACATTCGACGAGGACAAGAGAGGGCACGTGAAATACTGGGCATCTGGAGCCCGCCGTGGGTATTGCTGGACGCGGGTGCCAAAAGTTTTGACCAATCGGAAAGCAGAGCGCGTCCAGAGACGGCCAGACCGAAACAACACGCAAACACAGCTGGGGTGGTAACAAGAGGGCAAGGGGGACCAGCGCTTGGACTGGCACGGGTACGACTATGTTCCAGTGAGTAGTAAACTGGGGTGACTTATATATAAATAACATAGAAGAGTACATGAATACATGAATACATGCTCATTATACATTTCACTCTTAAAAGAGAAGAGTGCAAATAAATCTTTTCTCGACTGAAGAGAAATGTTTTAACCTAGATTTGAACATTGCAAGAGTTAAGAACTGACTGGCAACAGCAGGAGGCCAGTCCATGTTCAGTCCTGACTCTGACACCAGCACGAGGCCGGTCCATGTTCAGTCCAGACACTGGCACCACAGGAGGCCGTCCATGTTTTAGTCCTGACTCTGGCACCAGCAGGAGGCCAGTCATGTTCAGTCCTGACTCTGACACCAGCAGGAGGCCGGTCCATGTTCAGTCCTGACTCTGGGCACCAGCAGGAGGCCGGTCCCATGTTCAGTCCTGACTCTGACACAGCAGGAGGCCGGTCCATGTTCAGTCCTGACTCTGGGCACCAGCAGGAGGCCGGTCCATGTTCAGTCCTGACTCTGACACCAGCAGGAGCCGGTCCATGTTCAGTCCTGACTCTGACACCAAGCAGGAGGCCGGTCCATGTTCAGTCCAGACACTGGCACCAGCAGGAGGCCAGTCCATGTTCAGTCCAGACACTGGCACCAGCAGGAGGCCGGTCCATGTTTAGTCTGACTCTGGCACCAAGCAGAGGCCGGTCCATGTTCAGTCCAGACACTGGCACCAGCAGGAGGCCGGTCCATGTTCAGTCCTGACTCTGGGCACCAGCAGGAGCCAGTCCATGTTCAGTCCTGACTCTGACACCAGCACGAGGCCGGTCCATGTTCAGTCCACACACTGGCACCAGCAGGAGGCCAGTCCATGTTCAGTCCAGAACACTGGCACACAGCAGGAGGCCGGTCCATGTTTAGTCCTACTCTGGCACCAGCACGAGGCCCAGGTCCATGTCTCAGTCCAGACACTGGCACCAGCAGGTGGCCGGTCCATGTTTAGTCTCGACTCTGGCACGCAGCAGGAGGCCGTCCATGTTCAGTCCTGACTCTGGACACCAGCAGAGGCGCGGTCCATGTTCAGTCCTGACTCTGGGCACCAGCAGCGAGGCCGGTCCATGTTCAGTCCTGACTCTGACACCAGCAGGAGGCCGGTCCATGTTCAGTCCTGACTCTGGGCACCACAGGAGGCCGTCCATGTTCAGTCCTGACTCTGCACCGCCGCAGGAGGCCGGCCAGTCGCATGTTCAGTACCTGACTCTGGGCACCAGCAGGAGGCCGGTCCATTTCAGTCCTGGACTCTGGCACCAGCAGGAGGCCGGTCCATGTTCAGTCCTGACTGCTGGGCACCAGCAGGAGGCCGGTCCATGTTTAGTCCTGACTCTGGCACCAGCAGGAGGCCGGTCCATGTTCAGTCCTGACTCTGGCACCAGCAGGAGTGTACATGTGGTCAGTCCCTGACTCTGGGCACCAGCAGGAGGCAGGTCCATGTTTAGTCCTGACTCTGGGCACCAGCAGGAGGCCGGTCCATGTTCAGTCCTGACTCTGGGCACCAGCAGGAGGCCGGACCGCCGCTCCTACCCACCACAATCACTAACGCCCTCACAGACACAGACGCCACATTCAAACTGGGCCCGTTGGGTGAAGAAGTGTCTTGCCGAAGGACACAGTAAGACTGTAATGTGCCCGAGCAACAATATTAGACCTTCATCAAATGTGCTGAAGATGATGAAAGCTTTGGTTCTTCTTTTGTTGATTGCTGCATATGTTTTTTTTTCTTTTCAAATCATTATTATTTGACTTGTATTGATTCAAATGAGGCGGCGGCAGTGCCAGCGACGGCCCAAGAACCAGAGCACGTTGGCAAGACGCGTTTACTACGATTGTCCCACGTATTCAGTTAATACAAGTAAGATGGTGGTGGGTATTTATCGAATAATGGGTAATACTGCGACTGCTGTGTCCTGCAGTATGAAGTACACATTTACTGTCTTTGTCGGATACTTAGCGTAAATCGCAGCTCGTTCAGGACATTTTGAGCACATTTCTGTTGAATTGACAATATTATCTAAAAAACTATACATTTTTGTTAACATATCCGTACTTATATGTCTTATTTGCTCCTCTTGCTTCTATTGAATACGCTTCCAAAGTCAGAACTTGTTTGCCTTGGAACCGAGAGAGAGGACATAAGTTTAAAAGTGTCGTTTTCACGTTCTCAGTGCGAAGCGCCACCTCCCACACTTGGCTGCATGCGTCACCGCGGAGACTGGAACCATCTGAAACCATTCGGGACAACAACACAAAAACACACACAAAAAAAGCAACGTATCATGAGAAAATCATGCGTGTGCTGCCAGCGAAAACAAATATGACATTCATTTTTCAAGACCGACGATTTTGGGAGCGTCTGATTTTTTTTTTCTCGTGACGGCTGGGACAACACTGACACGGCTGATATTTCGACCTTCCGATCTGCCACGCACAAACCGCCCTACACAAGTTGCTGCGCTCGTACTTGTAGCCTAACGTTGATACAGCACCTGCTTTCTTTGCTTTCTTTGTTGACGCGACCGTTAGCCAAGACAACCGCTAACTTCCAGAGGTCGCTGCGTCAATATTGCCGCGTTTATCTGCCGCTTTTTAAATCCTTGGATAATTTCCCCGGGGAATTGCTTGCCAAGTACGCGGGGAGGTCGCTGTTTTTTTCTTGTGCTCATTCTTAACAGACAAGTTCGACCTCGTGAAACGCCTCGGCTCACATCAAAACAATCGGCGGTGGGTTATGAAAACAGTGTTATCCCAAAATCTGTCATAAAACAATACATTTTACAGTCATAAAGAAGGTTTATATATCCAAAATGACTGCGTTTTATGAATATTTTCCTTCCTCCGAGGCATAAAAGAGAATAGTTTAAAGCAGGTGCGTTATTTTGGAACCGGAATTAGCACGTTGGAATGTTGAATTTTGTCCGTGCCAAGTCTGGTTTGTTGTTTTTACGAAAAACAATGTAATGTTATGGCAATGCTACGGCGTATTATCCTTAGAAATCAATCAGTTGCCTTGTTTAATACTCTGGCGTACTAACAGTGATGCGTTTGTTCTGTTTAAACTGTAACTCCGTCGTCGTCTTAATTGCCCTTTTATTATACCATCCGACAGATATTTACAGTTTAACAAGTGCGCGTTTTATTTAACTCACGGGTGCAAATTGTATTTTTGGACGCATTTTCTTTTTTTTATTTGTTCAAAGAATGCACATTAGTCTCATAAACAAAAGAGAAAAAAAACGTCTTGTGTGCCAGTGCTGGACTCGCTGGGAAAGTTGGAAATGTAAAAAATAATTGCCATAATAAGATAAAACCAGAACTGTAAGAAAAAGTGTAAGAATCTAAGAGGAAAAAGTCCCAAAGCCGAGCGTTGACGTACGCACAGTGAGGTACTAAAAGTCCTGTTTTGTTTCCTTTACGCTCGTCAATGACTAACCGCCGGCTCCGCGGCGTCTTTGGCATGCGCGGTATGTACGTTACGGTTGCTTTATTCGCATTTTGACCCGCCGCTGGCTTTTTATTGATAACCTTCCACTTCGCAACTCAACCGTGCGTGTGTTTTTACTGCGAGCTTGGACTGAAAAAAACAAAAAAAACAAGCCAAGTTACGTAAGACCCGCCATAACAAATATCCATAATTTGTGAGTTATTTTAGCCCGAGGCCTTTGGAGTCAACACAGGTGGAGCGGCCCCATCCACTTGTGAGGGAGGATGGGAGGACTCAGGGGGGACGGTGGTGTAGGGGGGGGGTGGGGAGAGCCAAGGTGGTCGCTAATTACAAGCACATGTTATCCTGGGGGAGGTTCCAGGTCAGTGAGAGGCATCTATAACACGTCTCAAGCTAAAAAAGGGGAATTTGAAGCTTAAATGAGGTGAAGACACAGGAGCTTAAAGGTTCTACGTGCTGGGATGACTTTTTGAGCCTTTTCCCAAACAAACCTAGAGTTGTTAGTTAGTTTTATGTATTTATGTACATTTTATTTTTATATTTACATCTTCCTCTTTCTCCGCTCTCAAAATGATTTTCCTTCACTTGTATATTCATGTATTTACTGTTTCCCCATTAGTCTCTTACTATTATTTTCTGGGCTGCACATCATATAAGCTCCTCCGCGTTTTTAAAAACGCGTCCGCCTTCAACAGACTCCGTCCGGATGAAACCTTTTCTTGCGCATGAAATCGTTGCACGTCGGTCACGACGCTCCGGTGCGCGTGGACATTTTTTCTGTGCTAATAAAAAAAATATAATAATCAACGCAAATTTAGTTCTACTTGCGCCCTCTGTTGGTGCTGCTGATTCAACATTATGTGCACGATCATGTATAATACCTGCAATATCAAAGCTAAGGCGGGCAAAGTATTGGAAAGACTTAATTCTCACTACACTTTACTATTTGTCCATTATGAGTGCATGTTTTATCGAGGCAAATTAAAGCTTTGTTGTTATAAAGTGGTCTTTTTAAAAGCCTAAAGAATGCATTGGACCTTCAACAAGGAGCATGGAGTGCGTATTTTTACCCCTCATGGTCTTGAGGAATAGAAACTGAGTTAAGGAGCTCTTGAAGTCACAAGGATGGCAGGAATGCTGTTGTGACTTTGTAGTGGTTTATTTTGGTAATCGCACAAAGCTTCAATGGTTTCTACCTGGAATTTGTCAAGCTGTGCTAATTTGGATCCTTTTGCGGTCGTTTTCAACGTCTGGGAGTTTTGAGTGACACATTGAAATTCCCGTCCCAAACGAGCGTTACGGCTGTACGTTTCACAAAAGGCTTGAATGTACGCAAAATGAAATGAAATAGTACGATATAATTGCCAGTGTTGCTATTTGTCTTTGACCTCAAATGAAAAGCCGCACGTTTTTGGACGACCCGCGTTGGGCCCCTGCAGCTAAAGCGTGTCGGGTGGTCTTCTACACAGCCTCTGCGCTCATCCTTTCACCCCCGGGCCCACAGCGGTCTTCGCCCTCCTCCGCTCGGGATGGAGGATGAGCGGCAACGTCACCGCGTCGCGATAGCGCAGCTGCGGTGGCGGTTTCCGCATATTGCCAATTGGAATCCAGGCCATCGCACACGTCTGGTATACAATTGACCAGTCCGGAGTGGTTCGGCGGTTTGTTATTGACCGTGTGTTATAATATGGGCTGGTCGAGAAGTCAGGGCGGCCATTCGAACTGTCTTCTGTTTTGAGTTGCTTTTTGTATAATGCGCCACAATGACATAATAAATTGAATAACGGACCTAAAAATACATTAATATTGCAGTGTATTCATTATGCTTTTCTATGGGTTTCAGAATGATCAGAAGTTAAGGGCGTTGCCATAGCGATTGACAATGGAAAACAAACTTTTGTATCTTTTGAATGGGGGAAAGTCCTCAAAATGTTGCGTTTATGTAACAAGAAAATGAAATCTGTGCAGAGCGTTTAGAGATGAAGCATCATTTCAAACTGTATTTTATCGATTTTTAAGATGGGAGGGTCCGCCACCTGCTTCTTTCTGTGGGGGAAGTAATAGCTTTTCCTGGAATGTTCCAAAGTATCAAGAAATGTTTTGGAAGAAATGCCCACACACTGCAATGGACCTGCCTTTCTGCAGTAAAAAACATGTCAAATTCACCATTTAATTGACTTCAGAGCAACAAGTCCTCCGGCCCGTTACCATAGCGACTTCTCTCACTTCCTCCTTCCATTGTCTGTGTACGTATCACCACGGTAACTGGCTTTTTTTCCCCTTTCGGCTTTTGCAGCGTTTCGAGAACAGGGAGCGCATGCCGGCATTAGTCATCTAAGTGCGCGGCGCGACCACTCAGCAAAGTCCGCCCTGTGTCACATCCCAGCGCAAAGTAAGGCGGCCGTGCAGATAACCTTTTTGGGGTCCGTTGTCAAAAAGTAGCCCAGCTTGGACACAGAAAAAGGAAATGAAAATTTAAAAAAAAAAAAAATCAGGTTATGTCAGGATGAATTTAAAACGCTGATTATTAAAGCGCGGGAGTTCGTTCCAACGGATTTAATGAGAATTCGTACCACTGGGAACCTTTTAAAAACACGCACTTGAACTCCAGTGGGAGTCGAGAGCGGGCATCAAGCAGCCCAATCATGATGCTAGGCGTACCGGTCGCAGTGTTTGTTGGAATAGCACTCACAGCAGCCTGACGTTCGCCCGCCTTGCCGTGCATATATGATGGCGGTTGGATATTCTTCTTCAAAATCTTCGGCTTTCTCTGTACAGAATCCATGGAGAAAAGTCAGTCGGTTCACCAGGCAAGGTTGAAGGGGGGGCCGGTGACACAGATCACGTCAGTCTACAACCACGTGGAGTAGGGTGGGGCGATATTGGCCTAAAAAACATTGTCATGATATTAAAAGGAAAAATACACAACGATGGCATCTATGGTATTACTTGTACTGACTTGTTTAAGGATATTAAAGTCAAGAGTTCTAAGTTCTGTTCCCCTCACAGCCTTTTCTAGACTTTGTTCGTGTGTTTAGGTTCTTCAGAGCCTCCACAGTCAGTGTTAGCGCGCGTCTCTAGATGTTAGCAGCAGCAGTAGTAGTCGCAAAATGCTTCATCTTTCAAACTCTGATGCCACTATCAAACGAACTACTTTGAAGTCGCCCTGCCTTTTCTCCCTTCGGACCCCGATCTCGTCCTGATAGTTTTGCACAGTTATACTAATGGCAGCAGCTGTTCTTAGACTTAGCAACCAGTTATTATGGAGACAAACACGGCCCCTCCAACGCCACCGCAGCCTCACGGTCCATTATTTATCCACGGGCCGAGGCTTTAAACAGCTTTACATCTCACTACAACCCGCTGTCACAATACCGTCACGGCGTAGTAAATGCTTTGTATGTCGCGCGCAGCGGTCGGTGTGCGGAGGGGGGGGGGGCCTCCGAGCTCGCGCGCGTGTCCGGGACTGCTTGCCGAAGTCTGTCAGAAGTGGGGCTGGTTACGTAAGAATCACATCAATCGCTATCACAGATGTTGATAGGCTGTACATGTGGGGGGGGGGGGGTGGGTTTTGCTGGTGATCTGAAAAAGCCATCAAGACATTCTGGGAGATATTTTGTAAGGAGAGAAGTTCATAAAATTGCTGTAAAGCGCAAGGCAAGACGAAGTATAAATGGGGAAAGTAAAACAGACCGTTACTGGAGATGCAAAAAAACCTTTCAAAGTATTGATTCGTGTACTTTTCACTGCGCGCTGTGCATATTCCGATCACATACAGGGCAATACTCTTGCTAAGGTTCTAAGAATGAGCTACAGTATGTCTTAGCACAACGTAGTATTTATACTTTATGTCTGGAGGTAATTGTAACGTGCGCTAATCGTCGCGCGCTAACGTGTGCTATCACTGGCATTGTCTTCCTCAATCATGAAATGGCTATAATATAAGGTGAGATCATGTTGGTAACCATAAGAACCAACATGCTCTCATCTTAAACTTGAGCCCTCACACGTTGAGCCCCCCACCATGGTCACCCTCCTCTGTCAGTGGTCCTCAGCTCTGCGCGGCTCCACACTTAAGCGTCGCGGTTTTTTCGTCCCGTCCTTTCCCCCAAGTCGTCCCGCTGGGCTCGAGCCGCTGGAGAGTGGCCCCCCGGGGGGAGGCCTCTTTTGTTTGACTTTAAACTGTTTGACTTTTCGCTTCACGCCGTAAGTGAGGCAAGCGAGGCCCGCGCCCCGACAACGGGGGCGTGTATACGTAAGACTTCCGTGACTCAAAAACGAGGGTGCGGTTTCGCTTCCAAGAGGGTCGAATAAGAATAACCTCGACATTTGAAGAGAAGACTTATTTGGATTGAAAGCTTAACAAAAACACGAGTCTCAGTTTACTTAATTAGTGGACAAATATAACACAAAATAACCTGTATTAAAACATAATCTCAGGTGTATATAAAATTAATTTATTATCCTTAAAATGAGTAAGAATATAATAAAAATATGTACATTTTAGCCTGAATGATGTATAATGAAGACATTGTTTAATAAGGTTTAGTAAATTCTTAATTAATACCCTAACCCTAACCAGGGGCACATGGAGTCACAACTATTTCTTGTGGGGGCTGGCTACCTGCTCGTCTCCATGGTGATGTTGTCGCTTTGCCTGGAACGTTCCACCATGACATTAAAGGCATCTATCTGTAGAGTAGAGAATCCGCATTCTTACTGTGAGCACGGTCACTTCTCCACAGAGCTGGCCTGTAACCGGGCCTGGAGGGGGGCCACAGCTCGTCTCCATGGAGATATCTTACGCCATGCAGAACATTCCAGGCAAGCGGTCAGCTCGGGTCCGTTGTGCACCTTTGAAAATGAGAACCGTCCATGATAAAGCAAATTACAGAATATAAATGAATTTCAGTGATCACAGTGTGTTATGCTGCAGACCCTGACCTAACCCCCCTCGATAGCTGCAGACCCTGACCTAACCCCCCTCGATAGGTACAGGTTCACTTTATTGTGCATGTGACCCATCCCTTTAGTGCCGCGGGGGCATATCTTGATGAAGGAGTTACTAAGCCTGAATCATTCTAAATAAACAATTTGTTCATTACGATTTGAGTCTCTGTTCGTGCTTTATTAAACATTTATTGTGTAAAATGTACTTTTTGGAGCTTTTAACCAGTCTATAACTTTTAAAACTCATCAGTCACATTATGTTCAGCTTCATTCATGCTCTGTTGAGGAATCCTGTCTAGTAAGTCCTCTCCCTTCTGAGCCTCACAAAACACCCAGTTCCAAATGTCCCTTTTTTGTTCTTTTTTTTTTAAGGTTTGTCCGCGCCAAAGGCTTTATTCCACATGACAGGTGTAACGTTAAACTGGGAGAGAGAGGGTAGAGAGACCACCTATTCTGCAGCAAAATCATTCGTATACAATACATTTGATATGGGCCCCAGGTTACTTTGTGCAGAAAAAGCCACGCCGTGAAGTAAAAAAGGTTATGACACTGTGATGTCATAGGTTCACGCTCATTACAACTGTGTGCCTACATCGGCATGTCTGGGAAAGCTAGCTTTTGTTTATTTGGTAATTCCCTCCGCTGCCAGTGGAGTGCTACCACAAGTCCTGACGAGGGAACGCCTCACTGATATGAAGTCATGTGGATATGTTCGCGTAAGTTCTAAAACATGAGCGTGTTTAAAAGCCAGAAACAAAACACAGAATGCGTAATACATTTTAATGTAATACTAAGTCAAACCAAAAGGGGACAGCGTTCTTGCTCTGAACTGTAAGATGTGTTATTTTGAATTCAGCGTCTGTACTTTATATTACTCTTATGTCAGTTGCTATGTAGCACTTTGGATTCATGACCAAAATAGTCCCATTTGTCAGACAGCAAATCCACATTGTAAACAGACACTTGTAAGACTTGTAAGCCCTGCGTCCCCCCCCCCGTCCCCGTCTGTGTCTTGTCTTTTCCCTGACCTCTCCCTCCTCTTGACCCTTCCCTCTTGCCGTAGACACCCAGGAATGCATGACACGATTTGGCCATTCATTATGATGCAAAAAGCACAGTGTGTATGTGTCGAGTGAATGTTTTTGGCCCCTTTTCTTTGTTTTTCTATATGTAAGCTGTACGTGATGGGAGGCCGTGTTATTACGATGCACTCACACTACTTGAATGTTTAGTATCCCGCATGCTCCATTGAGAAAGTATGAACTGTATGTATACTCAGCTCTATTGTCGCGCTGTCACATTACATATTTAGGTCACGCTCCCTGGCTGTTACGTTAACATCCTGCACACGGCGACGCCAGGTTTTCCAACAGCAGACGTGTTTCTAAATGTCACTTCAAGTTTGTGAAATACTGATTTGATGGCACGTTATTGCTAGATGCTCTCCCCCAAAATTGTTGATGGAATATTGTCTGTAAAGATACTGACTATGGCTGGATTAGTGGTTCTTTCCCCGTATTATCAGTGTGGATGTGATGTTTATGCAAATCAACCCTGTTCTATTGCATGGGACTAAAAGTGGAACTATCCTGGAGGGGGTCGCTAGCTTTTGTCTACACCAGGGCTATTCAACTTAAGGCCCGGGGGCCAGATCAGGCACGGCAAACGACCTGATCCGGCCCGCGTCCCATCTTCCAAATGTTATTATTATAGAATTTCTTTCTTGTTTTTTGGTTTAATTCCTGTTTTGTACAAGTTTAAACCTGGTTTGCTGTTTTTTTCCTGGCTTAGTCCTTATTTAATTCTGCTTTAGACCTGTTTTGGACCTGGGATAGACCTGGTTTGATTCTGGGTTAGTCTTGGTTCAGACCTGGTTTGTAGCCTATCCGGCCCGGAGGCTACGGCCCCCCCCCGAGAAAACTGGCCCTCAGGAAACTTAAGTTGAATAGCCCTGGTTTACACAGAAATGTTTTTACTTTTCCCGGAATATTCCACAGCATGGCATTAAACAGCTGTTGTACATTTATTCAGTTACAGCTGTTTTTATTGCAAAAAAACCAAACAAAAAAAGCATTGAAAGACATTCTTTCTTTTAGGGGTGCTGGTTCGCCTCGCCACAGATCTGACTTGTAACACGGCCTGGTGCTTGTCTTCACAGGAAGTTTAGTCAATGAAGACTAGAACCAGAAAAGTTACATACTGCATCTTTAACCGAAGCCTATATGAATGTACTACAGTAGAATGAAGGGCAGTGAGATTAACCGGCAAACGCGAATACTGCAATATAAGTATCATCATTACTTCTACAAACAACGAAATATCTTATTCTGCATAAAAACTGATTTAAGATTTTAGATTTAAACATGTTCTGATATACATGCGATTATGTTCTTAGTTTTAGTCAGTCTTTTTCTCAATTCTCCTGGACACGTTTTAAAATAAGAACTTTGAACTTAATATAGCCAAATATAATCGCAGTACTTTTCCCCCAAACCGCACAGCTCTTGTACAATTCCGGAAACTAGTTTGGACAAAATGCAACTGGTATATTTTCTCGATTCTGCTACCGTGATGGCTATGGCGCTAACGCTTGTCTTCCTGTGTGTTTCCGCCGCAGGGAGACTTCACGTGGAGCAGCATGTCGGGCCGGAGCGTCCGCCTCGCCCCCGTGTGCATCCAGAGCCTTTCCGAGCTGGAACGGGCCCGCCTCCAGGAAGTAGCCTACACCCGTTTGCACCAAGACTACGACCTGGGATGCCAAATCACCATGCCTAAAGGTCACATCGATTTAGTGGAAATATGCTTGGATTTGTGCGTTACGTAACTGTAAGACGTGCTTCGGTGGGGCTTAACCTAAGTCTCTTTACATGTTCTTGCTCCATTTTTGCGTCCTATAAAACGAGGTCCCGACATGGTGCATGACCTGGTGTCCTCCTCAAAGTGCATTAGGGAAAGTGGGGGGAGGAGCTTGAACGTTAACCCCCTCAGAGTGACACTACGGGCTTCCTGATGTATAGAAGTGGCGGCTCCTACAATGTGGTTCTTCTCACTCAGACTGGAGCTAAGCCCAGGCTGACATTGGGGGGGGGGTTTAGAAATGCACTTTTTATTGAGTGGTGGTAAAGTGTTTAAGGTTAGTCCAAAGATTCTGCGTCGATGTCAAATATAATTTAGCAGATGAAAGTTGCAGCCGATTTGATGATCCGAGAGAGGAATAAGAGCTGTGAAAACGTGAGAACTTGGATTGTTACATCGTTTATCCAAGTCCTGAAATAAAAACATTTCTTATCATCTATTATTAAAAATGCACCATCAAACTTTTCCACCGGTTTCGCCATCTCCATGGAAATGTGGCTTTGGCTTGGAATGTTCCACAGTACGGCAAATTACTTGGATTACAGGAATTTAATAGCTAAAAAAAAAAAAAAAAAACATCCCTTAAAATATCATTCTGCATCTCTCTCACGGCTCGCCTCTCCACAGATCTGATCCGAAGCTTGGCCCGGTGGCGCTGTCTCTGCAGACACAGACACGGTGGACGCCATACTGCGGAACATTCCGGGGAAAAGCAAAGGCAGAAAAACACGGAAAAACACCGGAAACGAGCAGGTGGTGTAAAAATACAATTTAAATATACCAAGCGGATGACTCAATTGCCGGCCACATTCCAGTGTTTTGGGTTTGCACTTCCGCTCTTCCACTCTTATGAATGACATCATGTGGAAAATAGCAGTTGAAATAGCAATTATATTCAGTATAATATAGTAATAACCCGATCTGAGGTATTAGCCGCGATGTCTTGCTCGCTCGCTGCTACGGGCTCACACGTGTTCTCAGTTTTAGCCCAGAGCTCCATCATATGCGCTCACATTCCTCCTGCAGGTCAAGCGCTGCCCCTCTGATTTAACGCCGACGTGTCTTGTTGCGGCTTATGGAGCCCCAGAGCCCCCATCGGGTCGCCATGCTGTGTGAAGGAGGTGCTCCGTGGACGCATTTAGGTCATTGTACGGCGATCTTCACGTCGCAGTTCATGAGGAGGTGCTCGTTTATAGTTATTAAGACGCTAAAAAATACAAGGAATGAGATGTCGTTAATTACGTCTCATTAACATCATATGCTAGCTAGTATTTTTTACAATTACACGTTACTGTATATTAAATATGACATAGGCCGATAGTTAACTTCATGGTCATCTGCTACGGTCATTCCTGCTACACCAGGTCTTACGTGAAGTACCAATGAATACAGCCTTTTTTTAATATACATTTTTATAACTACCATCATTATTAATACTACTACACTACTACTATTACTTCTACTACTACACTACAAATAAAACAACAAAAGCCACTGAGCTACTGCTACAATATCACTAAAGCCTCATCACCACTGCATTCAGACTTAAAAATCAGAAAAGGTGCAAAAAAACAAAACAAAAACAATGATCAAATAATAATAATAATAATAATGAAAGTAAAATAATAATATAATAATAAAAATAATAATAATAATAAAATAATAGTAAATAATAATAAATAATAATAATAATAATAATAGTAAATAAATAATAATATAATAATAGTAATATAATAATAATAATAATAATAATAATAATAATAATAATAGTAATAATAGTAATAATAAATAATAATAATAATAGTAAGTGATATAAACTATGATGAAATGGAGGGAGGCATAAAGATCCGAACAGCAGTGCAAACCAGCAGCACGCATGGATAAATGTTGTGACATGAGGTTCATTGGGTACAAAAAAAAAATAAAAATACTTTCGATCCCCAAACGATCTAGTGCGATTTCCGGAACGTTTGACAGTAAAATGTACATATTTAGTGGCGTTCCACTGCTGGACCCGAACGCTGATCGTTTTCTTCCTGGCTCGACTTGAAACTGGGAAGGTTTGGAGGTCTTGGGGATCCGTGCGGTTTGGATCCGTCTGTCAAAAATCCAAACCATTTCCTATCTGTGCCTCTCCCTCCTTTCTTCCCCCTCTCTCCCTCTTAACCCCCCACCCCCAGCCCCATCCCCACATCTGCTTTCTCTCTGCTCAGATCCTTCACCCAAACTCCAATATATCCCACCTATTTTACCGTCCAAAACACCTCCAGATCTTGCCGGTGTCCGGGCAGAAAGGTCTGAGGTCAGAGGCGGTCGGGTCAGTGGGAAATTGACCTGCGGGCTGACGTAAGGGGCCCGCTCTGACCGGCGAGCCCTGATGTGGGACGGGGTAAGATTTCCGAAAGCCCCCGTCGAGTGGCTTATGCGGACAGCTGAAAAGAACATCTGGCGTTTGGAGCGCAAATGGAAAGAACAAAACAAAAAAATAACACACCGCACGCATTACAACTATACTATATGTGGTGAGAATGGGTTTGCAGATAAATGTTCTTAGAGCTATATATAATTGTGTATATTATATAATAGGAATTGGTGCAAAAGCATGAAAGATCTTGAAGAAATTCTGTACACGTACAAATACCAGACTCCTGCACGCGTTTATCAATGGATTTGTTGAAACCTCGTCTAAGCGTTGCTTGGTGGTCCGGTACGTGCTTGTCACCTGAGGACGCTGTTGCTTGCTTGAAATGTCCACAGTATGGCATTAAACGTATGCATCTATTCAATTTTGTAGGTTTTGTTAATAACAGATCTGACTCGTAACTTGGCCTGTATAAGTTGATATATAACAGGGCTATTCAGATTTTTCCCCACAAACAACTCCCAATGGTGCTAATCAATTGTTTTGAATAGTAATAGTTGAATAGTGGAATTAGTTCCATAAAAAATCAAACGATGTTGTTCTGCCACATGAAAACAGGACTGAAGCAGGACTCAGTGAAGACCAGGGTTAGACTCATTGTTCAGTCAATAACCCGACTTGAACAAGAGCAGATCATAGCAGCCGATCTAAACCTAGACCTAGTCCTGAACCAAGACTAAACAGATTGTAGGTCACATCAGGATTAAAAACATCTGGACCTGAGCTAGGACTAGACCACAGAATCTGAACCAGGACGTTAAAGTCTTAAATACGACAGCATTACGACAGCTACAGCAGCGCTCGCAGAGTGCGCCAAGGTCAAACTCAGCTTATTAAGAAATACGGCCCCGTTTTACCATGCGGATCCGGACCATTTTGCTTGGCGCTGATTGTCTCAGCGGTGGGCCGGAGACAATGCTGCAATGTGCTCTGGCCCATCATCCGTTTTAACCTTGATGGGCCGGACTATATCGCTTATTGGGCTGGATTTGGCCCGCAGGCCGCCAGTTGAATAGCCCTGCTGTGTAATTTAGACATGAAGATTTTTTGTTTGCTAATATTTGCCATAACATTATTAATCATGTATAGTTTAATTGCATTTCTTTTTGGGTCCGTGCTGCCGGCCAGCGCCAGGGATTCTGGAGCGTCTATACGAGTCTGTGAACTCACAACTGTTCTGTCTCTTTGTAGATGGACAGAAGAGGAAAAAGTCCCTGAGGAGGAAGCTGGACTCTCTCGCCAAAGAAAAGAGCAAAGATAAAGGTGAAGAACTATCACTTTAGTCGTCATTTTGTCTTAGTAATATTCCTGGAAGTCTTTGGTCTCCATCCTCAAAGCAGGTGGAGGCTAACACAACAATCCTGTGTTTACATGCCCTGAAAACGTTATATTTAGATGGACTCCTTCTATGGGGACCGGCTCTCCCTCGCCGCGCTAAGCGAAGCATATTTGGCCCAAACAGCAAAGACAGTAGATATAAACAAATTTGACTTTGCTTGCAATTTCTTCACTAAAATAACCTCCATCTGCAGTGATAAATGGAGCTACTTTATTATGCTGGGCTAAAGGGTTTATGTTAGCACGTTGCATCGTTCCCTGCAGCACGTTGGCTTTCGGGTCGCGGCAACAAGTACCTCCAAAGTCTCATTTTGTCCAGAACCAGGCCAGCGTTTTGCCTTTTCTCATTCTAAAATCACGTTTTCCTGTTTCAATACATGTTTTTTTTTTGTCAAACTCACTATTAACAACAAACAACAATTTTGCAGAATTACAACAAATGCCAGTCCCAAGCCAAAATATGTATCTGCACTATCTATCTATTCTGGAAAGCGGTCCGCGCCATGGAGATGCAATTGCTTTACCTGGAATGTTCCACAGTATGGCATGAAAACGTTGATGTATTCAGTGGCGTGTGTTTTTTGGCAGGTTTTCAGGTTTTTTTTTTCTAATCATGACCTAGTTTGGTTGGTATTATTGAGAAATCATTTACGTCAGTCAAAGTTGCAAGCTGAAAATGACAGGAAGTAGTAAAAAAGAAAAAAGAAAAAAAATGGAATCCGTCCATTTGGAGTCGTCAATAAGCGACGTTCCATCAAAAATGCAGAGGGTTTTTCCCGCACGGCGTTTAAACCATCATTTAACAAAATACACGTGTTTTCAGGTCGCAAAATTGGTCAAAAATCATAATAACTGTCATTTTTTATGGATTTTGGTCAATGCTTACAATATGGTTGCTAGGTAACAGTTATGACATGACCTGTACATACGTCACACTGCATCTGCTGCTCATGTCCAACCAGGAAGTACAATCAGTGTCCGGAACAGCTGCTTTGGTCAACGCGCATTGAAATGGAAAAAAACCCAAAACAACACAGGCTTTAGATGGCCGCAAACATGACTTCATTGCGGCAGTGAAAGCAGAATCTGGGTTTAATTATGGAACGACAGAACGAGAGAGTTCTTTTTGTACCGCCGGAAAAAGGAAACAAAAATAGTACGTTATTTTGGGCTTTTCAGTGCATTTAAAGACTTCATCTAAAAGGTCTAAATTGGAATGCATTAATGAAGCATGTAAAGACACATTATATAGTCAAATGTTACACACTTTGTTTTAGATGCATTTTTCATTTGTGATAAAACAAAAGCAGAAAACGTATTCCTTTGAATCAATACTCAATATGAAGTCAGTGATTTGCAAATTTATAACTAGCAAATCCTTTTGATGTTTAATTTACATTTGACAAAGTGTCACAACTTTATGGACATGGAATTTGGAGTGTTGAAGTGAAGAAGAAGAAGAAAGAGGGGAAGGAAAAGAAGGAGGAGGAGAAGAAGAAGAAGGAGAAGGATAAGGAGGAGCAGAAGAAGCAGAAGAAGAGGCAGGAGGAGGGGCAGAAGAAGCAGAAGAGAGGAGAAGGAGAAGAAGGATAAGGAGAAGAAGAAGGAGGAGCAGGAGAGAGCAGAGAGCAGAAGAAGCAGAAGGAAAAGAAAGGAGAGAGGAGAAGAAGGAGAAAAAGAAGAATCAGAAGAAGGAGAGGAGGAGAAGAAGATGAAGCAGAAGAAGAAGCAGAAGGAGCAGGAGGAGGAGAAGAAGTAGAAGCAGAAGAAGGAGCAGAAGGAGGAGGAGGAGAAAAAGCAGAAGAAGGAGCTGGAGGAGAGAGAGAGAAGAAGGGAGCAGAAGGAGGAGGAGGAAAAGGAGAAGCCAAAGAGAGAAGCCCAAGCGAAACATGCTGATTTGGCCCATGTTGTTTGTCAGTGCGAAGCAGCAGGACACAGAACCTAGCATTAGATGTGGTTTGGAGCCATTAAACTGGTCAGAGGCCTGTACTATTAGTGGTTTTCCAAATCCTGTAGATCTTCTGATGTCTTATTTTGGAAAACAGATGCTGCTGCTAGAGTTTTTAGAAGTGCCAACACCTGCTTCGACGCACTTCCATTGTGTATCCAGGTTCAACCACAGGGAAGATGAGTCTCTCGTAAGTGTTATGTGACGGATCTTCTCTGTTCGATCTCGCTTGTCTTGTAGAGCACACTCCCCAGGCCTTCAGCATAGCCTTGTCCCAGGTCATAGCCAACGACAGGGCGCACAGGCAGCGGCAGGACGGGTACCGGCACGACCCCCCGCCCCGAGAGGAGCACAAGGACTCGTCTGACCTCGTCTCGTCCATCATACAGGTTTCAGGTTTCGTTATATATCAAGCGTTTATGTCATGTGTTTTACGTAATGCCATTGAACAGAAGATCTGACATGAGACATCAGATACTAGAAATGTGTCTGGAGCTGGTTGCACATTCATAAGGTGTTCGGACTCTTTCCGCAGTTATTTCTTCCATTTTTTATGAAATCACAATGTGAAATCAGACGAGAATTAGACTTGTAGAAAGGAGAGAATTGGTGATTTTGAGGGGGGGAAAAAAGCGCATATTTCTTGGATCGTCTCGGTAACAATGTGCTAAAATAAGAATGTGCGTTCCTTAGCTGAGGGTGTTTTGGACAAAAAGTGAAAACAAGGCCTCATCAGAGGTGGACAACTGATCAAAACTCAGACTGCGAATGTCGTTTTGAAGATAGGACGGCGTGAACTTTCAAGTGAGGGTGGCATTTCTGCACTTTTGTGATGAATGTGACAAACATCTCGCACGCGTCTGATGTTCAAACCTCAGCTAATACGTTAAGGGTTCATGGTTCCTTCAGTTGCACCAGCAGGTAAATCCATTCATTCATCCATTCATTCACATACATCTGCAACTGTGACATTAATAAAAAAGAGTGAAAATACAAATGGTCTATAGATAACATAAATACAAATAAAATCACTGGCTGGAACGGTTTAACAGGATGGTACTTTAGACCTCTG
This sequence comes from Chaenogobius annularis, assembly GCA_015082035.1. NCBI lineage: Eukaryota > Metazoa > Chordata > Actinopteri > Gobiiformes > Gobiidae > Chaenogobius > Chaenogobius annularis. The sequence goes on along the minus strand of BJKM01000182.1, from coordinate 197,513 downwards.
TCCTGATGGGAGAAGTTCATTCATTCATTCATTCATCTTATTTATACAGGGAAAACCCAACGATGTATACCCTGTTAAAGCACAACACAAAATATACAACAAACCAACACAAGACACTAAAACACAAATAAAACATGAAGTTGAATTTATAGATGTACATTTCGACGTCAATGTCAGTATGGCCCACCCCCCTGTGCCTTATGCATGTTTTTGCTCTTTTATTGAGGGTTTTCCAAGGTCCAGCCACCGTTAGTCCTGTTTTTCTCCAACGTCGACCTTCGAAGTAATGCCTCCTCTTACGCTGGAAAATGGGCGTGTTTACAAAGCGGTAATGCTGCTGCCACGTCACTCTACCTCGAAGCGCATCGCGCGGGCGTAATTATAAAACGCACTGACTCAAGCGCGCCAATGATAAATAAAACACACCTGTCCGGAAGAAGTTTAGCGACCAACGCGCCTGTTCTTAGACCCTTCTGCTTCGATGCGCGCCGTCGCTAGAAAGAATGTCGGAGAATCGCTGTAGTCCGGCGTCGCACCTTTTCCACTCATCACGAACGTTCTTTTGTGACTAACTGGCTGTGGATTCGTGTCTGCCACCGTAAGAAAACGTTGTGCTAACTGCTAGTAAGCTACAGCTAAGAACTGCGGCGCCAAGAGGTAAAAAGGTCGCCTCGTTTTCTTTTGGCGCAGGTTTTATTGGCTACTCTTTATGTATTTCTTGACTTTTTTTTTATGAGTTCACCTTAAGTACGAGAAAAATCCTCCGTGCAACCTTTAACTGATCTCATTTTTGAAATAATTTGCAGTTTGCCACAAAGCGTCCATCCAATAAGGAGCTCTCCAGCAGCAACTCCTCCCTGAGCTCAACGTCCGAAAACGCCAACGAGTCCACGTCGCCCAACACCCCAGAGGCGGCCCCAAAAGCGCGCCGAAGGGTACCGTCTATTCCGACTGTACTATGACACGATACACATTTGTGAATTGTTTTTTAACAACAGCGTATTTTGTTCGCCTCTGCGCAGGGCGGCATGTCTGTGGACTCCATCACCGACTTGGACGATAACCAATCCCGTCTTTTAGAAGCTCTACAACTTTCCCTTCCCGCCGAAACGCAGAACAAGAAGGAAAAACAGAGAGATAAAAGGCTAAGTCTGAATCCCATCTACAGACAGGTGCCCCGGGTGGTAGACAGCTGCTGCCAGCACTTAGAGAAATATGGTAAGAATCTACAGTGAGCGGGGCAATGGGCGATCTGCATAAGCCCTTGTTACTACAGCAACAGGTGCCAGAGGCGCCTGGTGCACTTTGGCGATGACGACAGTGAATTTGTGATGTGTTGTACCCACGCAGGGCTGCAGACAGTAGGGATCTTCAGGGTGGGCAGCTCCAAGAAAAGAGTGCGGCAGGTACGGTCGTCGTTTGAGGACAGTTTGAAACGTTCTAATAAGCGTGAAAGTATTGGCTCAGGTGGTGGAGACATTTGCCCCCTAACAATGTGGTTGCAGGATACTTCGCCCTCTGTTTGGTTATGGTCATTTTGCCTTTGGAGCTCAATACCGCGGAGTCTGGCTTAAAGGACACATATTACGCTAAAATGAATGTTTGAGCTTCAACGTTGTTCCCTCATCAAAAACATACCTGGAGTTGCATTTAGCTTCATTCGTGTTAGTTGGATGAACCCTGGTTAGAAAATCTTCTCCCTTCTGAAATTTCCTCGACGTGTGATGTTTTGTGGCTCTGAGAATCCACCATGTTGTTTTTAAAGTCCATAAATCATCACCAGACTCGCTCCCTAATTTAACGAATGTAATTCCCTCTGCAGGCAGGAGATGGCCGCTAGTGCCGTGGTAACCGGTAGCGGTGCACAAGTATCTATTTTTTAATTAAAAATAAATAAATGTTGTTCTAAAACATGAGATGCCGAACTAAAAAGAGCATGTTTAAAGACTAATAACAATACAAATCATGCATAATATCTGTCCTTTAAGAGTAAATGAATACATTGTGAAGCCAATTTGCTTTCTTAAAATGTTGTCGCTCGGGACCTTTGCCTCTAATCACAAATATTTCGTTTATCCTGAATTTGGAGATGGTTGTATCATAAACTTACTGAAGGCTTAATGCACAAAGTTAAAACTGTAAACTTTAGCTAATTAGAGTTGGGAGTGCATTTCAAAGAACTCTTTAGTGTTCATCAACTGCTCTAAGAAGCAGTTATTGAAAAAATATGAATAGACTTAAAAAAACAAAATAAAATAAAGTCCAAAATAGGTGGTAAAGTAAAAATGCAATATTAATATCCATTTGTAGTGTCCCAAAAACAAAATGCGGTGCTGCGTACGCACTGTGGCCTTTGCACTCCATCAACATGATGCACAATAGACCATCACGCCACAACGCTGTTTACTTTGGACTCCACACAAGGGTCAGATCTGATTACGTCTCGTCCTGGTCCAACTAGTTTGCTCGCCGTTTCCGGATCATGAGCAGGAAGCGAAATGCATTTTGGGTGTGTGTGTCTGTGTGTGTGTGTGTGTACTCTGCCTACAACATGAACTCTATTGTTATGAGGAGCGCGTGTTTGCTCAACGCTAAATCTCGTTTACAGCTACGCGAGGAGTTTGATCGCGGCGTCGATGTGCAACTCGACGAAGACCACAGTGTCCATGACGTCGCTGCACTTTTGAAGGAGTTTCTGAGGGACATGCCTGACCCATTACTGACAAAAGAACTTTACACGGCATTTATCAATACCACATGTACGTCTCGTTGCCATATTTTCTGTGATCTGTTTTTCATTATTGGTTATATCAAAAATATTGAATCATTGTTTTGTTTTGGACATTTTCGTGGCAGTGTTGGAGCCAGATGAGCAGCAGAATGTGACCCAGCTCCTGATCCACCTCCTCCCAGCATGCAACAGTGACACGCTCCATCGCCTGCTGGAGTTTCTGTCCACCGTGGCCGATCACGCCCATGACCAGCAGGACAAAGATGGACAGGAGGTGAGCACAAATGAGTAGCGCGTAAAGGTGCGGGTTCAACTGGGAATAGAAGACTTAATTCTTTTGTTTTTGGATTGCGAGATGGGTCCAAAGTTACCAATTTCAACTAGAAAAGGTCTAACAAATATTGGATTAAACAAAAAAGGGTTTTGCTCAATTGATAAAGCATTTATTTTGGTTCCAAAGTACTTCTTTCTATGAGTGTTGTAAGCTAAAGCTAACCCAACATCATTTTCTCAATACTTTCCAGTATTATATGAATGCGTTGCCAGGTTGTTACCATTGGCACCGCGCTGGCAACACGACTTGAACTGAAATAAACTTTGATGGCTTTATTTGTTGCTTATGTTCCGCAGAAAGTGTTAGCAAGGTTATAATTAAAAACATATCTGTGCTAACCAGATACAGAGCAAATATTTGGTTAGCGATTAAAGAGACGGCCTCAGCGTACGTAGCATCGCAAGGACAAAATTGTTAGCATTGTCGTTAGCTTGAACTCCACGCTTTAGGTTATATCATTGCTAGCGTTTATATTAAATCAATGGGGAAGTCATGCGAGTGGAAGAGCTAGCACGCCATGACATAACGGCAGCGCTAAAAGCCGAGGGCGGAGGCTGTGGCTTCCGGACTTGTGATCCAACTGTGCAAATAGTCAAGCAGTTCACTCACTCACTTGCTCATCAGCCTTCTCCGTCCCGCTTTCTCCTCTCGCCGCGCGCTCGCTGGCGTCAAACGTTTGTCCGCGCGAAAAAGGCACAAAAGTGTGTCTTGGCGGCTATTCTTGCTGCAGTGTGGGCTCAGATCACCTCAGGCTGCTGCAGAGTGTCCAGAACTTTATTAATGTTATGGAATATGCAGTTGAACTCACTTGAACATTTTACCTCGCGAAGGGTGACAAGGGAATCTATGCATCTATCTATACACCTATATAAATATACATACGCACGTACTTTTTATTATTAAATCTGCTTAGGAATACCTGGTTCTACAGTGTATCATTCCTCAACCGATAAGGACATGACGCGAATACATTTTGGCATTCTCATTCCAATTCCTCCTCTGGGACAGGGAGGGGACGGGAGCGACCTGGGGAAGGGAAGGGCCGGAATGAACACTGTATATATCACTGTGGAGCAGGCAGCGCTCGCATGACTGAGGAGGGAACGGTCGGCCGGGTTACGTCAGGACATCAGCGTTCGTAACTGACGTGATCGATTGGTTTCTTTTGAGCTTACAGCATCGTGTATGGCAAATATGGTTTATAATAATGACATGTTTGCATAGCCCTACCAACACACAGGTGCGCAAACATGCTCGTATGAAATTGCACATATGCAGTTGAATGTGCACGATGTGTCCACGATTCAAGTCGATGAGAAAAATACTAATAATAGACAATAACAGCTCGAAATGGAGTGGGCAGAAGAAAAACGTGTAAACTCCAAACCCACACCGCTACAATAATTTAACAAATGTACATGTGATCTTAATGCTATATGAAAAAAAGGGCTCTCGTATTCGGTTGTACATTTGATCAAAACTTATATCACTATGAAGGTGGACATGTGGCAACAGGCCGCAGCGCCACCAAGTGCTACGGTCACGGTATGTTGTGTGATCAATGGCAAAACAATGCGTGACTGTTGACATAAGGAGAAGAAGGGATCATGGCCCAAATACCTCCAACATTGGACACACCTTTGAAGGAAAATGAACTTTATTGTGAACATTTTCTCATTCAGCTGTGACAATGAATAATCTGCGTGTCTCTTTCCGTCCAGAGATACTGCTGTGCAACCAAAAGATGTTCACGCTCACTTGGTTTGCATGAGAAGTATTTCTGGGAACAGAAACGGTTTGTTTCTCTTCGCAAACAAGCCGTGCACTTCTAAGTTTTGCTGTCTGTTAAAGCTTTTAGAGTGTCTGATATCGCACCTAGACCAAAACATCAACAGCTCAGTTTAAAGTGTCCAGGCACTTAATCTTTCTAATGTAAGATGACGGCACCTGCTTGTCTACTTGCAGATGTTATTACTTTGCCTGGAATGTCCCAGTCTAACATTAAACGTGACTATCTTGCATTTATTCAATTACCCGTGTTTTGATTGCTAAATAAAACCTTGAAAAACATGCATTCTTTCTGAGCAGGCTTGTCATTTACTTATATATAACTGTACTGTGGAACATTCCAGGAAAAACAATAACGTCAAGAAGTCGTGGACCTTCCATCAGACAAGTTGTACATCGCACCTCAAAATAAACCTCCGACCTACAAGTACTAACTCCACGTGCATATTTCCGATTCCAGATGACAGGAAACAAGATGACCGCCTTGAATCTGGCCACCATCTTTGGACCGAACCTCCTGCACAAGCTGAAGAACTCGGACAAAGAGTTCAGCGTGCAGAGTTCCGCGCGCGCCGAGGAGAGCACGGCCGTCATCGCCGTCCTGCAGAAGATGATCGCCAGCTACCAGAGCCTGTTCATGGTGAGGCCAGCGCGTTCCGCCCCACTGCCGCCTCCAAGCTGCTCATGCACACTGCCACGCTCTTATGCATCAACAGGCTTACGGGCAGGGATTTGCAGGGCTTTGGACTACAATGGGGTTGGCTTACTTTAAAAAAAAACACAAGCTTTGGGTGGTTTAGTGAGTTATTATATCATGTAAAGCAAGAAAGGACAAGTAAACGACATGTTTTATGTAGTAGTTTCATGATCAAAGACGGAAGAGGCGCAATTAAAGGCAAATTGCTACCTTTGCTTGCACTATTTTACTTCATTTCCAAACACAAAAAGATGGAACATAGAACAGGAGCAAGACTCAAGAGAGAGAACGTGCAAACATTTCACATGGTCCTAAACATAATGCAGGCGCAATTGTCTATATTCGGTCCAAAGGCTTTCAAAATGGTCCAATTTCTAAGTAAATTCAAAGTCAGAATGTATAGATATGTATATATTTATTGCGAATGTGTACTATAATTTAATACAAAATAATGATCAAAACCTTTCCCTGCTGCGAAGATGTCCATGGCAGGAGTTTTGAGGCCCAGATACCTGGTTTTGAAGTCCAAGACAGTTTGCAGTGCTGTGTCAATCTCAGTCCAATATTAATATTAAGAGGATATTCTCAAAACTCAAAGTACTGACGTGCCTCTTGGCTGCCGTATCTTTTTCAACAGCTACTATTTCCCTGCACGTCACTTTGACATGGCGTTATGCAATACTTTGATATATTTTTACGACAGAATTGTTTCCAAACGTTTGCTGCTCTCTATTGAGAAGTATTTTTATGTTCCCATTCGTCATCTGTCAGAACAAAATTACCTTCGCGGCAAGCATTTCTAATTAAGGAAATGTGTGGAATTACTCTTACTTTTATAATATATATATAACCTTTTCCAAAGCCAAAATATATGGCTTATTTTTGATGTATGTATTGTATTGTATTGATCAATGTATTGATCTCTTTAAATTAATTTGAATGATAAAAATGTATCTTTCTGCTCCAAAATTCTCCCCAAAATGACTTACACTCCAGTATAATAATAATAAAAAACAAAACGTATTCAACCCAAAATAAAATCATTTTACCGGTTGTTATTTCTTTCTCTGTGATTTCTAAACCGTTGAGACAGCCAGTCCGGGTCATCTCAGGTCCGAAATCCTAAACCGTAATGTTTTGTAACCTGCCATCACCTCCGCACCGGCGCTCGCATTCCTGCAGTAAGCCAATGGAGAGCTTTTATTTGCTTTAATGTGAAGTTGGAGCAGCCCGGTGAGTGAGAAATGAGGTCTCCAACCGGATCAGGTTCTGTGACCGACGCGGCAGAAGATGTTTCGTAACATGTTTGAACTGTGGATTTCTTAAAACATCTTCTTCACCCACTTGTGATGCGAATGAACAAAGGGGGGCTTTTTGTGAGATCAAAACCACGGTGTCAAAATAAAGTTAATGGAGCTGAACAGGTCGACGTAACGTAATATCTCATTTGCAGCCAACGTCCGATGTTATTTATGTAGGATTTATTTCAAGCACGAGACACAGTTTAATGCGACCGTAAGTGTAGCCTTTTACCAACGTATGAAAAGCATCTTCGTCAGTAAACTACCACAAGTCCAATTACTACCATTATGTTGATTACAATGACTAAACATGTTATTACAATGTAACAACACAATAAGCGCAGAAACCAAAAGAGAATAATCAACAGAATCTTACTTCAAAATACAAAGATGGTATGGCTGGAGGTTCATAAAATTCAAGCTTTTTTGTCTTATAATACTGTCAGGGAAACGTGAAATCACCCGATCAAATAAATGATCTCGAGGAGCTCAATCGTGCATTTGAAGATGTCACATGGGACTCAGATAAAAAGGGGAGGAGCTGGACGTGTCAGAATGCCACAGGTTCTCTGGGACTTGCTCTCTGGGACGGCCCTTTGGTCTCTCTGGTTCGTGAGTGCTGGACTTCATGCAGGGCTGGTTACCATGTAACTTAGCGAAGCCTGTGCCTGCTGGAGGACAAGGGCCAAATCAAGTTAAAAACATATTAAAACACTAAATTAAACGTCTTACTCGTTCTTACTCGAAACGTAAAAGACTGAATACTTTTGTGCTTATCCAAACCTTTAAAATAACAGTTTGTCTGCTACAGTCCACTCACTTTTGGATTCTTACATTGTTGTATCCAGTTTCTAAACGTTTAACATGTTTTTTCCTAGGTTCCTCCCGATCTGCAGAACGAAGTGTTGATGAGTTTGCTGGAGACAGATCCAGACGTGGTGGATTATCTTCTGAGGAGAAAAGCCTCACAGTAAGTAACCAATCCTTTGTATAACCCAAACAACCGCTTCCATCCCTTCTCAACACCATCTTGTTTTACATGTTTTTTTCCCAGAAGTTCAGACTTACTACAACCAGAGGAACCCTTTACCCTGAGCGAGCGCCGGTCGTCCAGTGACTCCAACAAGGCGTCCAGCGGAGAGGTGTCTCCTTACGACAACAACTCCCCCGTCTTGAGCGAGCGCAGGGAGGCGGGCAGCCCTGGGAACGAGCCCCTGTACAGGATCCCAGAGCAGTACAGCCTGCCGGGACAAGGGCACAACTGGAACCGAGAGACAGGTGCGCCAACACGCCGCAAGCGGCGATCGTTTACTGCCATTTTTTTTGGGGAGGGTGATAATCGTCAAATGTTTGGGTTTGTAATTGTTCAGAGGCAATTTCCGAGGAGCACGCTAACATTTGGGGGACATGGCACACGACGCTCAAGCCGGCGCTCAAGGACCAGTCGCACACAGGTAGAGCATGCATCTATGTGTGAGCGGTGACGCTAGGGCAGACAGATGCCGATAGAGATCTAATGCACGATGAACGACAAGACAAAGTGGAAGAAAGAGGAGTTTAAAAGCCTTCATCTCTTATTGTAGAAAAACACTCCTGAACAATGAGGGATTACACAGACATTGTTAATTATTCACAACATTAGTTCCCAACTCACCAAAACTGTCTAAATTAATAGTCCAAAAATATAATTTAAAAAACTAAATGGACTCTCAAAAGCTTGAAAATGCATTGTGAATATTTTATGAAGCACAATATTAGACCTGTGTGTAAAAGCCCTTATCGACATATGCTTTAGGGCCGCCACATGTGATTTTACTTTATTTTATTTATTTTTTTTTTTATTAATGAGCGAGAAGATTTCAATAATAAAAATAATTTAAAAGAGTTTGTAAAAAAAAAAAAGAGAGAATACAAACAACTCAATGCACAAACATGAAATAGAGTCAGTTGAAATATAGCAAATATAAACAATGAACTACTTTCTTTGTCAGCGGAAATATAAAGACAAAATCAATATGGTCAATCAATCGACCAATCAATCAGTGTCCAAGTATGGTTGCTATGGTCTTTTTTCGCTTGTAGCCTAAAACATGATCAAATGTGATGAACGTGCAGTTCCAGCAGGCTAGTCCTCTCCAAAGTGCATGCCCTCCTGCTGATCGCTGACGATGTGTGTTAGGTTCCCATGGCAACGTGTCCGAGGGCAGTTCCCGCAGCTCGCAGGAAGGTCTCGACGGGCTCCACGGCGACAGCAGACAGCACCCGCCCACCCCCACCGCGCCGACAGCCATACCCAGACCCCACCTGCCCGTGTCCAGAGTGTGCGGCGGCGGGGCGGGGCGGCCGCGCCTGTCGATCAACGCCAACAGCCAATCGGGACGCGGCACCACAAGTCCGCAGCGAGCCAGCGGGCAAACGGGCATGAACCCCGCCTCCAGACTACAAAGAGGCGTGCACGTGTGTGACGGGGAATCGCCCCCGCCCTACAGCGCTCACCATCGGCTGGCAAACTCGCTGAGCTCGCCGCAGTTAGCCACGCCCCTGAGACCGCCTCCTTCTCCCCTGCAGAATAACTCCAGCACGGCACACCCAGCTGGTGCCGCAAAGTCCGGAGTGGCAAGAATGGCAAAGGGACCGGTGGCAAATCTGGCAACTCTTATCGTCGGACAATGCAGACACACTCCCTGAAACGTTGGTGTGAAATCCATTTATTGACAGTCACAAAGCCCACCCTCTTGCCCACCCTTTTTGTAAGCGCTTTTTTTTTTACCCACCCCCCCGTGCCATGTTTCGTTGTTTACCCGTGCAGCTGCTGCCTCTTACGAACGTCCGACCACCAAGAGCCACTAGCCAATCCATGTACGAAGCAGATGTGAAAATTGTGTGGCGATGTTCCAATCTTGTTCGGGAGAAACCTGAAATACCTCAACAAACGCTCGAAAACTCTCCCTGCCACTTTGTTTGGACCATATTATTCACTTTCAACACGACAATCAAGCATAACTTTATGACCACTCGCGCGTTAAAGTTTGTTCACCACTGTTTGTTTTTTTTCGTCCTGGAATATTTTCAAAAAGGGGGCGCCAAATACCATTTCACAGTGCACTTTGAAATCAGATAATGACCACGTTAGAGCGGTTAAGAGTCCGTTAGCTGCAGATTACACACTCGTCTAATCACAATTTCATCTTCGACAAAATGGGTCAAATCGGTGCCCATTTTATTTTATTTTTCCAGTCTCTTACGAAAAGTGGTCATAATGATATGGCTGATCTGTGCATATCGACTATAGTTTTTGCTGCTAAATGTACATTGTATGCATGTGTTTAGTAACTGTCCAAGATAATTGACTTTTGAGGGCGACGTATGTTAATATGGTGTGAACAATATATCTGTACATAGTATATATATATAGTAATTGCCATTCTACCTAAACACGAGCTCTTTCAAAGCTTTTCCGTCGTTTGAAAGTGAATGTAAATTAGCTTCACTCGTGACAAACGGCTCAAACGTAACGCACTAGGCTGTTAAATTAGCATGTGCCAAAGTCTCTTTTTTTTGTATTTTAGAATATTTAACACTTTATTGTCTTCATATTCTTATCGCGTTTCATTTGGAGTAATGGTCAGGAACAGGTTCATTTGTATAAACACTAAATGTAACGGAGGCCCAGACCATCCTCATGCTCTCATCTGACTACAGATGCTAGTGTTTGGGGCCATCTGGTGGTTATTCTGGTAAAATACAATACACTGCCAAAACTATTATTATTATTATTATTATGATTTTATTTTAATTTTTTATTATTTTAATTATTATTATTATTATTATTATTGTTATTATTATTAGATCAACGTGATAAATAATAAGTATAATAATAATAATAATAATAATAAATCTAATAATAAATCTAATAATAATAATAATAATAATAATAATAATACATATAATAATAAGTATAATAATAATAATAATAATAATAATAATAATAATAATAATAATAATACTACTACATATAATAATAATAATGATAATTTCCAAATAGTGGACTCAATCAACCAAATTGTCATCCAAATGTGGTAAATTCTCCTTTATGTAACCAGAGAGAGTGTTCTGACAGTTCTCTAGTTTGTGGGTATTTGCAGGCAAATAGTTCACAGTATTGAAATATGAAATAATCATGTATATAGTCAATCAAATTAACTCAAACCTAGTGGTGCCATCTATTGTTGATTTTGTGCATTGCAATTCCTCCGTTTTGTACCTTTGTAAGTTTTGTGGACATCAGCACCTTTTGTACAACGTGTCAAACCTGTGTGCCATCGAGTGTTCCTGGTCCATCTTACGGAATGTATCATGTAGTACTAATCCATTTGTATTGAAAAGGAAATACTTGTGCTCAAATGTTCCTGGCTCCAAGTCGTGATACAATATCTGGTATTGCTTTTGTACTGTGTGTTGTCCTCAATATGATGGAATTAAACATGAGCAACTGAAATCTTTCTCTGGAAATGTTTTTTTCCATGATTTTAAATGTGGATTTGATTTTCACTTTGACACTAATTGGCCCAACTTTATATATTTATCCATTTTCAAGCACGACAATCAACTATTTAAGCACAAATCACACACGTTCTTTGCATGTTCTACTGTCAGAACTGCACATTCTGATCCACGACAGAACGCACACAGAACACACACACAACACTCGACAGAACACATACAGAATACACAGAGAACACATGACAACACACAGCAGAACACACAGCAGAACACACACAGAACACACAGCAGAACACACAGCAGAACACACAGCAGAACACACACAGAACACACAACAGAACACACACAGAATACACAGAGAACACATGACAACACACACAGAACACACAGCAGAACACACAGAATACACAGAGAACGCATGACAGAACACACGACAGAACGCACAGAGAACAGACACAGAACACACACAGAATACACAGAGAACACACACAGAACACACAGAGAACACACAGAGAACACACAACAGAGCACACGACAGAACACACACACACAACACTCAAAAATACACAACAGAACACAAACAGAACACACACACGTGCGCACACATGCATACAAACGCGCACACACACTCTCTCACGCGCACACACACACACACACACACACAGTGTTGCAGCTTTCTCTAGGCTGTGTCTTTATGATGTCTGAGATAAGTTTATAAATCTGATGATTTTGTGTTTTTTTCAAACGTGTTCTAAGTTTTGGTCACAAAGTTAGATTCTTAAAACATTTGTCATTTTTGCCAGGCTGATGAAAAGTTTCAGAAAAAGTGCCAAAGTGAAAATAATGAAGTACTTCATCTCATCAGCACCAAGCGGAGAAGGGAGACCGCTGGAACACCAGGTGCCACAGTGGGGCGCTAGAGGAACTGTCATTGTGTCCTAAGGCAAGACAGTCCACCCACAGTCCACCCACAGCCCACCCACAGCCCACCCACAGCCCACCCACACTTCACCCACACTTCACCCACAGCACACCCACATTACACCCACATTACACCCACAGTCCACCCACAGTCCACCCACATGACCTCGTACAGCCCACCCACATTTCACCCACAGTCACCCACAGTCCACCCACAGCCACCCACAGCCCACCCACAGTCCACCCACAGCCACCCACAGCTCACCACAGCTCACCCTCAGCTCACCCCACAGCCCACCCACAGCCCACCACACTTCACCCACATTACACCCACACTTCACCCACAGCACACCCACATTACACCCACAGCCCACCCACACTTCACCACATTACACCCACAGTCCACCCACAGCACAACCAACATTTCACCACAGTTTCACCCACCCACAGCTCACACCCACAGTTCACCCACATTACACCCACAGTTCACCCACACTCCACCACAGCTCACACCCACAGTTCACAGTTCACCACGTTCACCCACATTCACCCCACACCCACATTCACCCCAGCTCACCCACAGTTCACCCACAGCTCACCCCTCACCCACAGTTCACCCACAGCTCACCCACAGTTCACCCACAGTTCACCCACAGTTCACCCACAGTTCACCCACACTCCACCCACAGCTCACCCACAGTTCACCCACAGTTCACCCACAGTTCACCCACATGCCTCGTACAGCGCTTTGAGTGCCTTGAAGGTGGAAAAGCGCAACATAAATACTACAATAATATCAATAAATAAAATAATAATGAATAAAATAATACATTTTACCATCACTAGTAGTGTCAAATGCAGAAAATAGCTAAATATAAAAAAATGATTTTTTTGTTGAATTTCCAGCATAGAAATAAACCTGTTATTTTGCATTTCTATTGCAAAGGTTGAAAAAAAACATTGTATTTGCGCTTCACAAAAACAACATTTGCGGTAAAAGGTTTGTGATGCATCTGTACAAGAAATGATTTATTGGACTGCATTTGTCAAGAACAATTTCAAATAAAATGATAAATAATCATCTCCTTTCAAACAAACTTGTACAATTCTAAATGCCTTTAAACCAGGCTCATGAACCACCTTCACTTTTCATATTTTGTGATATTCTGAGGAAAGCGCGTCGATGTAAGGGAAAAGTGCACGTCACAACAGATTAGCCTAAACCTTCGTCTTCCCTGGGTTAGAAAGACAAATATTTGGGATGATTCGCATACTTTAACAGTACTTTTTGCTTCCCTGCATCACTTTGCTGTAATAAGTAACTTGAGCCAATAGGGGGCAGACAATCCAAAGCTACAGTCCCATTCTGCCGGTTCTGGACTTAACTTAAGATGAAAAAGAGAGATAAAAAGCATACATCGGAAGTGGATTAAGAATTTGTAGATGATTTAGTACATATTTACGGCTGGGTTTCGTGAAAATGCGTCGTCATGCCGAAAACGACCTCAACCACTGCAGAAATCAATGCATTCAAAGGGCAGAATTTCATATGCAATGCGGGATAATAAATGCGAGACGAATTTAATCTTGCAAAGTCAAATATTGGCGGGGGCATAAGATCAATCTCAAGATTTCACATCCGACACCGTTTGTTCTGGCAGCTGAATAAATGCACTGAAATTTGATAGAAACTTAGTAACGCGTTCTGCTCGTCTCCATGGAGATGTTGTTGCTTAGCCTGGAACGTTCCATGTATGAGAGTTACCCCAAAGGTCTATCGTTCCTTCTGTATGATCAAAGCCACAGTTCCACATGTACAAGAATACAAATCAATACACACTTGGTGGATGTTTTGAATCAGCCTGCACTTGTGGTTAATGAGGAGCAGAGATGTTACAGTTCTTTCTTTGTCCTAGTTTTGGCAGGTTCTGGACCACGGCCGACTCCTAAATAGAATTTCGTGGACCATGTCAACAAAACAAAGCCGCTTTGCTTCAGCTGCTAATGACTTGGCCAGAAGTACTTTGGTTTCATTGTCCAAAATCGAAACACATCCAAAAGGCTTCATCGTGTTGGGGCATGCCCCAAGTGTTGGCATGTTCCTTTGAATATCTACATTCTGGACACTTTTTGTGACAAGATTCATTTGCCAGAAAACTTTCTCTCAGTTGCCGCCTGAAAGGAATTCCTCCGGCAGGTGCTCATTAACGGCACATGTTTTCATCACGTGGCATCACAGCGCCAAAAACTGTCCGGAGCTAGCAACGTTTTTAGAGAAGATCCGACCTGGATTCAATCTGTATTCATTTAACAAAGCAGGGACGAAGCCGCTTCCTGGAAACATGTGACAAAACCAGCAGCAGTGTCTTCCAAAATATGAACACATGACTGCATTTTTTGAGACGCGCTTTGCCGCTTTTTTCCTTCTTCTTCTTTGTTACTTCCTACAACCTTTTGGACTGTCATCTCCTTTACTGCGGTCGTGTGAAAACAAAGGCGCTAAAGCTCGTTAGCTCCAGTGCCTCTGAGCCAATCACCGGTCTGTTCAGCGACCTATGAACACATGTTTACAGCATTAATAAAGATCGTTAAGTACCGCTATAGCATTTAACTTATCTGTCTCCATGAAAACAAGCAGATGACGCCACAAGGCACAGGTCATATCTGTGGAGAGGCGACCGCGCTCATCAAAATGAAGCATGTTTTTGAATGTCTGCTAATGAATGAATGCAAGAGAGACGTTTAAATCCATACTGTCAAACACTGGCAGACTCTCCGGCAGAAAAGTTACACGGTGCACCTTTAATATCGTACATGCACGTTTGGACCGCACGTTGGACCGCACGTTGGACCGCACGTTGGGACCACACGTTGGACCGCACGTTGACCGCACGTTGGACCGCACGTTGGACCGCACGTTGGACCGCACGTTGGACGTTGGCCGCACGTTGGACCGCACGTTGGACCACACGTTGGACCACACGTTGGACCACACGTTGGACACGTTGGACCACACGTTGGGCCACACGTTGGACCACACGTTTCAGTAAAACAAAGGGATTTTATTTGATATTTGACCAAACATTTTTGCCTGGTTTTTCTCCATGGTTGGCAATTTTGGGGACGTTTATTAATTGTACTTCCTGGTTTGACATCTGTCACTTAGCAACCAGATTGTAAGCAATATAATTTAAGCCCTTTTAAATCATATAATAATTATGATTTGACAAATAATTACAGCTCAGAACACTTAATTTTGTTTAAAAAAAAACACAGGATTGTTAAAAAAAGGTGTAAGTTGCGCGCACATCTTCTCATTATGTCTGACGGAATGGCGCTTTTTGATGACATAGGCGTGGAACTCGGCTCTACTTCCTGTAATTTCCCATTAGTATTCGTCACATTTTCTTCACAAACTGCAACTTGACTGAATGAACAACTGCGATCATTATTTAGCGCAGAGACTCTCTCACCAAACGTCATAATTAGTAAGACATTAGAACCCGTCTTTGGCCGTTTTGTGCCCAAGTTTCAGGGTCAGGAGGAATTACCAGCCGTTCATGTTTTAGGTCAATGGTGGGGAAACCAGAGGAAACCCACCCAGACACGGAATAGAACCAGCGAAAACCTTTGGACTATTATTCTGACACTATCGCTTTATCTGCCACTAAACAAGAGGTCATGCAAGTGACGGAACAGATCTACAAACTAACGGTCGTAGTGTGTGTGGTCGAGCGAACCGGCCCATCCGAGCATGCCAAGTACTGCAGATCCACCCTCGGGGGCCGGTAAAAGCACTGACACGCTGCACGCATCACCCACTTTCCCTGCCCCCCCCCCCCGTGCCCCCACACAGAGAACACAGACATACACACTTGGTTATGAGTAAGCGGAGCGCTACAGAGAATCGTAACGCAACACGCAAGGCAGACGTCTCAGGGCATCTGTGGCATCTGTGGAAAGTGGGCAGTTCGAGATGAGTTACCAACAGTCTCCACGAAAAAGGCCATCATACACTTAGACTAACAGACAAAAAGGGTAAGGGCAAGGGTACAGGGGCATTTCACGATGGTTTAAGATCGCAAATGTCACAACCAATCAGAATGAGTCCCCGGTGACACACCCTCCTCTGACTGCGAGCCCATGTGGCACGGCGGATGAACCCGTGGGCTGTTCAATGTGCTGGAATACAGTTTGGAAAAATCATTGCTCGGATCACATTCAGGGGCTGGAAAGAAGCTAACGACAATGAAATCTATTGTAATGTAATTGTGTAGTTTTTTGGGGGGTTATTGTACTTTTTTCTTAGTAGATTTCAGCATTTTCTCAATTTTGCATTTTAAAATAATAAATAAGGTAGGACTGAGTGAGTGAAGGTCCCTATTCCCACTTCTACCACAACACTTTACTCTTTAAAGGTGCACTGTGTCCCTTTTCTGGTGGTGGTTCTGCCGCCTGTGTGAGGATGTTGTTGCCCTGCCTGGAAAAATTCCACAGTATGGCATTAAACGTAAGCAGGCAACAAAACAAGCAGACCAACACCACCAGGCCAAGTTACAGGTCAGATCTGCGGAGAGGGTCAAGCCTGCTCAATGTTTTCCCTCGTTTACATTTCAACATTTCACAAGTTAATTCCACTGTGCCAGATAGAAACGTTGAATGCCATACTGTGAAACATTCAGGCATCTCCAGGATGAAAACAGTAAAGTAATGATGTAATAGCGCACCTTTAACCCAGTGCACCTTTAGTCCAGTGCGCCTTTAGTCCAGTGCGCCTTTATTCCAGTGCGCCTTTATTCTAGAGCGCCTTTATTCTAGAGCGCCTTTAGTCCAGTGCGCCTTTTTTTGTTCTAGAGCGCCTTTAGTCCAGTGCGCCTTTGTTCTAGAGCGCCTTTAGTCCAGTGCGCCTTTGTTCCAGTGCGCCTTTGTTCCAGTGCGCCTTTGTTCCAGTGCGCCTTTAGTCCAGTGCGCCTTTGGTCCAGTGCGCCTTTATTCCAGTGCGCCTTTAGTCCAGTGCGCCTTAATTCTAGAGCGCCTTTAGTCCAGTGCGCCTTTAGTCCAGTGCGCTTTATTCTAGAGCGCCTTTAGTCCAGTGCGCCTTTAGTCCAGTGCGCCTTTATTCTAGAGCGCCTTTAGTCCAGTGCGCCTTTAGTCCAGTGCGCCTTTATTCTAGAGCGCCTTTAGTCCAGTGCGCGCCTTTTAGTCCAGTGCGCCTTTAGTCCAGTAAGCCTTTATTCCAGTAAGCCTTTGTTCCAGTGCGTCTTTATTCCAGTGCGCCTTTATTCTAGAGCGCCTTTAGTCCAGTGCGCCTTTATTCTTAAGAGCGCCTTTAGTCCAGTGCGCCCTTTAGTCCAGTGCGCCTTTTAGTCCAGTGCGCCTTTATTCTAGAGCGCCTTTAGTCCAGTGCGCCTTTAGTCCAGTAAGCCTTTGTTCCAGTGCGCCTTTAGTCCAGTGCGCCTTTAGTCCAGTGCGCCTTTAGTCCAGTGCGCCTTTATTCTAGTGCGCGCCTTTGTTCTAGAGCACCTTTATTCCAGCGCGCCTTTGTTCAAGTGCACCTTCATTCCAGTTTCACCAAATCTCTCCATTAAGACTTCAAACTAAATGCATTTAATATGTCTTTGCGTCCCGTGGTGTGTCAGTGTTTTTATCTCGTTTTCTTTGGCCAAATCACTCTCACAAATTGTTTCCCCGTCGAAATCTCCTCCAGGACTTGTTAACGCCAGCTGTAAATGACATCCAACTTTTTTCCCCGGCTTGTATTACAACTCCAACTTCTGCTGATCTTCAAAACTGTGATTCACGCTGAAGCTATGTGCGCGCAAAAAACGGCTTCTTTTTCAAATTCCCCCCTCAGCAAGGAGTTCAATTTACATACGCGATTTCCTATCAACATTTGACTTCTCCAAATGTTGCCCTTTCAAATGCTCTACTTAAAAAAAGTTATTATACAAGAGAGAAGACTGTCAGATAATTCTCCCAAGGCAACAACATCTTTCCGACATGTTGATTTCAGCGAAAGCGACGGCCAAGCTATTTTTAGTGGCTTTTTATTCGACTTCTTGCCTTTTCCAAAATGATTTGCTGCAACAACCTGCCATGTTTTTCTCTTTCCCGTATGAAATGAACATCTAAGAATGCTTTTAGGGGGGGATCGTTTTTTTTACAATGCGTGCGTGGAACTGGCAACACATCACAGCTACGGGACTGGCTGAAATTCTGACCACGTTTCTGCGATATAGATGCCCAAAAGTGTCTCGGTGGAGGACAGTTCACCTTTGGTTCAACTCAGCCGCACAGACAGGAGTGGATTTTCGGAAAGGTCGTCCCATCGGGGGAAACCGGGGACAGCCTCGGGCATATTGTGAAAGAGATACAGTGGCTGGCGCTCTGAACATTGGCGCGGCATTATCAACCGGTCAGCTATTTTTAAAAAAAGGGCTGTCAGAGGGGCCGGATTGACAGCGGACAAAGACCATTCATTTGTCACAGCATCTTTGTTGATGTGTCTTGAAGATACAATATTAAAAACCGATTCATCCTTCACGGAGCGCTAAAATTGTGAGAATAGGTTGGGTTCACGGCGTTACATCACTCTACAAATCCGTGGTCTAAGCAAAGAACTGTTTCGAATTTAAGAAAAGCCGTGTCGTTTTAAAATCTCAGACACATTATTTTTGTCAGTTTCAAAGGACTTTTAAGGCGTGAGATTCGAAGAATAATAGAGTTTGCGGAGCCAATCCCCCAAAAAACAAATCATGAGGTCCAATATTGTCGTAAATTTGGACGTTTCTTTCCAAAAACAGGTTCCAGATCCATCGCGAGAACACGAACGCACGCTATCATAACAGTGCTGAAGTAATGCATGTCCTGAACTGCAACGCGCGTCACATTTGAACTCTCGACTATCGTGAAAGCATGAAGCAAACATTATAAAACAGTCGTTCACAGCTCAAATCCAAATGTCCTGGACCAAAACCGTAAAACCCAACACACATTTTCTTACTCTGCAGTCGCTCTAAGATCCCTGTGCCTCGTCCCACTTCTAACCACTGCCCACTCATCCTGATGATCAAGTCTTGGGTATGTTCCTCTGCGGCGATAACGCACTGATTGAGCCTCCTCCTGCTCGCCTCCTCTCCTCGCGCACTCCTCTCGCGTTAGTTCAGGTCCGTGCCTAATTAGCCGAGATGAAAAGGCATTAGGAGGAAGCCGCTAAAAGCTGTGAAGCATTAAATGTCAAGTTCATTAAAAAAAAAAAAAAAAAAGTGCCACTAGAGTTGGGTCATAACGCTGATTGGATACAGCTGAAGTTAGATTTTACTGCGATGGAGGAAAGTCAAGTGTGTCCATGAATAGTAACAAAGTCAACACTGAGGTTGTAGAGGAGTACCCAAAACATACCCCTTAGGACAGAAATATAATGAATGCATACTTCTGCTACACGTATGTACACCCCTCACAAGGTATATATTCCACTGTGCAGCATGGAGACAAACTGCATCTAAATTGTACATTATTAAGATAATCAAGAGTTTATCAATTTAGGGATGGACAAAATATCAATGTTTATCCGTGATTTTTCATTTTATATATAAGCGTTGATTCCCGATATAAAGTCTGACAAAATACGTGTTATTTATTTGGTTTATTTGAACTGGGACGGACACGAAAAACACTGACTGAAGTGTAGCGCAGCGGTTTGATTGATCGCAGCGCTTATAGAAGGAGCTAATTCACAGCGCTCACGTTCCCTCTTTAACACACTGTAGGTTCTGGAAGGACATTGAAGCAGAGGCGTGCACAACATTGGGCACAAAGAGACGCATCAGAGACACGTTAAGCATGAGCGAAAGGCTGCCGCTGGCACGTCCGCGGTCGGCATTTTCTTTTGTTTGGGAAAATGCCAAGTTTGTTTGCAGAGGACAAGCATTATCGTTAACACGCTTCACCCTTAGGGGCCTATTTTCCCCTAAAACGCCTGAAACAAATTCAAACCGAAGCTGTTCCTGAAACATTCTGGAGCACAAACAATCGGCTTTGGAGCCTTTGTGAAGCTGGGACGCTGTCGTTTTGGGCTCTGAATTCTGTTTTACTCTAATTCTTTGTTGACCGTTCTTTTTTAAATATTGAAGGTAAATTAGTTTCAGGGACTTGTAATAAAGCAAAAATGTCCAGCTGGAAACCATATAAAAGTCCTACGAATTTTAAAGATTATTTTAGGCTAATTTTTTTTTATTTGTGGGTTTGGAGTACAAACTGAGCCTGATGCTTCCCAGAATGTTGGATTTGACTGGAAATAAGTGGGTTACAGCTTTAGTTTTTAAGTACAAAATATCAAACAGCTGTATTGTTCCCCTTTATACGATGATGGACAAAATTGTAAAGTTTTTGCACTATTCTGACCAACTGTAAATTGTGTGTTTATAGATTTTACTTGTAAATTCTACATTTCATTTGATACGTTTTGCTCCTAATGTTATTCATCGTTGTATGTTGCACCTTAATGCCAAAGCAAGTTCTTAGTTTGTGAATTCTGCTCACTGACAATGGCAATAAACCCCCTTTCAGATTTCTGATTCTGAGTAGTCGTATTACCGTCAGTAAAATGTCAATGGGCCTTTCTATAGGATACATTCCGCATGCATTATTCAACATGGCTGACATTAATGATCCTTCAGTCTGGGTCTGATATCTTGGAGAGCCATGGGTGGAAATGTAGTGAAGGCTTTCCTGTGTGAAGTTGGAGAGTTTTTGGACCCCGATGTGTTTGGGAGAGTGGAGGACGATACAATGAATAATGCAGCGCTATTGTTTGGCCAGAGCCGAGTACAGACCTGCTCCAGTGCTGCTCTTATACTGAAATATTGAGAAGATGCGTTGAAAGTGTGGCCTGTTTGTGCAATGAGGAAGGAGACGGCGTCTTTCCTCGACCCGACACGGCAGGAGTGAAGAATGTCGGACAGAAGTTTGACAGGTAGTTTGTGGCTTTGAATTTCGAAAACTTCTTCGACAGAGTTGTAAAACAGCAGAGACAGTTTGTATTGTGTGCTTTATCCAGGTTTAACGCAAGAATGATATCGTTTTTGAGCACATTTTGGTTCCTTTCACTTTCCAGACTTCAAAATGCTCGCCCCTGTCCCCCCGTAGATATTAGCAATCTGTATACACCTTCACCAGACTCAAATTTAATGACAATTTATTTTAAAAACACCTAATTTAATTTAAAACAAAAAGGTCCACTGCTTTTCTGGTGGGGGTTAACCGATTGCTCATCGATGACCTGTGGATCCAGATGCTCCTCAACAGCCTGGAGCAACGGTCAGCCTGGAGCAACGGTCAGCCTGGAGCAACGTCTGCCTGGAGCAACGGTCAGCCTGGAGCAACGGTCAGCCTGGAGCAACGGTCAGCCTGGAGAAACGGTCAGCCTGGAGAAACGGTCAGCCTGGAGAAACGGTCAGCCTGGAGAAACGGTCAGCCTGAAGAAACGGTCTGCCTGGAGCAACGGACAGCCTGGAAGCAAACGGACAGCCTGGAGCCAACGGACAGCCTGGAGCAACAACGCCTGAGGCATAGCAGCTGGAGCAACGGTCTGCCTGGAGCAACGGTCTGCCTGGAGCAACGGTCCTGCCTGGAGAAACGGTCTGCCTGGAGAAAAGGTCTGCCTGGAGAAAAGGTCAGCCTGGAGAAACGGTCTCTAATCCATATGAACGGTTTTCTTCATCAGCCTAGAAGAACTGGTTCTCCTCCTGAGTGGGTCCAGCTCCACCGTGTATCTGCAAATTGAGGCGTGTCCTCCTGTCCGTCCGAGGGAGTCGGATCTCTCCTTCACTGTGGAACTCCTACAGGTTTCTACTTTTTCTCAAAGAGGTTTGGTAGTTTTTCCTGGCCGAGAAGGAGGGTCTAAGGACAGGGGGGCTTGGGACATTTCCAAGTCCCTATGAACATTGTATAATCTGTTTTTCACTGTAGCCCCTTGAGGTAACCACTGTTGTGATTTTGGGCGATATAAAAAATACATTTTATTGAATTGCTTTGCCAAGAATGTTCCACAGTATGGCATTTAAACTGTCTTCATGGAGATAGACATGCTTACTGGCACACTGTGAAAGATTCTATCACATCTCCATGAAGACAAGTCGTTCACCCTATCAGACCCCAAAATATGGGGGACGTTTTAGGGGAAACATAATATTGCAACGTTGAGCTGTTCCTCAATGTTAAACCGTTCCATTAATTTAGGGTTGATCGCTTATTTAATTGATTATACCGTAATATTACAAGTAAATGTCACACAACAGTCATACATATTTATTTTTTACAAATCTATTCATAAAAAAATGTATTTTCTCCACACAAAGTTTGCAGGAAGAGTGAGTTCATGGCCAGATGACCAGACCTATGAACACTGTGAGGACAAACATTACGACCCATTGACTAAATGTGGCCTTTAGTTAAAAAACAACAACAATAAAACCCCATTTGGAGGCATTTTGTTAAAAGTGATGTTGTAGTAATGCAAACAGTAAAGATACGTTTTTGATTATAACTTGGATTAAAATTAAAAAGGTTATTTAACTTCACTTAGTACTCTGTAAAACGTGAGCACCTCCTCCTTAGTTGTGCCCATTCCGGAGACAACTGTCACGCTGGAAATGTCAAACAAATACGGGAAAGAGTGTCTGGAGCCAGTGTGGTCCAATAGATTTGGTTTTCCATCTGGCGGATCACTAAACACGGACAAAATGTGTGATTCACGTCTGCAAAATGTTAAATTGAATGAATAGAAATGAAGGATTTATGATTTCTGCCATGTCTTTGTGATTTTAATGCATTTTTGTCCTGTTGTGTCAAGCACTTTGAATTGCCTTGTGAACAATTTGTGGACAAATATTTGTGGACAAATATCATACTATATCTACTTTTTTGAGCTTTTAACTTTAATTTGAGATTTATTATTGTTATTATTATTATTATTATTATTATTATTCAGTATGTTTTTAAGGAAATATAATATGGCTTTTATGCATTAACTACAATTTTAGCAAGTTAAACCGTGAATATAACTAAAAATTGTGAGCTCTGTTAACAAAACGCTAGTTTGGTCAAATGCAGTGATCTAGTTGATTCAAATTAGGATTTCTTCGCAGCTTTGGCACTGGCGTTTTCTCGTTGAAATGCCCCATTACGGTTTACAATGTACACATTTCGTTGGTTTTGTGCAGCTCTTCGGCCCGGGCCACAGACGGCTCATTTCTCAAAAAGGGTCTTTGTTTACACGTGCCATCTCGATATCACGGTATTTGTGGAATGTCTTCGGTTTGCCAACATGGACAAACCTCCCAAATAGGCCCTGCAGGATCGGACTTCTGGTACAGTGGATGTTGGCACACCTTGGACAAACTGGAGCCCCTCTTACCCCAGGTCCAGACTCAGCGGGCAGTGGAGTCTGTCACGTCTGCGGTGGAAAGACGAGCTTAAGATCACAACTTTACACGCAAAATGGTATTCAACATTTTGATACTGTGCTGCGGCGTTTCAGTGTGTTGAGATGTATGTATTTTAGGAATACTGCAAATCATGGCATGTACAACAGTCCTGGAATACCATCATATTTACGATTAAAGACATACGATTAATGTTAGATTATATTTAGTCATTTTGTATACAATTGGGGAAAGAAATAAGACCATTAAATTAAGTAGAAGGAAAAACAACACAACGCTACCACAACATACTGTTGAAAAATGTGACTTTATGACTGTGTTTTGCACAGGATATGTCAGGGAAACTTGAGTGACACGTTCATTGTCCCAGAGCTGCTTGTGTCTTTAAAATGAGCGAGGAAACTGGACCAAAATGTGCACACTGCAGGTACAATGGGTCCATAAAGCTGCAGTGAATGAGGGTCATGAAGTCTCCGTACCATGTGACGTGGTCATGTCGGTCTTTCAGCTTCACTGTGGAAATGTTTTCTCTCAGTGTAAAATATTCTTTGCTTCAAATCAGACTGTTTACAATGAAACTCGTCGACAATCACGTGAATGAAGCCCTCACGCTTAGGGGCCTATCTTTCCTAAAACGCCAGGGGGGGAAAAAAAGACCCCCAATTCAAATCGAAGCTGTTCCTGAACTCTTTGAGGTACAAATATTTGGCTGGAGCCTTTGTCAAGCAGAGACTGTGTAGTTTTGTATTCTGTATGTCTGGTTTGCTCTAGTTATAAGTGAAACCAAGCTCTGCACGGAGGAAAGCAGATTAGATGTTCTTTGTTATATAGTTGTACGTATAGCTGGTGTCTGAGGGGGAGGTAGGTGGGTGGGTGGTGGTCTGATTGACAAGTTTGAGCTTTTGTTTGGTTTTGACAATTCTTTTTTTTTTAAAGCTGAAGGTAAATTCACTAAAAATGAAATTTATGGACTTGTAATAAAGCAAACATTTCCAAGCGGAATCCATATAAAAGTCCTATTAATTTTGTATTACATTTTTTATTGCGTTTGGAGTACAAACTGACCCTGATGCTTCCCAGAATGTTGGATTTGACTGAAAATAAGAGGGTTACAGCTTTAGTTTTATGTAAAGCATGTGAAGCAGATTGAGAGTTCCCTTTTATCAGATGGTGGACTAAATGGAATAGATAAAAGAAAAAGTCCCACGTCCCATGCGTGGAACGTCCTAAGCGTGTTCAGACAGTTGGTGAGAAGAGGGAATGTGCAGATATTAGAAATGGAAGACAAGCCATCAAACGAAGACACAGAACACGAGGGAAGTTCCAGCCTTATCTGAATATTTTAACGGTTAAAAACGTGCATACTTCCGACACAGCTGACTGTTGCTTTTCCAAAAATATCGCCCATTCTATTTTTTGGTGCGAATCCGTAGTGAGCTAACGAGCGTATTCAGTATTTGGCTCCGGCTACGCCATCGCTGTAGAAACGCTTTGTCCAGATGGAGGCTTGGCCCCGGCGCTGGTTCCAGACACGCACGGCTCGTACCGAGCACACCTCACGACACATGTAGGTTACATCTGACATCTGCACCGGGGCAGGAGCGATGGACAAAACAGACTGCAGCGCCAGGAAGTTTATGGTTTCGTTCACGCTTTTACATACCTAAAAGCTCACATTGGCATTTTTTATTCCACTTTACTGCTCCTGCTACTACTAAGGCTACTACAAATGATGCTATTAAAAGGTTAACAACTCGCCTTCCCCCCCATTTTTAAAGCTGGGTATGATTTTCGAACGGTGAATGGGGGAGATAGCATGCAGCAGTCTGACGTTGAGTATTGATTTACGGCATGTGTGGAAACTAAACTGACAATTTTACAAGAGAAAATGTTGAGAACCCCAAGATATTTCCTTGGCTTAACTTGTACACTTATCATCCCTCTCTCTTC
Organism: Chaenogobius annularis; assembly: GCA_015082035.1. NCBI lineage: Eukaryota > Metazoa > Chordata > Actinopteri > Gobiiformes > Gobiidae > Chaenogobius > Chaenogobius annularis. The sequence continues at coordinate 171,844 of BJKM01000182.1, read as the reverse complement.
GTAGGCGTCTGTGGTTATCGTCGGCACATTTCTGGCGATTCAATGACCAGACAATATTTATGCCTTCCAACTTTAGTCATGCTTATTCATAACAGGAAATAGAAGGAGTCTGGTTCACTGTGGTCCGGTTCCCTGTGGTCTGGTTCACTGCGCATTCAAGTCCAAGTCAAATAGCTGTGTCCCAAGTCAGGGGCCGCATGCTCCGAAGGCTACATTTGAAGGCCGGTGGCGTCACTTCCTTCGCGACAAATGCCGTCCCATTTCACGCAGCCCACGAATGGGGCCGACAAACGTGGCCCGCATTTCCACGGAGATCGGCCCGTGAACGAAGCCGTGGACATCGGCGTAATGCACTGCGCGGCGGAGCCAAACAGCTCATCCAGACATGCAAGTTCACACTTTAAACTGTACGACTTTATTAATGCACGAGAGTGGTCTTAAAATATGGGCGTCCCCATAAACTCCCAAAACTGTAAAACAAGTTCGGTTTTAACTGCGTGAGCCGCGGTGATTTGAGTGAAGGACACGAGGCCCTTTACCCGGTTGTGCAGGAGCGCCTTTTGTTCAGTGTGAATCTTCTCAGCCAGGTCTTGGTTGATCTCGGCTTGATCTCGGCTTGATCCTTGTCTTCTGGTTGACAAGCATCAAACTGAGCGGGTCAAGCGCGTCGGGTCATGTCTCCACTGTCCACTGCATTGTCCAGAGTCCCTGAAGATGCGCGGTGATCGACCTCCAGGTGACTGCAGAAGATCTGTGGGGCAGTGTCCACATCAAGCACACACTTTACACTCTTGGGATAGATAAGGCACAACTGCATAACTTCTAATCTATAGTAAAAGGTAAAATAAATGCTCCACAGCTGTCTAAATGTTTATATTTTAACTGACAATCGCCTAAACAGATGCAGCAGGACAGAAAAAGTCTTATTGCCTTTGTCAGTGAATGTCTTCTAGGAATGAGTCCAGAAGGGATTTGCTTTGGTGATGTGGTGCAAAATATAAACGCGTGCTAAATCATTATCCTTGGAGCATACTTTTCCAGTGAAGAGGATACGTTTGAGCTTCTATGAGTTTCAAAGTGTGTGATGGGAAACTAAACAGACCGAGATAGAATATGTTCATCATGACCGTTGATCACTGGAGCACATTGGTTCGAAATGCCTTGTGTCTGTTTCTGTTCATGGTAAGATGCTACAATGATTTGATGCGTCTTGATAAATTGCAGACAACATGGAGGGCTGCACTGCAATAAAGGAGGAATAGCTAGTAGTAGTAAGGTAGTATAGTAGTAGTAGTAGTAGTAGTAGTAGTAGTAGTCGTACCAAAGAAAATACATTAATTTTAGATCAAATATGAGTTTATTATGGCCATACAACTGGTTTCACTGACCTTTTTAATGTGTTTTCTGTAATGTTAGATGTTCCAAGAAGTTTCAAACATATTTTCTCCTTAGATCTCGATTTGTAAACTGACTTAAATGCACGTTTCACCTTTCATGCATTCCCTTCCCTCCCGAGCTGAACATAATAGTTGGTTTTAGCCGTAAGATTTGGGTGAGAAAAACTATAATCCAAAAAAAAAAACCCACACACACAAAAGGATAACATATTTTAGACGCGTCCCACTTTGACACGGCCTTTGCAGTCCATGGAGGCTACGCGGAGGAGGTCCTTCGAAGGATGCACCCGTTGAACTGGGACACAGCTAATGTGTCGCAGAGCATTTTCTTTGTGAATGGGATAGAGCTCAACAGTGACCGCCCACCACTTGGTTCTGGAAGTACATTTACCGTAGACTTTCTGAATGAAAAGGCCTCAAATGTTTGAAAGCTTGTTTGAATTCGATCTGTAACTGTGTGTAGTGCCTTACAGCTCCAGACCCGCTCTCGGATGCTCTCAGAAGCAGGGCAAGGCCTGGTTGGTACTTGGATGGGAGACTGCTGTAACACCAGGTACCACTGTGAGGCGCTAGAGGAAATGCTGTGTCCTTAGGCAAGACACTTCACCCATATTGTCCAATAAAGCGCTTTGAGTGACTTGAAGGTGGAAAAGTGCTATATAAAAACTGTAAAAAATACGAATTATTAAAAAGCATTGTGTAGTATCTTGTATCCATGGGTTTCAGTCACATGACTAATTTGTTGTCACCGCCATGTTGAAGACATCACTGCATGATGTCGCCTATCTTCACTGTTAGATTGACATTAAAAACTGAAATTGAAAATGAAAAGGGTTGTGAATGTCTGATTCTACAATATAACACAACTGGAAATTAAGCTTGTTAAAACTGCCTGCAAGTAGGCTAATGTTCATTAGCATGGAACCACACAATAATATGTAAACTAGCATTAGCCAACTGCTAACTACCTGACAGTGCTCCGTCTCAGAGGGATTTCTGACCACAGTAATGTGAGAGGTCACTTCGGACCCATGAATAGAAGTATACGCAGTCTTTCCCGCCCAGTGTGATGTCACTGCAAAGTATCAATGTCTCAAAAATACCATGACAAAAATGCGTTCCGACTGTGAATGGGCACTAACTTGGCTTGGTTGCACCATGCTAAGTTCAATAGCTCCATTTCTCTTATTACAACTTTTATACATTACATTCATAATTAGTAAAAACACTTATTCAACTCAAATGGCTCGTCTCAGCATGTAATTTAGTAAAAAAAAAAAGAGAAAAGATACTTCATCCATTTCAGCAAAATACTAATTTGCATGAAATTGCTTACTCTGCGGGATCCCACGCAGAACATTTGATGAACTGAGGACTTTGTAAAATGTAACACTCTGGAGAGCATAGTATGTACGAATCATCACCGCAACACAAACAGCTCCAGACGATGCCACATCGCAACTTTTCTGCCTTTCTTGTCTGAATAAAGAGAGTTTAATGCCTTAATATGGAGTTTAATACCATATTATGGAACAGCCGACAGTAGTCAAAAACACAGTCACAGTTGGATGTAGTAACTTCCACGTTTTTTTCAGTTTTTCCACAAAAAATGAAAGAAACGCCTCAAATGTTTGCCTCATGTGCTTCGGCCACATCAGCGCATGTGAAAATCCTTGACTCGTTTCAAGTCACTGTTTTCTTTTTTGAGGTTGCGGAAATATGCCTTCTCACCAAAGGAATTCTCTCCATGCTTTCGTAAGCGAACGTGACCTCGTCGTAACTCGGGGTCCAGGAGTGGCTCACGGGGTGCATGGGAAGTCTTTCATCCCACGTACTATCTGAAGTATTTGAAGCCCCTCAGTTCAACCAGCTTGTTCAAGACTGTCAAAGAAGAATGAAAAGGTCAATTTGTTGTGTAGAATTGTCAACCAGTTTGTCTTAAAGGTGCACTCTGTAACATTTCTAGTGGAGAGTCTGCACACCTGCTTGTTTCCACAGAGATGTTATTGCTTTGCCTGGTATAATGGCATTACATAGTGGACAGTATTTATACTTTTATGTAACCAGACAACATAAATACATAAGAGATATATACAAATATTTGTGCTATGGATGTTTGTAGTGTATAAGTTGTCTCGCGGTGCGGTTTATGAATTAAGTCAGCATGAAATAAGAAAAACTGGTTTCAACCCGTTAATGAAGACCAGGGCACGTGATGGTTCCACTCAGTGTTTCTCTTGCAGATTAGATGGACATCATGACATGGTTATTCGAGGCAACTTCGAGGCAACTGCTGTTGTGATTTCGTGCGTTACAAAAATAAACTGAGTTGAATTAAACACAAACAGATTTGACCTAGATTTTCTATGACAGAACTTAGAACATCTCAATATATCATAAATAGAAGTCTTGTTCTCAAAGATGTTGTACATGGAGAAGATTGCATGGTGGTAAGTAGAGATGTCTAGATTATTTGGTTAATTGATAATTGTGATAATTCAGGTCACAATATTATTGCAAAAATTAAAACATAATGATCATGATCATTTTTGAAGCAAAAATAAGTCTTTTTAATTCAATCTAAAAAATGCCTCAAAATGTACTTTTTATCTGTCCGTTTTAGTCTCATTATCTTTATTTGTCGTTCAGGTTTGATTTTATAAAGCTGGTCACAAACCTGAGAAATGGACACATGTTACACAAAGAAGGAAAGAAAATGAACAATTTCACAGTTTGGTTAAAGCAGGGGTGTCCAACATGCGGCCCGCGGCCCCCCAGACGTTTTAATCCAGCCTGCAATTTCTAATTTACATTTATTAATTTCCTATAGATATATTATATAGCATTTTTATCGCTCGACCTAAAAGTCCCACAGTCCTTTGCTGCAGCCGCCCCTCCCCCGCACTGCTCAGCGCTGCTGTGTGTGCTGCTGGCGCGAGTGTGAACAGAGGTCTGAAGCGGGGAAAGAGACGTATGGCTTTGGGAAACACGTGGAAGAAAGAAAGGAGATGGTTTTGTGGACGTTAAAGCTGCGCTAAAAGTGGTGCTAATGTGGAGCTAACAACAAGAAAACAACCTTCTGTGACGACAGCTCTGTGAGGGGAAGTGCAAAACCTGGACAGATCCGGAGCCACAGGTAAAAGCACAGGTCAGAGTGTAATAAAGCATGAACATGACAGAGTGAAGACTGTCCACTAGGGTTGTGTTACAAAAATCGATAAGGCAATATATCGTCACGGACTCAGGGAACGCATCGTACTGGAGGGAATTGTATCAGAATATACATGTACTGGGATTTATATTGCATCGCGAGGGTCTTGGCAATGCCCAGCCCTACTGTCCACACTAATGTCACAGTGAATTTTCCCATTACGTTCGGCCCGCGTCGAAATTCAGCCCGCGGGCCCAAAATGAGTCTCAGTAATTGTGAATAACTGTTAAATTGTGTTTCTCACAATAATCGCACCACTAAAACTTGATATCGTGACATTCCTAGCGGCAATAACTTTTTCGGGGACATCGCAGTGGCAGTTCGGTGGTCTGGCAGTTCGGCGGTCTAGCATTACGCGGCCCGGACCGGAACACGCGGAACACAAACACCCCAGAACCTTCAACACACGCTGGCTCAAAAGTAGCACCGCAGCGCCCGGGAGACGAGGGGCGACGACAGCAAAGGGGGCCGGAAGTGCGTGAGGTCGAGTGACATGAATGAAGCGCTCAGATTGATCGCGGACACAAACAACCAAGAGGAAAAGCCCACCTGGAGCCACAAATGTTTCAAATGTGCTTTCTTGCGATGAAGTACCTTGAAAAAAACGAGCATTCTTTGTAAGAGCTGTTTCTTACGTGTAACTTTTTACTTAAGTTAAAGCGTTACTATCAGACGGCTTTGCAAAGAAATTGGCGTGAGAAAAGAAGTTTCCAAGCAATTTGCCATCGTGCACAAACGAAATCTCCTTAACTATAACTGTTTTTGTATGATGCAATGGAAGAACAGATCTATTGAAATGCGCGCTCCCATTTTTTCATCTTATATACTCGTTCTTCAATGACGTAAATGTCTGTTCGACTTTGAATTACTTTGAGAATCGCAGCTCGCACACAACAATCCCCCCCTTTTAGTTTTGTTTTTTTGGTTCCGTCTCTTCAAAACAAAACCGACTCCACGCAAAAGCAACCACCGACACCCAAACGCAAAATCGTCTTCATACAAGTTTTCTCCTGGACGTGTTGGCCAGATGTTGGACCGGAAAACATGTCTGCCACGGTGTCGAAAGAACACAAAACCAAAACCCGTCTGAAGAATCGCAGTTTGCTCCGCATGACAACGGAAAAGGGTGAAAAACCTCTTGCTTCGCGCGGCGTGTTTAAGATTTGATGCCGCTTTTTTAAGAACCGAGATTTCCTCCGATCCGTCTGACGAGGCCTAATGGTTCCTAAGAGCTGACTGCATTGTTCGGGGAGGGTCCGGACGGTCGGTGGGAGTGGTAGAAATAGACTTTTACAGATGTAGAAATACAGTAAGGGGAATCAGAACGAATCAAATATGCATGCAGCAGAGTGGACTGCAGAGTTTTTGAAAATGGAAAGCTCTCAACATGAGCTCATTTGGGAATTTCAAGGCGAGATGATAAAGTAAATATAGAGGGGCTATTCAGGCTGCACGGGACACGCCTCCGAGGATTTTGACCCGCGGAGGGCATGTACCTGACTTGTACTTATTTTAGCTCAAGACGCCGTGGTATTGTAAAAAGCAGCTATTTGTGAAACTTATGTACGCAATTATAAAAAGTCGTTTCATTGGATGAGAACCATATGAAAAGGAACTGACAGCCTTTTGTCCAATCAGGTGTGTCGTTTGATGAGAACCAGATGGAAACAAGTGCATGTAACTATGCCTTTAAGGAAATGCAACGTTACTATTTGACTTTTTAAAGGATGTTCTCTGCCAAAATGTATTCTTTATTTTAATATAAAAGGGGATACGATGAATGATTTTATTGATGGTAAAGCAAAAACTCAAGACCACCCTTACAAAATACAAGAGAATCCTAAAACGTTGCCTATAGAAGAGGAAGCTGAATAACATGAATAACAAAAACACAAATCCATAATCCACATACAACGCAATATCAAATGAAAGCCATTGTTGCATATGGACAATGTACAGAGACACTAAGTTCTGAACCGGATTATAACTGGATTTCCATCTGCAGTCCCCTTGCAAGTTATACAATGTAATTACACACAATGTACAATGAGAACAATTCGCACAACTGCACTCTCTGACCCAAACATTCTCATTTACAGAATATCCCGTACATTACCTACCATCTTCTGCTTTTCACTATTAAAACAATGCTACAGCTCACGATTACACATCTTACTGTTCGTCCTGTATTTTTTTTACATATTACAAAGTTACACATTATGTATGTTGAAAATAATCTTGGTTGGTTGCGCTCGGATTTGCTTTAGCATAAAAAGGCATATATTAACCACATTAGCCTCTGCTTAGCATCTCTGCACAGTCTATATGTTAACACATGCGATCTTCACGACTGACCTACCAATGAGCGGTTCAGCGGTTGTGTGCAAAGCAGCCGTGCCAGAAAAAGAGGAAAAAGCAGCACTTTGGGAATGTACACACAACTTCCCCAAATTACCGTAATACACTGCGTAGCATCCCACTAGAATATGATGCGATTTTTGCTACCTTCACAAAGCCATGTTGTCCGACGCCTTTAGCTCTTATGCTGCTGACCTTTCCCTCAGAGCCTCAGGGTGCAGTCCATACTGTCGACCTTCTCCTGGTGGGTGAATATCCAACGTATCCTCAGACCACCTGACACAATGTGGAAGTCAGGAAACATAGCGGAAAATACCGTAGCAAAAGTCATGGAAATGCTTCATCCAGAGCTAGCATTGCGCTGTTGAAGCAAAACAAGCACTTTCACGCCTGCGTTTGCACTTTCACGCCACCACGTCGAAAAATGTGGACGACACCTGGAACTGGACTAGAACTAAACCGAACAGGACCAAACCGAGTCTACATCAGAGCTGAACTCAAACCGGGGCAGGTGTAAACGCACCGATGATGTCTGTAGTCGTTTCAAACAGCATCTCGTTTCTATACAGGTCTTTTTTATACCCCGAGGCAGCGTCAGAATGAAATGCTCTAGTGTTCCCTTCATAGCCAATCATATCCAGAAAAGACAGTGATAAATATGCGTCCGGTCGTGCCCAAGAGCACGCTGTCAGCGCAATGAGACGGACTGCCATGAGTGCAAGTCGATGCAATAAGGTGGTAAACATGTTTGTATTTGCATGATTTCAAACCAGCATTAATATCATCATAAAAGTATAAAATGGGAAAATGTATGATTATTTCTTGTGGGTTTTGGAGGTGTGAAAAAGGCACACACACACACACCAAACTCAGGCTTTTATCCTAATTAAATTCAAAAGGTCAAAATGTTGGGCTCATTTGATATATTTTCTTGAATCCACATGAAGAAATGAGTTCAAAAGTTAAATATCATCACAAAATCTAAAATTATTGCACCGAATTATACGTGGAGAAAGTTTAGCATTCTATAAAAATAGTCTTCGATTGAAGGCTCTAATTAACAAAGCTAAATATTATAGCACAAGTATGGATCTATGTAATATGCTAAGACTACTAATCTATTTATTTCTCTTCAGTTTAATTGTAGACTTGACTCTTCTGAATGTAAATCCAGTCGGCGCCGTTGGGGACCTCAGAATAAGAGCGGGCACAAAGGGCAGAGTGTTTTATTAATTGTGTTGGTTCTCGCACTTGCCCTTTGCAAAAGCCCGTGGACTTAATTAAATTAGCATGCGCGCTCGGAGCCGGAGAGGGCCGAATGTGGAAGGGAATGGGACTAAGAGCGGAGGGAGTCTTCCTCTTAGAATGAGAGGACACCTTTGGGACGAAGGTGTTTCAGACAGTTAGTAAAAATGTGACGCTGTTCTGCAAACGGTTCGGCCACTTACGGTCATTCTTTGTGCGAAACAGTGCTGTACATTTGAGGGGTTTCGCTTCCGTGTCGGATAACGCACTGATGAATCACTGATGAGTCCACGTCGGGTCCCAAGTCTAAGTCCATGTTTGTCAAGTCAAGTCATCAAAAAAAGTGACTCAACGTTGACGTGAGTCCCGGTCACGACTTGCAAGGCCACACTTCTGCTTTAGGGTTTTCCAAATCTGCAAAAACGGCGTGCCATAAATCCAAAAAAGGGATTTCAAGATATATTCCAATGTCTGAGTATAGTTTTGTTTTAAAGTCAATGGAAAACTTAAGATTCATGGGTGAAACGTACACTAAAGCTGCCATTGGCAATTTTGTCTGAGCAAACACAGTGATTTAATGGAGATTAGAGCTGGATTACATTTGAGCTATTAAGAGCTATTAGGCACACGGTCCGTCCACCTGCAATGCTAAACATTAGCTCAAAGATAATCTGTCCCCAAGGTTTGCTCAGAGAGATGTTTGCTCGTTTTGTTGTCCAGGCTCATCTTGTTTGATGTGCAATTGTCCATCGCGTTAGCAGTGCGCAATCTGCTGCGTTCACACTTGTTTTGGTCCGGTTCCAGTCCGGACCAGGCAAAGTTCTCAGTTTAGTTCCAATTTTGCGTGAACAGTACACCTAATTTTTAATTTGGAAACCACATGTGAAACTGAGCAGAGCTAGTATCCTCCATATGTTAATTTGCACGAGAGTGTTAAGTGAATATGTCCCATCATGCTGCGTGGGTGCATTTGAGAGGGCCCGTGCTGCTTGTCTTCAGTACAGCGCTGGCCGTGGACCCTCTGGGCGGTGCTGAATACAAGAAGCACGCTTTTTCCAGGTCACCTCTCCTGCTCGACGGCCCAGCTGCGTTCCTGCTTCACACCGTTAGCGGTTACCGGGACACGCGGCGGTAGTTTGTGCTGCGGGGTCTTTGTTGTTATGTAGATCAAATCTTCTACACCCGTGGACCTCATATTTAGAACATTTTAAATTGCAATATTATTCCAAAGTTAGTACATTTTTTAAATATGTGCAATGCGACGCTGCCAAACCCTATGTCCCCGCTTAGGGAAATAAAATTGTGGAACAAAGTAGTGGGCGTGAGTGGCGACTGTCCCCAGGAGAATAAAGATGACTCAAATATGCATGAATCACTCGGAACACAAGGGAAAACAATTACAATGTGGTTATATATACATTTGGCTGAATAAGTCTCCTTTACCAAACCTATTTAATTAGGTAGCAAGAGATTTTAGCTTGCACACATCCAGTGCAGCACACGTTTAAACAGTTGGAACAAACTGTTGCAAATGAATGCTAAATAAACATTTGCAATTCAGGAAACACAACACTGTATTTCCAATAGCAATTAGGTCATACATGCAGTCAACGTTTTGTTTCCATCTAGGTCAACTTATTACTCAAGAAGGCCTTACTAAAATGAAATATATTGACTATATGACCCAAGTATAGTTTGAATAAACAGGCGTGTATCCTATATTTACAGAGACTATTTCCAGTTCCTTGATAACGAACGTGGCCCTCTGGCTCCCCTCTGGCTCCGCACTCATCCATGTGTGCATGCAGAACATTCTCAGTGTTGTCATGGGGTCCTATGTTAAATACTGAGTCACAAAGACATTGGTGACCCCGCTGTCTCTCACTGTTCAAGTTTGCAATCATAACATTGGTGAGCTCCGTCTCCGTAGCCCCAGGATGAGAAAGAAATGGAGAATATATGCAGCTTAATTTGACGTTTTTATCTGTTGTTTATCTGTTATGCGAAAAATATTGAAATGCTACTAAATCTGTTGTTGCCGTCGGTTTGGACAATAATGGAAAACAATACATACAGTTTTGAAAGTGATTTAAATTCTATGACAAATCTACAGCTGCGTATGCACTCTTGAGGAGCAGTTTTTTCAGTCCCTTGCTCCGATTGGTTGTTCGTTTTCATGTTTTATAAACAGACAGTGGCAAAAAAGATAATAAAACTGTAAAATGTGGTGTGTGTCCGCTTTACTATGACCATTTAAACACGTCTGAGTTTGCCCAGAAGCACGTGCAAAATCCAAACAAAGACAAAAGAGACACATTTTTCATGCTTCCTCTTTATTTTTTTCAAACGATGTGAACATTTGAATTTAAATAACGTTTTACAGAAGGCCATTTTCTTATCTTTTAGAGCATAAACGTGGCACAACACTGAGCTCGATTTTGGACAGAGAAATTCCCCCCCAGTTATTCCCTCCAAACGGCTTAAAACAAAGTCATGAATTCAGAATTGGGACATACTTTGACGCCGCTGATTTGATTATAGTTTGCATCTAAACATCATTTGTATCCATGCTTCTTTTTGCGTGCCCCTCCCTGGTGTGCAGATGGGCTAAATGGGTCATCAGACTGGGGCATGTGTGTCAGAGGGTGCAAAGGACCCACCCCTCCTCGGAAAAGAACTGCTGACGTCGCCCTGCAAGCAGCAATGACCTTATTAGATCGCTTTGTAAGCATACAGCACACAGTTGGGACCGGCCTGTTTTAGACCGGGACACATTGATGTAATTCATTATTTAAATAAAGAAGTGAGAGAATGCATCCAAAGTCATGCAAAGAAGTCCTCGCTACCTCGCTCACCTCTTTGCTGTTATTTATGGCGAAAGATTTGGAATAAGACTTACACAATCTTACTGCTAAATTAAAGTGTCAGGAGCAGAGAGAGACCGGCGGCTCTGCTGTGTCCCGGGTCCAGATCTGGAGCCGAGAGAACTTGGATTACCTTGAAAGAAACCCACCAAGAACATGCAAAGTCCACACAGAACGGTGAAGGAATGTAACCACCGGACCATTTTGACCTGAAACTAAACACTGACCTGAAACCACACTTCGAGGTGAAACTACACTTTGTAGTTTCAGGTTCATGTGTAGTTTCAGGTCACATTGACCTGAAACTACACTTTGACCTGAAACTACACTTTGACCTGAAACTACACTTTGACCTGAAACTACACATTTTACTGAAACTACACATTTTACTGAAACTTAGTGAACATGATTATATTGAAGATTTTTTTTTTTTTTTTAAATGCCTATTTTCCATTTTGGTGGCGTTTTACTTTGTGGTTGAACATGTGCAGCAGGTGTGAGGTAATTCCACAACCGTTACCCAGCAACAATATTGTAAAAAAAAAAAAAAAGGGACAATATCCATATCATTTACACAATAGTTATTATTTGACAAAAATGACCTGATAACACCTTTACTTTGAGAAATTATTGTTTAATCTGTTGGAAAAATGTGTCTGTTTCATTTCAATCGCATTTCTTGACCCTTAATGATGACATCACAGAGGGATTCTGCTCGAGAACTCAGCTCTACTTCCTGTCATTTTCAACTTTTCTTCATGTTTCAATTTTTCTTCACAAACTGCAATTTGCCTGATGTAAAACTATGATGGATATTTACCACATGTTCAGTCAAAAACATGCCATAAGCACCATGTCAAGGATATTCAACTTTATTTTCCAGAGGGCCAGATTTTTTGTAGGGCCAAGACCTCTGGGCCAAGACCCTCTGGGCCAAGACCCTCTGGGCCAAGACCCTCTGGGCCAAGACCCTCTGGGCCGGAGGTGCACAACACGCCGCTGTAACAACATTTTGGGTCGCACAAAACATCCTTAACATTGTTTCAATAAGATACAGTAAAATAAACTACTGATTAGAGTTTTGTGAGAAATAACTTGCTTTTCCAGAACTGAACCAGAATTAAACTAGGACTAGACCAGTACCAACCAGGTCTGAACCAGGACTAACCAAGACCAAGCCAGGTCTAAACTAGTGCTAACCCAGAATTAAACCAGTAAACAAGATTAAGATTTTTTTTTCCAATATATGGAAGATGGGTGGTGGGCCGGATTCAATCGCTTGGAGGGCCTGATTTGGCCCCCGGGCCTTATGTTGAATAGCAATGCACTATGTAAAGCGAACATAATTACTTGAATTAAATGAACACTTTTTAGGGGGAGGAGCCTATTGCATTTTTTAGCGCCAAAAACATCTGTAAATTAACGCTATAAACATAAAACAACTAAAAAATAAGATCTCCTTAGTGCACCTTTAATATTACAATGCTTTAAATAACATAGAAAGTACACAAATACACAAAAACAAATACAATTTACAACAGTCAATTCAAAGAGGAGAGAAGTGGATACAAATGTGTTTTCGTGTGAACAGAGACGATACAGAGGACATGAACGACATGCTAAATATGTCTCCATAGAGTCCTCCCATCGACTCAACCCTTCAGACACATGTGTAGTCGTGTCCTCACATCTTAGAACATCTTGACCAGCCAACGCCATGACATCTGATCGGAATCTGGACTCCAAATCGGAACAAATGCTTCAGTCGCTTCCTCCGAACACAAAAGACACAAAGGCTCTCTCTCAGCGCGATTTCATCTGAACACAAACAACGCGGGAAAAAACATGCCGCGCATCAGATCGGGAATCGTACAACGTTATTGAGACGTCTGCGACACGGCGGAGCTCATAAATCATTTGCACGTTTTACAGAGGAGGAAGAAGTGGGCGTAAAAGTACTGTTTGCGCCTGTGCCATGCCGGATAAATGGGATTATACATCTGTTAGTTCCATTTGTGCCAGTACACAAAAAGAACATAAATCACACCTTTTATGGACCATTGTCAAGAACTCAAATCCTAATTACTGGTACAAATATAGAAACTACAAATACTTCGACCTCTCTTGATCAAACACACTGAATATACCTTCTCCCGCGTGTTTTGACAGATGATCTCCAGAAACGATCCTTTTGGCAGGCTCACGTCTTGGATTATCTCCCAGAGCGTTCAAAGGGAGCGTTGCGCAGTGTAATAATCTCTCCGGAGAATGGAAAGGCGTTGTGAGCAGTGCAAGTACTACAACTGGGAAATATAACGATGACAGACAGGAATAAGTCACCAGAATATACCATCAAGAAGGACCATATGCTGGTGATGGTTCATCTGCTTTGAAGAAATCTAGCTTTTTTTCCCCCCAGGTTTTTTTTTTCTCGTGGATTAGGAGCAGGATGTGCCAAGTTCTTCCATTTTCTTCCATTTTCTGGCATTGTAGAACATGTACAGTGTAAAAGTAAATGTATTTTACTATTCACGACTTGAAATAACGAGCTGTTGTTTTTGGAAGACTGGTCGATTTGGTGAACTACATCTTACCAAAGGAACGGTAGGTAAGGCAGGTAGAGCACAATTCGTACACAGGGCAATTCAAAGTGCTTCACACAACAGGAAGAAAGGCTTTGAAATCACAAAGACGTGACACAAATCACAAAACAGTTTAAGACGTAAAAGAGAAGAGTGCAAATAGAATCCTTTCAGTCAAACGCACAGCCAAACAGTACAATAATACACATATACAAACAATTAAAATACACATGAAGTTAATAAAATAATGACTCAGCTCAGCTCACATGAAGAGGCAGTTCCAGAGCCTTTTCAGCTTTGACCTGGGCAGCTCCAGGAGGAGCTGAGAGGAGGTCCGCATGGTACGAGCAGGAACACGGTGGGACTCCCGCAAGTAACAAGGGAGCCAAGACCATTTAAAGACTTAAAAACCATGAGCAACATACATCTGAATCACCAAAAACAACTATTTCAGTTTGCTTCTCATTTAAAGGTAGAAGATTAAGAGTCATCTAGTCTTCAATGTCTCTGAGGCAGTGAATCAGGGGCTCAAATGATGAGGTATTTGACTGCAGTGGAACGTGAATGTCATCAGCAAAGCAAAGGAACAAGATATTACATTTTTGAAAGAGTGATTCCTAATGGCAACAAACAAATGAGAAGAGAATTGGATGGAACCCTGAGGTACACCTTGAGGTACACCCTGAGGTACACCCTGAGGTTAGACCCTGAGGTAGACCCTGAGGTAGACCCTGAGGTAGTCCTGACTCTGGCACCAGCAGGAGGCCGGTCCCTGAGGTCCTCAGAGTCCGAGATGGTTCATATGGCACTAACATGTCCGAGATGTACTTTGGTGCTAGGCCATGGAGAGACTTGTATACAAGCAGAGCTGCTTTGAAGTCTCTTCTCTCAGTGCAGAGACCTGAGCACAGGACTAATGTGATCGTACTTCCTGGTTCTGGTCAGGACCCGAGCAGCAGCGTTCTGGATGTACTGCAGCTGTTTTACAGCTATGGCAATGTTTTTTAGATGGTAAAAGGCAGCTAATGTTATTGTTTTGACATGGCTGTTAAAGTTTAAGTCTGAGTCCATTTTTACCCCCAGATTCCAGATTTACATCCCCTATTCTAAAGTGTCTAGCTCAATTCCTTAAATAACCTTTGAAATAGAAACTCTTTAGTTCCTTGGCATAAACTTACCGTACTGCAACCCTTTTTTTAATGATAATGTATCTAAATCTAATCCTATGGAAACCGGGTGCTCAGGTCTTTAGACGCCTCTGGTTTTGTTCTGCCAAATGAAATCCTCTACAAGTGTTGACGTTTGAGACCTTGGTATGGGTTCATCTCTTCACACCAGCATGGAAGCGTTTGAGGACAGAATTATTCAACGACTGCAGGCCTGTGAACACAAAGTTAGCATTGGACAGGGAACGACACATGTCAGTCAAAGGGACGTGTCTTCAAGCTGCTTTCAACTCTGCTTAAAATGACTACAACAGTTACATAAATATAGTTTTATTTAGTTGTGTTCAGGCAGACAGAAATTAGGCTAATCAAACTCTATGGATTGTCTCATGTCTGTGTTTAGCTAGCTCTGGGTCATGGGCAAAACCAGGTCAATTACTTTTCCATTGTTTTTATTAAATATATATACATACATACATACATACATACACACACACATACACACACACACATACACAGTGTAGTCTTGAAAAGTGCAGTTCTAGGAAAGACACTGCCGATCTCAGACCAATATATCGAGGAGTCGGAAATTCCCAAAACAGCGACTTGGCAACTAGTATTTCCCTGCGAGTCGTAGCACTTTGATCAATTTTTCCGACGGAATTCTTTCCAAATAAGTCTGAGAAAACATATTTTTTATATATTGTGGCCAAACTTGCATTTACTTTTAAGTCTTGATTTTTTTTGGGGAGTTCCAGAAAAAGTAATCTCTTGAAAAACATGTTAAACGTAAACTTTGCAGATGAAGATATGGGGGAAGTTTAAATGCAACTGTCAATCGTTGGATACTATAAATCACTGTACTTTGAGGTTGTGGCAGGCTGGCCCACCACTGCGAACACTATGCCAAGGCTGGGTGGTCTGCTTTGTGTGCAGGAGGTTCACACATGGGCTGTTCGTAGTGTATAAAGTAATATGTAAATGTGCGTCTACTTGTGTGCCCCCGTGTGTAGAGCGGAGGGGTCAATATGCCCTCGATCTCAATGGATTCTTACCTTGTTAAATAAAATGAAGATGACATTGCACTAATGAGGTTAGCTCTGTAAAATCTGGACTGGCACTGAGTCACAGCAGCCAATTGGCATGAAGCAATAATAAAACAATATCATTTTTGGCTACATAAATGTGTAGCACTTACCGTTTTTTACCCTTGGGACCTTGTTTGACGTTTTTGTCGGAAAATATACTCTGCAGCAAAGACGTACAAGGTGGATTCTCATGAGTTTGAAAACCCAAAGATCACAACATTCCAACATGCGGAGCCAGGTTAAAGAAATACACCTATGAATGAATCCAACCAACAGAAAAAGAATAAAAGGAATATCTAATATCCAAACATAACCCTTGAATATATAGCAGCATTTTGAAGCCATGAGGCGGCATCAGCCCTGGCCATTCTGATGCTAATCAGGTACCCAGGAGGTGCAGCCAGCTAACACTAGGGTTCCTAAGGCCCATTGCAGGGATGTTAGAATCAGAATAGGTTTATTGCCGTTGTGAACGCCCCTTAAAACGGAATCACTCTGTGACGTCATCAATGTGCGACAATTTACACTTGACTGACACCATTTTCAGACTGTTTAAATGGTCACTCAACAATATGAAGGTGTTGATATTATATATGATATTATTGTTGGTCTAATCATAATTTTATGGATTTTGGGCCTTGTTTTGAGTCTGGTTGCTAGGTAACAGGGGTGGAATTACCCCTACCTATGTCCTATTTGCTGTCCATGTCCAAGCGGGAAGGTCAAACTGGGGACAAATAGGCAAAATGTTGACTCAAATCTGAAATATAATTGTGCTTGCTACGTTTTAGTGAAATATGTAGTCTAACCTGCCATATATAGAGCATAAGTCTGATTGCGTTCATGTCCCAGAATTTGATGTCATAATCTCAGGGCCTATTGGTTGTGTTCAGATTCTAGAATGTGATGATGTCATGTCAGCAGATGGCGGGCAAGAGACACAATTTCCTATTGATTACATTGTCATTGCCATGAAATATCTAAAAAGTTAATTTACAACTGTTCAACCTATTATTTCTTTTAGTGACTGGACTGAACTCTAGGAAAAAAAAGCTTCATTTTATCAATATTAATTTTAGCTGACCACCACCTGTATTTAATATTATAGGCCTATAGAATGTTATGATGTCATCTGATCTCATTATATGTTGAGGATTAACTCCACAAACATATCAATCTTAATGGCTTAACGTTCTTTCTCCTGAAAACCATCACAACAGTTGAATAATGGCACCACTTTTTAAAACTGTTATAAAAATGCATTTCACTTTGTTGTGTTTATTTATGCTGAGGGAAAATACATTGAACTTTATGCCAGTTTTTGTTTCATGTGGAAAGCTGCAGTAATGAGAGATATGAACCATAAATCTGACATTTCAAAAGCAAATTCTACCATAGACTTCTTTCTTGTCTCCAGCTCAATATGAAGCTATAGTGATTCTAGAATGTTGTGATGTCACGCGAACACACACTACGCAACCGCTTGTATATTACCTTTACAGCACACGCTCTTCCTCTCACTATAAACTACAATCAAACTTCCCCTTTTCCTTCTCTGCCTATTGAAAAAATACTCAGTATCATAACACATAAGGGACGTTTCCAATTTTTCACAAGCACTGGACACTTTTCCCTCCCCTGCATCCACTTTCCGCTTGCCTGATCCCGAACACATGATGAGCAAAAAGCCCAGGGCAGCACCAACGCAGAGAGGATGGAGGGGGGGGGTAAGAGAGGGTGAAGGTGGGGGGAGAGGTAGAGGCAGAGGGAGCACCCGAAGGAGGGGTGGTAAAGCCCAGATCCAGAGACATGTTTTGATTTGCTTGTTGCCTTGTGGTGCGTGGATGCTGCGATCACTCCGTCTTGTCCTCTTGTTCACCTCCTCACACATGCTCTCCTAGTTCTCTCTCTCTCTCTCTCTCCATCCCTCTCTTATTCTATCTCTTCAAGGTTACTCACTATTGTTTTGCTCCTGCCGGATCCGTCGCACGCTCCTTCTTCTTCTTCTCCTTCTTCTCCTCTTCTCTCTCTTGGAGGAATATGTGAGGCTCGTGAATGTAAGTGCATCTTTTGTTGGCTAATTCACTTTCACCATACTGGCTTTTCTTCACAGTTGCGCGTGCTCTGTGGGGGACATTGGTGGGTGGGGGACTGTTGGAGGTTTCAGTTTGCTCCATGTGGTCGTAAGCGTGGGGGGAGTTGGACGCACGTGCGCGCGTGTGTGTGTGGCTGTCATTGTTTGACGGTGGCTTTTGTTGCATTATAACCTTGATGCTTTTTTCGATCTTTGCCAATGCGCTCCCGCCAATAACCTCGCGTTGACTTGAAAATGTTTGTCCCACATTGTTTTACGAGGCTGAAAAGTTTTTAATCCAAGAGCAGAAATAATAACATTTCTTTAAAATCGATGGCTTTTAAGTCTTCGAGTCTTCAAGTGTCAATTATTATTACCTTTAATTACACAGTTAGGGCTCTCATTTAGAAGAGTGTCCTGTTAGCACGTCAAAACATTTACACAATTAAACAAATTAAACAAACAAACACAGGATATACAGATAAAATGCCAATAAAACAATCAATTAAAAAAATAAAATAAAATAATTATTTTTTTAATAATTTAAAACAAGAGCACTGGTACTGATGATAGTCTTTTAAAAGTGCTTTGAATTCATTAAAATACATACGATTATTTAATTTAAGAAGTCTTGGAGTTTTCATTCATTATCAGACTCTAAAATAAGTATGTCCAGTAATCTTAATCTGCAAATACCGGATTTGATGTTCAGTAAACTTGTTAAATAATCAGGCAAAACCCCAGTGAGAGCTTTATAAATAAGACAAAAGGCAGTGCTGTTCTTGCATACAACGATCGCCATCCTGCTTTAGAACATAACTGAGAGTGGTGAGTTCTGTGTCCTTCTCCTGTGATGAACCTTACAGCTGAATGAAAACCTGAGTTCAGAGGTTTTAAAACTGTTGCTGCCGAACGCATATATATAATGTCAGCCTAATCCATCACTGAGAGAAATGTGGCCTGGATTAACTGTTTTCCACAATCAAGAGGAATGTGCTGTCAGCTTTTGGACATGTTTGTCAGTGTTGGGTAGTGATACTGTAAAAAGTAAGACAGATATTACGTTATCTGTCCTGGAAAACGAACATGTTACGTTACTGCGCTACTGTGTTATGAAAGTAACGCGTTAAGAGTACTCGTGCGCTGCCAATAGTTAACATTATTGTAAGACCTGTATCGTTTGCTGACAATCCGTTTGCACTGCTTAACACAGTAACGTAATAAACAAACAAGCAAAGTAAATGCGTTTGACTGGGTTTAATTCATCTTTTGTGTTGACGGATAATCACAATACAATGCCATACAATAAGCACCTGCAGGCCTGTCCTCGAGCAGTGGAAAACATCGCGAAAACAAAATGAGCGGATTAGCAAGAGCAGCAACGCACCACAACAGAACGCGGTAGAATATTTGGTTAAGAATATCGTAAAATGTTTTAATGAAACATTTAATGATAGTTCTGGAATACTAGTGGTAAAACCAATGTCACTATAGAACAGATCAGACAGTGTCATTAAAATGCTTATAAAAGGACCTTTTACATGTTAAACTTCATTTGAACACACCCAATAGGACAGTGGTCACTAAAGTCCAGAGGAAAGACGCCACTACAATGGTCATTCTAAGCCTTGTTACTTAAGATATTGTCCAATAATGTTGCTTTAAGTGGGTCTTCAGGGTCAGGTCGGGGGGGAGCAGCAATGCATTGTGTGAGGCTTAACTCATTACAATAGTTCTTTTAGACGGTCAGAAGTCTTGGACGGTGGAGAGGAAGGTAAAGAAGTCTTCTAGCTCACTGACAGGTGCCGATGGAGGAGGATAAGAACACATTCTCCCAGTATTATTTTTACCCAAACCCACCTCAAGAGCTATAGTCTAAAATCTTTGACTTGAAGACTTTGGTAATTAGCGTTGTCACATTTGCTAATCGCTGGCAAACTAGCATGATTAATTATGTTTGGCTGCAAACGTACGCAATTTAGAATGGGTACTTACAATGGAACACTCCTGGACACCGACCAATTTAGAAAAGATAAAAAACAGTAATTTATTGAATTATTCATAGTTGGATTACGCACCAAACAAGAAAGAACTGCCGCCTTTAGTTTACTTCAAAAATGATTATTATCATTGTATAAATCATGCTAGACTATTGAATTAAGCGGGACTCTCTCGCTCGCTAATGTTAATTTTAGAGTCAATTTTATTCCACAAGTAAGATCAGGGTTAGGATCAGGGTTAGGTTTAAGTTTAGGAACCGTCCATTCTGTTAATGTTAGGATTTCGGGTAAATAGAATGCAACAACATGCCGAACATTCAGGGTGTCCAATTGATTTACATTGTGGCGTTTGCTAGCATGCTAACATGCTAACAGGAGAACTACCACACGCGATGCATAATGTATGGTGACATTTACAGTAGTCGGGCATAATTAATTTGTCCATGTGAGCGCACTAGCTTGACTCAATAGCCTTTCAGCAAATGTTGCACTTAAATATTCTCATAGCAGACAGAAAGTGGTCGTATATTTGCTAAATGTTGAAGCTAAACTGGAAACTTTACTTAAGTCCAGTTTTAGACCTGTATTTTTTATATATATATATATATATATATATATATATATATATATATATATATATATATATATATATATATATATATATATATATATATATATATATATATATATATATATATATATTATATATATATATACATACTTAGCAATAATTTAATTCCCATAAAGATTTGACAATAGCTTTCATGCTGGATGTCTTTCCCGAATCAATCATGGCTCGGAAATGCCTCAAAATGTAGATTGCGTTGTTGTTATTGGAGTTTAATCGTTTGTGATGCATTATAAATGTTGTTATAACAGCTGCATAAACACGTCATTATTTTGCCTTATAATGAATTTACTTTCCAGCCGGGCCTTGCTAGCCTGCACAATATTGGTCACTCTCTTATTTTGCCTCCACTGGACTGTAAAATGCATGCAAATCTGCGCTCGCGAGTGAGTAGAGATTCAAAGTCCTTCGGTGATAAGTAGTTTTATTCGCTCCAGGTCCGCCGACTTGCCTCCCATGCTTCAGCGGGAGCAAAGTGTGTGAAGAGGATTACAAGTGACATGAGCAATGAATAATACAAACAGTGTACATACGCCTTTATCTATTATGGAAAAGTTCGCAAAAGCTGCCTTCTCGACACAAGGATCAATGCCGCGTTTGCTTCCCGTTTGCAGTGGTAATTGAAATGTTGAGTGCCGAATCCCGCGCGCTCTCTCTCTCCCTCTCTGGATGACGGTTGAAATAAATGATCGCTTTTAAAAATACAATTTGATGTTGTTTGGTCAACATCAACTCACATTAAATATTGAAAACAGGGACGTTCGTTGGTGGAACAAACGGGCTGATTTTGACGCACGTGCACAAAGGTTTTATGAATTAGAAACCCTTGGATAATGCAGATTTTATTGCAATCCAAGCACCCTATCTTGCAATGAGAACAACAGTGAGCATAGTGTAAAAAGCAGGGGCCATTTAGCTGAAAGGTTAGACATTTCATGGTTTAAAAAAAAAGGTAAAGAAATCAATTGTAAGGCTTTCCAAATCCTGATTGATGCCCAGACACACAAACAACAGATCAGCCACTTTAGGGGTACATGCTATATCAGGGTATATGCTATATCAGGGGGTCAGCAAAACTGGGCCGCAGAAAAATGTTTTGGGTCACGTACGCAGCAAAACAGTCCAAAAAAATTAAAAATGACTATGTCCAGTTGGGCTCATTAAAAGCATCATAAGTGCCGTACAGTTGATTCAGTCCCTCTCCCCTCTTGCTGCCCTCTGGAGGTTTGCGGAGGTTTAACACGGAGTTACGTGCAGCTTAGACATTTCTGCAGCCCCTCAGTAGCGTCTGTCTTTTTGCCCTTTCATCATGGGGTCGCGTACAGCATGGGCCGTGTACGTTGTGACGTTACAGCGCTGTGTCATCACATTACCGTTAACAGCACTTCCTGGCACAAATGCGCGAAAAATAATAAAATATACGTTCTTTTCTTTTTTTAAGTAATTCAATAAGGACATGTTTCTCACTTGTCTCACACTCAGCGGCGTGAACTTTTCAAAGTTTCACCCAAAGCCAAAACGTTTGCCAACCCCTGTGCTGTAGCGATCAAACAACAACAAACACCAAATCTTTACTGACCCCTTGAGGATGGAGTCAGTATCTCGCATTGGATATTGACCATGATCTGTTTCCGTGTTGATTTTTAAATTTTTTGTTGATGTTGTTATTCATAATCAACAGACCAACTACTTTCAGCAACTTTCCATACATCTCTGCAACATGTGCGCATTTTACTCTTTCAATCCATTCCCTGCTTCTCATTCATAAACTGCGTTCTCCACGGTGACGATAAGCTCCGGACCTCGAGCCAACTTCAAAAACAGAATTCCAAGCCCGACCAATCCAAACCATCTTGTCCAAGGTATTAGCAGTCATGAGCTGTGCCGAAACGGGGACAATGATAAAAAAAAAAACCCTTGTCCGTCCACTCCTACATTAAGAATTCTCCACACAGTTCCTTATCGGTGCTGACAAGGGACGGAGGCGAGGGGTGGTGGATGTGGCAGGATGTGACGGATGCGGACCAGGAGCTACGGCGGCGGAGGTAAAATGAGGTGAAAAATGCAGTGTGGGCATGCGGAGGTGCAAAGAGTTCTGGTAACCGAAGGGGTTTGAGGAGAGCAGGTAAGGAGCAGAGAACATTGGAGATGTTCAAATGAAGAAGACATTTAGTGAAACTGGATGCAGTAGAATGTTTACCAAAGTGTATTCACATAGTGCGCAGTTATGTAGTTACTTATGGAAATAGGTAGACCATTGTTGGACTCTAAACTCAGAAAAATGAAATGTTGACGATTGCAAAACTAGTTGGAAAACATTCCTCCAACCACTGAGAAGTTCGATTTGACAGAAAAAAAAACACAAATTCTGCTTTTATTTTCGGATGATTTTATTTCCGATGTTTTCTTTTATCTCCGCAACCCAGACTCGTACTTGGCCACCTTCTTGTCTCTATGGAAATGTGGTTTCTTCGGCTGAAATATTCCACAGCACGGCATAAAATGTATCTATTGCCATATTCAAAAGTGTGGTTATAACTTTCTTTTTCCACGGAATCATGCAGTGAACATGTCGTCTCCAGAAAGTTATGCAGTGACATTATTTGCTCCGGATCAACATGAAATAATAATAAATAGTGTGGGTGTAATCCCTCATTCGTCCAGGAAGTCATCTGGACTTTTTGGGTATCCACAGGCTGAGAGAGCATTCCGGACGTGTGTTTCCTCTTTCCTCTTGCCCTCTGAGCTGGTGGGCACCGCTTGTGCTCTGTGTTGTAGTGTTCTGATCACTCCCAGCTTATGCTGTAGTGGGTGGTTAGAGCCAAAGAGCAGGTACTGGTCAGTGTGTGTGGGTTTCCTATACACTTCTGTCTGGAGCTTCCCGTCTTCTCCTCTGATAGTGGAACAATCAAGAAAGGCCAAGTGGTTCTTCTTAGCATCTTCAGGTAGTTTATAATAACTCCCTTTATCAGGAGGTCCCGCCCTGTGGGGGCTTACACAGAGTAGGATATAATGCCTGAGTTCCCAGACTTGTTTCACAGATTGAGAATGACTCTTGGATGAGCGAGTCCAGATGACTACAACTGAATCTTTTTCTACAATAATAAATAGTCGTAAAATAGGGTCAACAATTCCTTTTTAGAGTATTTTATTATTTATGTTGGCAATGGCAAGAGCCTTAAACAAAACTTATGTCAGTGAGAGTTGGTCCAATCACAAATAACAGTACAAATAAACAATATTAAACCTAATTTAGATTGAAATTGGCATCTACAGTATTCCATTTTGCAGTAGTGGTCGGGAGTCGGTTGCATGGTTGTGTTAAGGATCGCGATTTCAAACGTTTGCCTTCTAGGACCTTTCATGTTTTTGAACGTCAGCACAACATGTAAAACATTAGATGCGCTTGTTGGAAACGAAAACTTGAGTAACCCTGGTCTTTCGTAGATATTGACTATTGACAAAACTGCCATTCACACATTATAAAACCAGCCTATTTCATTTTGAAGACACTCATCCATCATAACTTGTCTATTCTCTGTGTTCAGTCTTACCAGGCCTTGGTGCCATACTGGGCTTTCAGCAGGAGCTCAAACTCGGAGGCCCTGGCATGTATCTCTGCCAACGTATCCAATCTTTTTCAAGACCAGCCAAACTCTTACACACTGCTATAAAATCCCCACTCTCTCATGAGCTTTGGCATTCTCGCTCCCCTGCTAGTTTTCCTTTTGGACCGGCGCCATTTCCAAGTCTTAAACCAACAACCAGGAACAATACACTTGAATCCAAAGAAAGAAGCACTCGGAGATTAACCACTTATTTGTCAGTGTCCGGCCTTGAGGGAATGCTATAAAAGGTATGAATGGGCTATTTTGTCCTGTGGGTGAGCAGACATGGCGCTGGAGTGTTTATCCGCACCGTGACAAAAGCAGAGGGAGCCAGGGACACTTGGTGATGAGATGGAGCGTGAACCGTCCCATCGAGAATGCGGCGAGAGAACATCGGCCCTCTTGATTCCCGGCTTTTCTGTGGGGAGCGCGTCGGTGCCAAGAACTGGGACAATGTGGAGACTTGTTGAATGCGGCGGGACGCCCGGATAGCGCGGGATTGAACCTAAAATGCAATCTGATTCAGTGGACCAAAAAAAATAACGGTATTCTTCAAGCCGTTTGAGTTTGAAACGTTTCAAAAGTTTCCGCCCGCTTGTCTCCGTGGAGGTGGTTTTGCCTTGCTTGTCCGGTTTATTCAAATACAGTTGTTTTTGAATACCCTTGAAAGATAGTGAACCGAGTCGCCTCTACAAAAATCGATGGTGTAACTTGGCCCGGTGGCGTCGCCTGCGTTTAATGCCATACTGTGGAACATGGAGGCAAGCAGGTGGGAGGATCTTCCAACAGAACTAAATATACAGCAATTGCTTTTGGGGATGATTTTGGGAAATTTGAGCACGTAAACAAGACTCAAACACGTCGTCAATTTTGAAATCAATATTGATCAAATTAAGAAACATTTGGAATATGACAGAGAGTAAATAAAGTAAACAATGACTCAAGACGTATCTCTAAACGTATTTCATTAGATTGTCCAGCGTTTATGTCCCATTTAGTCCAAAGTCCATTTTCTGAGTCTGAAGTTCACCGTTCACCGTTTCTTACCTTTTTTTTTTTTTTTTTAACTCTTACCTTTTTTTTTTTTTTTTAACAAATGCCAGTTATAATTTGGCTCCAGTAATTTAGTAGCACTTGAAGTACAGCGCTTTACGAAACTGAGAAACACAATGCTCCGAACCACTTATATATATAAAAAAAAAGATTGCATCTCCTTAGTGTCCAAACCAAAAGCGCTTAGTATTCCATTGAGTACCCCACAGCCCTGTGTGCATTACAGATACTGCCCACATTAATTGGCTGTTTGATTCCCCCTAAAGTCACAGTCGGTGTCGGGGGCAAAGGCAGAAATCAATGCATGTGTCCCGCACTTAGAATACACAAACCGCTGAGGCCGTTCTGACGCGCATTACATACAACTGTACAGACGACAATAAGTAAGTGTAGACGAAGTAGTAGCAGTAGCAGTTGTAGTACGAGAAGTAGAGTAGGAAGATTAATAAACATGGCTCTTGACCTGTTCCAATAAGGATTATTATTTTTTTCTCCAGGCAATACCAATTGCCGTCATGGCTGATAATCCTGATAATCGACCCCCAATTTGTAACGCTAAGTAGTAACCTTTCACATTTGTAGAAAAAAAGAACCCCAAAAAAAAAAAATCACAGTATATATTATGATTTGTTACTTTTTATGATGATCGCGTGAACATGCAGCCACCATTTTATCTTTTTTGTAACGATGGGCAAATCGATACCAAATATTGATATATCTATACTAAAGGGAAAGTATCGGAAAGTATCGATACATGTGCAAAAATATCAATACGTTTTTTTTTTGTCAATTTTTTGCACCGACATTTACTCTTCATATAAACTCAAGCTGAGGTTGAAAGAAAATAATGATGGCCAATGTGAAATTTGTCATGGTTGCATTTTAATACAAAGCTCAATGGTATCGAATCAAAAATCAGTGGTATGCCCATTACTGCTTTGTTGCCCTTCGATTTCCATCTGAAATGAAAAAAATCAAATCGAACAATATACTCACCCGATACTTCAGCAATACTGAGAGAGATTTGGTCAAATTCTCCGTACAAGCAATCAAAGCGCCGCATTTCCAACTTATGAATGTGCACGCGCCACTTAAATGTAATCATGGCGGTTGTGACATCATATTCGCAGGAAATCAGGGTTCCGCTAATGACGGGGGAGCCAGGTTCTCCCAGGTGCAGCGAGAAGTGATTTGTTAGCGCGGGGCTCAAAGCATTCCACCGCGGCGGCGCCCATTCATTATCGGGTTACGGCTGACTTCACAAATTCGCAGTTCCGACTTGTTCAGCGGTGGTAATATAAATCAGGTCACATCGTAAAAGGGGAAAACAGGCTGAAGGAGGTGCCGGGCGGACCACTGTGGCAGAGGAGCCGGTTCAAAAATGCTAATCGGAATGTCGTGAAGTGACGCGCGGGCCACTAGAGGTTTATGATGGACGTCGTCGAACAAATGTTAGCTCTGTGTTGTCGGTACAAAATGGAAGAGAGCGACGGTGGTCCGGGAATTTAGCGATTTGCAATGCAAGGGGGAAGGCTGCGGCGGAAACGTGGCGAGCTGGTGTGCGCACGTCGGCCACGTTTTGAAATGACCGCACTTTTTCAGGACTTTAAGCCTGCGGCGCATACAGCGGCGCGGGTAATTCGTTTATCTAAATGGGCCCTGTTAGCCGAATGCGGTGCAATCAGCTGGTCTTCCTGGGTCCATTACAATTAAAAACAGATTTCATTTAGAACAATAATAATTTCAGTCCAGTACAGTGCACATTTAAATTATTTTTTTTTTGTAGAAAATGTTAAAAATGTAACTCATGACTCTTTAGGTTAATTTTAAATGGTTACTTATTTTTAAATCAGAGTTAAATTGATATAATGTTATGTTTAAACAGCGACCAATATTTATATTTATTTATTTTTTTTATTTTTTTTTAATGTCGTTTAAATGTAGGCTTTATTTGACAGGGTGAAATGGGGTCTGAGAGAGAGGGGAGGACATGCAGCAAACTGAACCCACTTGAACCCACGGCATAGGCGACCTGTGCCTTAACCAACTCGACCACCGGGCAGCAAACTGCGCCACTCCAGTTATTGTCAGTCGCGTAAAGCCGTGCGTGAAACTTAATCTCTGAAATTTTGAAATATAGTTGGAAAAATGTGTCTCACAAATCACAAAGCGCAGCACAACGACAAAAACGTCAATACAAACATGTTAATCCAATCGCACCTACCAGCACAATGAAACCAAAATCAATTCCATCCTCTGAACTACAATATAGCCACGTGTATAAACCGTGGACTCATCACCCGCGTATGTTTTCCACGCTGTGATACGGTGACGTTGGTTGCGCTTGTGACTGTTACAAACGATCCTGCTGTGGTCGGCTGCACACTTTAATCACCTCACGGTTTTAAAGTTGGAGAAATGCTTAGCCTGCAACATGTGCCTGCTTTTGATAAATCCCTCTAGCTCGAGCCACTTCATCAAGCTCCTCCTTTGTTTGTTCCCAGTCTAGACTTGGTCAAATTCAGGGTGAAGAACGGATTTGGTGGGAAAGACAAGGAGAAAGACAGGGAGGAGTAAGAAAAGTTGATGGTGAAACTTGAATGCCAAGAACTAGCTCTGAAAAACACTGCTATGCATTCTTTGTATTGTTGTTGGCCTTTAAACAAGCTCTTGAGTCTCTTCACATCTCCTGTTTTAACTACTCTATGTTTTAATGAATGATAACGATACCAAAAGAAGAAAAGTACTACTAACGAACTCCACAACATTGACTAAACCAGGATCAAAACTAAAAAGGTTCAAAAAAGACTGGCAGATACGTAATAAACACGTTTCAAGGTGAAGGTAAACCAGGTAAACCAAGGTCTGAACAGGACCAGAAGGTTGGAGTTATTTTTATTGCCCCCCTGTCGTCTGCATCTGACCCATCCTTCAATGCTGGGGGGATCCTTCTCCAGATCTTTGTGCTAGGCTTGGACTACCTTCGCTGCAGGATTATACCTAGGCATGTTTAAGGTTGATGGGGGGGAGGGGGGGAAACTGGAGCACCTGGAGGAAGTTCTAGCCACCGTACCAGTACTTGACAAGATCTGGACTAAACCCAGAACTAAACCAGAACCTTTGTGAGTGAGTGGTCTGAGTAATGTCACAACTTTCACAACTCCCACAACTTAACAAACCCTGTAACACCATAATAGAATATCACTAATGGCCTTATGGATCGGTTTGTTTTGGACACAGCCTCTTAAAGCCTTGCTATTTGTAAAAGTGCTGCGGGCGGTGTATTGATCGCCCCCTTCAGGTCAGGATTTATCTGTGCAGCAGTGAAAGAATGAGGGAGGTGTTGGCTGAGGCTTTGGGGGACAGCAGTGGCTCTATAAAGAAAGCCAAACAGGCAGAGAGGGAAAGAAGGGAGGGCGGGCCCATGTTGGAGGCAAATGTCACAGGCTTGGAGACGCAGCGGGACCCCTGGGATGCACCGCGGCGTGTTGTGCAAAAAAAATGCCCACACGACTTCTGTCAATACGATCTTCCGTTTCAAACCAGGGAGAAAGTTTCAGCTTCCAATGGCGCGACATTACAAGTAAATACATGTTTTTAACCTTTTTTTGTTTTTGGAGTGATCTTGCATTCTAAACCCATTTGTTTTTTATTATCTGAAAAGGATTGAACCAGCTGAAAAGATCATCTAAGGTCTATCTAATTGACTTTACCAAAAACACTGTATGTTAACTAAATTAAGCCTGGGTTTAATTTGTATTTCGATTTTCTTTTTGGTCCCAATTATGCTAAAATTCAATGAAATTCTTTTTTTTTTTTTTTCATTATTATTATTTTTCAATTTCAATTTTTCTGTTTACTTGAGCGGTTTGAAAACACGCCCCACCATTCCAACAGTGATTCAATGGAATAGTTGCTGTACCTTGGGGCTTTACCGACACAAATTTAACCAATTTCTGACCACAAAAATCAATAAGTCTAAAGGGTGACCGCAGGGCAGGATTTGAACTATGTACACAGTGGTTAGAGGTTGCAATGCTCTTGGGAAAATGTATAGTTCAGCTCTTACTTTGAGGATCATCGCTAAGAGAGAGAGAAAAAAGAAAAAGATGAAGGATTTAAGCTTGAAAAAATAGAGAAATGCCAAATACAAGCTTTACTCGTGCACCAAAAAAAAGCTTTTGGGTTAAAAAGTGTCTGAATAAATGTCTAAATATATAAGCTTCAGTTCATGCAAAGTAAAAGCAAAGAAAACATGCTATTCAGTGACTCATTCATTAGCTTGTCCGTGAATCCCACGTTCATTTGATCCTTATGGGGTTTTCTCTTGAGCCAAGCTAAAATAATAAATAGTGAAAGATTACGTTAATATTGATTATTTTAGCATCGCTTGGAGAAAACATCATAAGGGTTGAATTAAAGCAGAAGGGGATTCACGGGCAAGCTAAACAGTTTACCCGCTTGTCCGGCCCCAAACTTCTGGTAAAGTATCATCTTTGGTAGCTAGTATCTTTTCGTGACATTTCATACCCCTAAAGCTGGCTGATGTGGCCTCCTGTGGCTGAAAACCTTTAGAAATTATTAAAAAGCATTAATGATCGTAGTTTTCATTCATAATTCAGCGCCATCTCCAACAGTGTCACCGTGTCATCGCTGCACCTTCTCACATCCATACCAAATGCATGACTTCTGTATTCGTCGGATCAAGTTTGAAATGGGCAAATAGTGACAGCTTCTTCTCCCTTTACTAATGGGCTGGGCTTGATCACCCCAACAACAATATTCAGACAATATCTTTGAGCAATGTAGCATATCTCCTCAATACCTCAATGTTCTCAATTTCTCAATATCCTTCCAATGGCACCTTGACGAACATGCTTCCGAAATAGGATCTTTTGGTAAAACGAAGACATAAAAGCACATTTCAATCTCGCGTAAAGGCGTGCCACCGGTTCTGAGCCGTTTTCTAAACATTTACCAGAACAAACAGTCGATTTGATCTCTTTGATCTTCTTCCGCACAAAGTCACCCGCAGCACCATCGACAGAGTTTCCAACACGAGCAGAAAACTCTTGCTCGCTCACATTTGAATACACTATTTGGATGCACGGCAGTACTGCTGTAGCCGATAACTATTTTGAGACACTAATAAGATGTCACCTCTTCCTCTCCATTTGAATGTGCACTCTTGCTGTCAGGGGAATGGCGGGCCCATAAATCACAATATATTTTTTTACACTTTTTTTTTTCCTTGGCTCTTGACTAGTACATAAACCACTGCAGTGCATTTCCACGCACACTTCATGGAGCTCCACACCGCTGAGAGAGGAGCAGAGGAGGTCGCCAATTCCTGACTTCCTACTTATAACTTATTCATGCTCCACACACCTGGGAATGGGTCCATCTTTTTCTCAGCAGGGCGGCCCCACTTTATTTAGCATCGGTCTCTCGGCTTTAAAAGAACAGCGCGGACGCTCGAGGGCTTCAAATGCCAGAGTTGCACTTTTTAATTTTGTACCCAAACCCACGCTAAAACGTGTGATATGTTTGTCAGAGAGCACGCAGCATGTACTGTATGTAGGGCAAGGGAGTTTGGCTTTTGACGCACAGAGGGAGATGTCTTCAAAACAACGTGGAGGGCTCACGAAGCAGCTCGTTGAAAAAGTGTTTGCGTAGATCACTATTTGCTTGCGAACATGATACAAATGCCAAAAAGGTCTGGGAGGCTGTGTTAAATTTAAAACAGAGACTATCAATTACTAGCGGAAAGAGTAGGAATTCCTCCAAACCTCCTTGTTTGAAAAGAAAGTCCTTCTAAAGCACAAGTGAACAACTGCTGCCCGCTGCTGCTGTTGTTGCAACTTGTGCTACTTCTATTTATATGTTTCAAGGTATATTAATAAATATAGTAAAAACATATATTATAATAGTATTTGCTTGATTTACTGTCTCTTTGCTATTATCTCCGTGCCCTGAAAGTATCTCTGTATTTTTATTCAGATTTATATCAGTCTGGTCTGCATTCATCTCCGAGTTCAGATGGGTGTGATTGACAGGTGGATTAGCCAATCAGGAACATGAATGGTCCCTCCGCACATCATTAGTGTTCATGTGCATATATTTTTGGCTTCCGGCACAGCTTTAGATCCGCTTTTTCAGACACAAAAGTGAAGCAGGGTGGCTCTTTCTTACGAGTGTGCAACTTGTAGCGGTCTGATTTTTTTCACATTTCGCTTTGACTGTACAATTTTTGGTTCTGATATTTTATATGCAATGAATTATCTATCATGAAGATCAATGATTTATTTTTGACTGAACATATAAAATGATCATGCATTCATAAGGCATAATGGACTTTGTATGTCATCATAGTAGTTCTACTGGGTAAAATGCCAGTTACGAGTCCACATTCAATCTCAATGGACCATAAGTCACAAGCAAAAACCTTCATTCATTAATGTCATTATAGTTCTACATTACAAGTAGCTTCATGTTGATCCAAGCACATTAATGTCATTCATTGTCAGAAATATTATACAAGGTAAAAGGTTCTGGGGATAGGAGACGACTGTAGGTGTCAAGCTGCTAATGAAACGCTCACCACACATTACCATTTGCATCCGTAGTCATTCAGGCAATTCAAATTCCCTGGTACATATTATAGCTGTGACCACACTTTTCTTCTTGTTATTATCAATCATTATCGGGCCTTGTAAAAAAAAAAAAAAAAAAAAAAAAAAGAAAAAAGAAGATAATAAAACAACAACAATAATAACAGTGTGACGAAGTAGCTTCGTCAGTAAGCGCGGGGAGGCCAAGGCGACATGGAGCCAACACACACACGCACACACACCTGTACCAGCGTTTCCTCTTACCTGTCCAATAGCCGTTCCTTGTCTCCTCCAAAGCCATCGTAGCAGTCCCGGGTGCACACTTGATAGCTGCTAAACCATACTCCTCGCCATAAATCGGTCTCAAATTCACGCACTCTCCCGTTTACCGTCGTCCTCTCCACGTTTCGGCCGGCCATCCCGAACTACGCGCTCTTCCGAAATTATATTGCGTCAGTGTTGGGCCGACGTGTATGATGTCACTTCTGACGTCATGTAATTCACCGGTTTTGGGTGAAATGAATTAGTTTTTATTTTCTGTTGCATTAAATCACTACACGTAGGCGTAGATTTGTGTAGAAATATATTTATGAATTTATCAATCATTTATGAAATGTTTATGGTTCTGTTTGAAGAGAATCTTTGATTTTTCTGTTGATTGTTTTGGGGAGGAGTCTCCTGTTATAAAAAGGAGACTCCTAGGACCTCAGGGGCTGGTCTGTTCCAGGAGGGAGCTGAGTGCACCGCAGGCACTAGCTCCAGAGCTAAGAGAAGGTCTTTTTTCCCCTATCTATTGTATTGCTGCACTTACCTGTAAATATCCATCGTTTTCTGTTCTGCACCATTTTGGTTTTTGCACTTCTGGGGAATAAATTCACAAACACTGTTTTCCTGACAACGCCATATCATTTCGTGGTAAAAAGGAACCCGCGACAATTGGTGTCAGAAGTGGATATGGCTAGTCGCAGAAAGCGCAAAGGACTACGATCACGCAAATTTGAGGAGGATATTGCTGAGATCCAGCCAATGCGAAATAAAAAAAAAAGAAAAAAAAAAAGGTGGAGTCATAGTTAAACCTGCTTCTTTGCCCCTCGGTTGGTCAAAGGGACGGTCAAACGGGGATAGACTCAATCTAAAAGCGAACGTGCCCATCCCGGAGACATCTGTTACGCTGGCAATGTCAAATAAATATGGGAAAGAGTGTCTGGAGTGTCTGCCAGAGGGGTCCAATAGATTTGGTTTTCCATCTGGTGGATCACTAAGCATGAACAAAATGTATGATTCATGTCCGCAAAATTGTTAAATGAATAGAAATGAAGGTTTTGTGATTTCTGTCTTGTTTTTCTGTTGTGTGAAGCACTTTGAATTGCCTTGTGTACGAATTGTGCTCTACAAATAAACTTGCCTGAGATATTTCTAAAATGCACTCTGCCTCCCCTTCCTCGCAACTTTCCTTGTCCTATATCCACTGGAGCAGAGCACCCTCAGACCCCTCAGCCTCACCATCTTCAGCATTAGCGTCTAAAGGCCCTACTGTTCTACAATGGAACAATGTGGCTTTGACTGCACTACACAGGCAATGGCCAAGAATACGTTTTTTCTATGCAGTATCGTGGCCATATTACCCACAATGCAATCTGGCAGCCATACCGACCTCCGTGCCTCGTGTGAGAATATTTATAGATAAGGTAGCGACGCCTGAAATAGATTGTTAGCGTGAAAAGTGACCGCTGGAGTCAGGTTGTATTCATGACTCCCAGTACTTAGATTTATGTGCAGTTGAAGGTAACACAAGACTTTACAGGCCGTTTGATCATTATTAGAATAAATCCATAAATGTAGTGAGAATCAGCCATGATGCTCTACTTTACAAGCCCAGATACACTGATTGGCCTGTAAACTCTGCTGTTTTTTGTGATCGGTCCTCAAAATTGTCATATATCTTTGTGTGATTATATAAAACCACAGGGATAATTAATTTCCTCCTCACTATTCGTCTCAGAGTCTATTTCTGACATTTATTACTCCCATTTTGATGTCACACTGGGGTTTATTCTATTCATGCACAATTTCTACAGAAGGTTATTTAGATTTAAAAAATGCTGAACTGATTAAAAAAAATGAATGGTTCTTTACATAGGACAGGTCCACTTTCACACCAGCCCACACGAAGCATACTTACAGGCGTTCGCTTTAAGTAGACCAAAGGGGGGGAAAACCCTTAAACTGTGCAACATTAGAGAAAGTGAAGGAACTAAGTGGGCATAACTAACAGTAAACTGAAATGTTAATCACCCATGGTTCAAAATCGCCTCTGAATGGGCTTGAGTATGTAATAAGACAAAAGGAAAAGACATTTTCTGCTGATGCTTTGAGTGTGGACGCTCTCATATGATGCTGACCCATGTTTCTGGTGCTCATGTTTACAACAACACTCTTTGAACCGCTGTCAAACCCTGAGCGGCCTCTTCACAAGCACCACTCTGCAACAGGGGATCAGCGTTATTCTATCACTGCTTTGTACAATCATCTTGCTAATAAATATCAGTGTTTTCCATGGATTACACAATTGTTGGTTATTTTTAAGCGTTATCATTTTACATTTGATTTGCATTCATTTTCTGTTGCGATATAGCTCTGGTGTGCCAGTCGGTGTTGCAGTGACTTGACACGTCTCCCCGGTGACAGTTTAGGACATGTTGGTCTGACATGCGGCTAATGATGATGCTAGCTGACATGTGTCATGTCCATGTGTATGTAAGTGCATGTGTGGGTGAGGGTAGCTAACTGATTTGAGCATGCCAGCAACTGTTTAGCCAAATTAGCATTAGCCCCGATGATGTTGCAGTGAGTTTCCTTCGGGCGGTGGGAGATGACCGCATGCTCTTGCTGCTGGTGTACTCAGAGTTTAGGCACGGGTTATTTGAGTACATTCCACTTTATTTGGACAACTGATGCATTTCAAATCGCCTAATAAATTGTCTGTTACTTCTCAGTCGTCCAGGTGCCTTCTTCTGCAAAAGTTGGCTCTGTCAAATGGACAAATTAAGTTTTTTAAAAAGTGAAGACGTTTGGCCACTCCAATCCAAGTAGCTACTTCAGTTCCTCTGACAGGGATCTGGTCTGGAGATATCCCTGAACACCCAATCAACACGCATCATATAGTGACTCACATGGCTCTTTCTTACAAGTTCAATAAGGTTTACAATGTTTAATCATTAGAATAAGACAGCATGTGAAGGTCTGATTTTTCCCCACAAAGTTCTGCTTTTATTATACACTTCTGGGGTGAACACTTGGCTCCTGAGTCATATTTAGCACATTGATTCAAGCCCCCCAATGGGTCATCGACCTCCTATCAGCATACCACAATTAGCCCTGTTGTTTTTTATGTTTAGGTTTAGGCCTGAGTTGTAAATGGGTGACAGGTTGCAGAGCTTCATTAGCTTTCCTGACAAATATTGCCTTTTTGATTTTTGATGGTATTTCAGTTCAGCTTCAGCTTCAGCTTCAGTTTGTCATTAGTTTAGTCGTGGTGGAACTTTTCTGGCATGTACCTTTCGTGATATCATTAACAAGTCCTTCAAAATGACACAAGAAATATTTTTATCCCGTTTTCGCTGCGATTGCCAGCACAACCACAACGCCGCACCTCATTTGTATCCGCGCTCTCGTCTTGTGTTCCTTATTAGTTACTTCAAGACTTCTGCACATCACAATATTGCTGCACCTCTCCTGACCTCCATTTGCGGAACTGACTCATAGCCCGCAAACAAACGTCGCCTTCCGTTTCAGATGCGCCGCGTATATTTCCAAGCGCGCCTTAGCTGAACGCGGCTTGATTCCCATACGCGACGACATATTTGATGGCTCACACACCTACGCATTCCACTAAACTAAGTAAGTATGAGCAGTACATGGAGTATACTGTCTTTCTGCGACATATATTTGAGTTTAATTCGCATTGTAAGAGTCAGTTAGGAAAAGTACTGCTTAAAACTATCTCGATGCCTCATTTGTTGCCATTAAAATAACAAGTAGAACTAAAAAGGCATTGCCAGTAGTGAATGATGTCTAAAACGTAGGTAGCAGAACTGTGGAAGATGGTCTGACCGTTGGTGCAACTACTCTAAAACACTGGCTCCCATCTTTTTTTGTCTCAAGTACCCCTTAAGGTTCTTCTCACGCTCCAAGTACTTGGCAAATAACTGTTTACTATGGCATCTTGTCGATTACTACTGCTGTTTTATTTACAGTTTTGATGACAAAATCCTGCAAAACAGTGTTGGATTTGCAAATAAAATGTTGATATTGAAATATTCAATATATGTTTAATATTACTCCTGGTTGGAAAACACTCAAATATGGACGTAATCACATTTAGAACCCCTGAAGTAAAACTACTGTTACAAGTTTTGATTTAACTTGAAGTAAAACTTGTGCTAGCAATCATCTGCTACTGCTAGCCCAGTTTCCAGTGATTCAGTGACTTAAATAATGCACTTGCTTGGGATGTATTGCGTTTATTGCCACAAAGAAACACATTCTGGTTAAACTGGTTAAAAGTCCTATCTGGAAGACAGGAAGTTCTTTGTCGAAATTGGTAACTGTGTCTCAGACCAGATGCCCCTGACCTGTGGGGTGCCCCAAGGGTCAATCCTGGGACCCCTTCTGTTCAACCTCTACATGCTGCCGTTAGGTCAGTTGATACGCAGCGAGAATGTGTCCTATCACAATTATGCAGACGACACTCAAATCTATGTTTCACTGACGGCAGGTGAATATGGACCAGTGGATTCACTCTGTCACTGCATCCAACAGATCAGCGTGTGGATGCAAAGCAACTTTCTCCAGCTGAACTCAAACAAGACTGAAATCATCGTCTTTGGCCCACAGAAACAAAGAGAAAGTGTTAACAGTCACCTCCAGAGTCTCGCTCTAAAACCTACAAATCAAGTTAGAAATCTGGGGGTAATAATGGACTCAGACTTGAACTTTAACAGCCACGTCAGATCAATAACATCAGCAGCTTTTTACCATCTAAAAAACATTGCCAAAATCAAAAGTCTAGTGTCTAAACCAGACCTGGAGAGACTTATCCATGCGTTTGTCTCTAGTAGATTAGACTACTGTAACGGCCTGCTCACTGGCCTCTCCAAACGAGCTGTAAAACAGCTGCAGTACATCCAGAACGCTGCTGCTCGGTCCTGACTAGAACCAGGAAGTACCATCACATTAGTCCTGTGCTCAGGTCTCTGCACTGGCTCCCTGTGGCTCAGAGAATAGACTTCAAAGCAGCTCTGCTTGTATACAAGTCTCTTCCATGGCCTAGCACCAAAGTACATCTCAGACATGTTAGTGCCATATGAACCATCTTGGACTCTGAGGACCTCAGGGACCGGCCTCCTGCTGGTGCCCAGAGTCAGGACTAAACATGGGGAATGTGCGTTTCAGTTTTATGCAGCTAAAATCTGGAACAGTCTTCCTGAGGATGTGAGACAGGCCGCTACTGTGGCAGTGTTCAAATCTAAACTAAAAACTGTTTTGTT
The DNA here is from genome assembly GCA_015082035.1 of Chaenogobius annularis. Classification (NCBI taxonomy): domain Eukaryota; kingdom Metazoa; phylum Chordata; class Actinopteri; order Gobiiformes; family Gobiidae; genus Chaenogobius; species Chaenogobius annularis. The sequence continues at coordinate 134,410 of BJKM01000182.1, read as the reverse complement.
TGGCTGTGCATATGACTGAAATGCTTTTCTTTGCACTCTTCTCTTTTATGTCTTGAACTAAGATTGTGATTTCTACCATGTCTTTGTGATTTTAATGCATTTTTCCCTGTTGTGTGAAGCACTTTGAATTGCCTTGTGTACGAATTGTGCTCTACAAATAAACTTGCCTTGCCTTGCCATTCATTGGAGTGGTCATCAATATTTAGTCAACAACAATTAATATAATCTTTACAAATTGCATTACTACATTACAGACTACATTAATATTTGATATAAAGGCCAGTATTTGACACGCTGTATGTACAAACTCAGTGGACTATGTTTGCTCCGTCATAACTTTCTCTTATTCACCTCATTTATGCATTTGAGCCTGCCGTAGGCCATCATTGCACCATTTGAAGGAGTGACAAATCCTATGACCGCTCCTATGCAGGTGTGTAATGCTCTTACTACACAAAACACATGTGAAAATAACGCAATCATTTGTTTTTTTACGTCCCGCCTTTGCGCCCCGCTTCCCTTTAGCACCTCAAGCAGCCATACAATCAAAGCCATGCATCAGCCTTGAAATGAGATGTTTTTGGCAGTAAAGTAGCAACCACAAACTATGATTCATATTCCATGTAGCACAAGTGAACTCCTATAAGCCCACAAGGAAAATGTGCCTACAACTCACAAAAGGATTGAGGGAAAGCCACAGATTAATTTTGGAATTATTTTGCCATTACGTCTTTTTTTTGTTTTTTTTTCCCAAGACAATTTCCCACCACACTGCACTACCCAGACAATCTCTCTATCTTTTTAATCAGTCCGTCTTGTGCTCCTCTTTAAAACTGCTCCCAGGCTTTCAATGTGTATTAGTCTAACTGCGATTAGATCTTTCTGGTGGAGGTCACCGCTTGCTTGGAGAGATAGCGACTAACAATACGTCTCCTATATCTTTTGTTGCCTTTTGCCTATCAGTATTTTTTTTCAAAGACTCTTCTTCCACCCTAATCCAAACCAGATTCAAAGTGACCTCACTCTTAAGGTCAAAGTTCAACCAAAGGGGCAGGGGGGGAGGGGGGGGACGCAAGCTGTGAAGATGTCTCAAGACATTAGGGGAAAAGGGTGGAAAATATAATTTTCTAGGGCCAAAACAATGAGAGATTCTTGGCAAAAAAAGATATCGTGTCTTGGTAACGTCATGCTAACAGAATGCAAACAGTTTCTAAGATAGCGATCGGTGACATGGACGGGTTTAAAGGGACTATATATCCAAGCTGTAAAGATGCCACCCAGACTAAGAATAGGCTTGGTTTTGAATGCTTTTAATGTAATATAGGGGCTTCCTGTATAGAAGTACAAAGCCAGAGACACCATTAGCGTATTTGAGTAAATCCAAAGTTCCACACAGGCTATTTCAATGTATCACATGTGCATTAGCATTTCTTAATTTAAAGGCTACATAGTGTGGCTAGCAGATTTAACATTTGCATCACATTTTTACTCTTGCACGGTTGAAAAACAAAAGCAAAACCGAAAGCAAAACACGCGGAATGTCAGGACGTACAATAAAAAGGTTTTTCAGGTTATGTATAAAAAGTTGCTAGCATTTCTCCAAAGAGATTCGCGCATTCCGAGTTCTTCAGAAAGTCTTCGTAACAGTTTTGCGACGGTGATTATTTTTACTGAACGATAATGAGAATAAATTGGCTGGATTGCTTTGACTACCTGGAGATTCGGAACGCCTTGAACATCCGCGAGAGAGGAATTTCAAACGCCTGTTTCAAATGCCACAGTTGTGTTTCTCGTTTCACCAAATTGTCACGCATTGTAAAACACGACACCTCCGTCATTCGACTACCCACAGTGCACTGGGGCAAAGGTCGCGGACATACTGCTGCATTCCTGCCATTCTGCCTTGTTAAAAATAAAAGCCTTAAACTTTGAGAAGAGAGCATGCTTTACGACCAGGCACAGACATGTTTGGATTGGAGAGTGGCTCCGGCGTCATTACTTTGGTCTGAGCCTACGTTACAAATGTCTCTTGCGGACGACGACTTCGAGTTTGGGTAGGAAAACAACCAAACCATTAGAACTAAAAGCCAAGCAAACATTTACTTCACCAAAGGAAAAAACACCACAAACCTCGAGAAGGAGGCAAGGAGAAGTGCAAGAGAAATATAAGAACTCTTCTCACCAACTGTTTCAGGCAACAGTCGACGCGAATGTCATAAATTGCAGTGACTTCAGATTGTCTCATGTATTTTTGCGCAGTACGTTGAATTGCTATGTATTGATTTGCAAACGACTGCTGTAAAGTTGAGCTACTCAACGTGTTTAATGTCATACTATGGAACAATCCGGGCAAAGCATCTATGGTAACAAGCAGCTGGCGTATCCTCCACCCAAAAAAGTTCACCTTGTATTGTGCACCTTTTAATAGCAATGTATCTAAAAGAGTGTGACTTCTTTACGCTGATTATTTCGACCTTATTATCAAATTCTACCTGTATACAGTGTTCTGAGCTTGCTCTGCCCAGTTTTGGCGGGTTTTTTTTGCACAGATTAAAATGTTTATTGATATACACTCTAATAGGATAAAAACGGGCGTTGAACATTGTCTTGCTTTTCTGACCCAAAAGTTATTGAGGCGTATGTAATTGAGAAAATGTGTTGTTTTGTTCCGCAGCTATGCAAATCCAACAGCCTCATTAAAAAGCTATAAATGTTTTCCGGAAAATAACCACATCCTTATCGCAGAAACACAAATAGTTCCGCAATTTTATGACAGCTATTAAATGTTTGAATTAAAAGCTCATTTTAAGCTATTCTGATCGTTACCAGGGCCCGGACTGAGACAAGTATTTCAAGGTGACAAGCGCAGGACACGGGACATATTTTAGCAGTTAGCGCTGCTGCAGAGTCGATGTTTGAATAAAGTGGTTGGCTAATGTTCATCTCTGAAGCTTAAGAGAGCTTCTGGATCATCTCCACTGGAAAAATCTATAAATATATCGCCTTAAAAGTGTTTGGAAAGTCAGGATGTTAAGGTGTTTGTTGCCAAGGGATGACCAAGATGGAAACTCTTCAATTGTCTCTGATGTGTTGCCGTGGGTAGAATGTTTGGCAAGATGAAATTACATACATTGCAAATATCCATTAGAAAAAAGTTGTGGTTTTTTATTTTAAATATATTATTTGATATAATTATTCTAAAAGCCTGAGTGACCAGACAAAACTGACTGAAATTATGCAGTATTTCATTGCACTTTGTGATCGCAATGTCTAATGTTTGGAATAGTTTCAAATATAATAGACACAGGCATTACATCTAAAAAACATTGCCAAAATCAAAAGTATAGTGTCTAAACCAGACCTGGAGAGACTTATCCATGCGTTTGTCTCTAGTAGATTAGACTACTGTAACGGCCTGCTCACTGGCCTCTCTCTCCACACGAGCTGTAAAAACAGCTGCAGTACATCCAGAACGCTGCTGCTCGGGTCCTGACTAGAACCAGGAAGTACGATCACATAAGTCCTGTGCTCAGGTCTCTGCACTGCCCCCTGTGGCTCAGAGAATAGACTTCAAAGCAGCTCTGCTTGTATACAAGTCTCTCCATGGCCTAGCACCAAAGTACATCTCGGACATGTTAGTGCCATATGAACCATCTCGGACTCTGAGGACCTCAGGGACCGGCCTCCTGCTGGTGCCCAGAGTCAGGACTAAACATGGGGAATCTGCATTTCAGTTTTATGCAGCTAAAATCTGGAACAGTCTTCCTGAGGATGTGAGACAGGCCGCTACTGTGGCATTGTTCAAATCTAAACTAAAAACTGTTTTAGTTTAGCTGTGCATATGACTGAAATGATCTTATTTGCACTCTTCTCTTTTATATCTATTATATATCTATAAACTATTCAAAGGCACTTTGAATTGCCTTTGTGTACGAATTGTGCTCTACAAATAAACTTGTCACTCTGGTGTTTCCCTGCAAATTGGGCTCCATCTACTGGCTGCAGAGGGACATATACAAAAGCTAGCTTGCCCTCGACATGCTAATGTAAGCACACAGTTGTAATGCTCGTCATTTGACAGCAGAAATGCTCAGAACGACGCAGAAGACCTTGGAGCGCAACCTGTGACATCACAAATCGGGGAAATTAAACAATGTTGTGTTTTGGGGGCTTGGAGGGGAGAGACGTACTGACCAGGAGTCATCAAACATTGTGAACGCAGCTAAAGACAACTCCATGTATGATTTTTCATGACGTAAAATTGTTATAACATGGCTAAAGGCTCCAAGTACATTTTGCATAATGTGTCCTTTATGTCCTAATCCACTGTTTTTCCATTTATAATACTATATATACACGTTTAGATCCGGCTTCTCTTCAAGTAAGTCAGAAAGGAAAATTAGTTCTGAATCAAGATGGAAACTTCCCATCCCAGTAGCTTGTCCCGTCTTCCGCAGTCTCTTCTCCAAAAATTCCTCCCATTTTATCTCATCATGGTCCAACCACTACAGAAGATATATCGGACAACCAGAAATCATTGCATTGCGTCTCCAAAAAAACCCACTTGGCGTTGGCTTGACATGACCGCTGCCCTTCGTCGCCAACACTCAGGAATGCTTCTGGGCAGCCGTACGTCACGCTCTGCTGCCTATTTACCGTCGGGACCCCCCCAAGCGGCTTCTTCTTACGGGACACGGAAACGGAGTCAATTAAAATCCACGGTGAAGAAGTCCGCAGACGTAGACAACTCTTTCACTTACCGGGCAGATTCTTTTGACCTCCAAAACACTTTATCTAATTGGAATCTCTTTGTGCACTTTGAGAGGGCTGTTCCGTAAAAGCCGCCATTAGGTTTGGGCCCCAAATTCTGGCAAGAGTTTAATGTTTTAATGGTATAAAATTGAAAAAGTACTGGAAGAAAAAACATTAACAACTTAAAAAGGGATTATTGTTTTACTTCACGTGCTTTGGTTGCTCGTTATATCCGACATTGTGCCGCTATTGCCACAAAACAGTCCTGATCAACTGGATAACAAGGTCGAATATTCACGTAACAAACACATATTCTACCGCATAGTCGTTATTTCTTACATTCCTAAATCCGTCATCATGTAATCTGCGTCAACCTCCCTGAATTTGAATCTGCAAATGTGAAAAAAAAAACAGGCTTTGAGGGCTCCGGCCCCCAAAAACAAAAAGCATACTTGGAATTGTCTTGTTTATTCGCACACGTTTCAGTGCTCCTGCTTAGTCCATCTACTTCAGAGTTCAAACGTTTTCCTCCATGGATCCGATGAAGCTCCTCCGTGTTTTTAAAGCCCATACACCTTAACCAGACTTTGTATAATTTGCCCAATGAATCAACAATAACTCTTTGTTTTCAGCTTAGTTTAAAATAACTTCAGTTCACGGTCCACAACCCGATGCTATCGACATTTTCGAAATGTTCATTTGACGTTAGACGCACAAGCCGTTCTTTTCTTAGAAGTTGATCAATATTCAAACACCAAGACAAGACGAGTTAATTTATAGAGCACAATAAGTACACAATGTAATTCAAAGTCAACAATGATATCATCACTTTGGTTTTGGTCAACATGAGGGAATGCGATGGAAATAAATAAATAAATAAATAAATACACAGTTCATTTTATTTTGTAGCTTTATCCAGATATCCAAGATTATGATTTAATTCTCGAAAAGTCTGGTTCTACATTTCCCCCCACAGAGGGCTCATTCCTCCGGGGCAAAATGTCAAGGATTATGGTGGGATCGAGCCTCCGATGAGAAGACAGTTTCTGAGGCGCGTCTTGTAATTATTAGAACCGTGCGGTGGGCTGAATTCACCGCCGCGGACGATTGTAGCTTTGGAGCGGGCTATTTTTAGGTGGGATATTAAAACGAAGGTTATCCTGATCAAAGATGTCGACGGCAGGGCGCGTCGCGTGGGTGGGCAAATGACTGACTTGCATCTCGGAGATTATTCTAAGCTGCTTTCCTGGAGGGGCACATCAAAAACAAAGATGGGGAGGGGTGGGCAGACGTCGAAGGAGGTGGAGACAGGTGGACGGAGGGGCGTACAGGGAGACTTTAAGAAGTTAGCTGAGGAAAAAAGCTGTTTGATTCTTATGTGCCGCAGAAGTATTATTATGCTCTCGCCTCGGGAAATGTAAAGCCAAATGAGCTTTTGTCGATGTGTGTTTGTTTGCTTTTTTGTTTGTTGATGACATTCGCGTGAGAACTGTCGACCACAAAACCAAGGCATTTGCATATTGAAATACTTTACACGGAGATCGCATTGCTTTTTAAATGATCGCTTACGAGAGGTGGCCAATATATCAACATTCAGATAGCATTGTAAATCCTCTCAGTCATCTGTTTTAGGCCAGATTTGAACAATGCCAGAGTAGAGGCCTGTCTCACACCTTCAGGAAGAGTGAAACGCAGATTCCACATGTTTGGTCCTGACTCTGGGCACCAGCAGGAGGCCGGTCCGTGTTCAGTCCTGACTCTGGGCACCAGCAGGAGGCCGGTTCATGTTTAGTCCTGACTCTGGGCACCAGCAGGAGACCGGTCCATGTTTAGTCCTGACTCTGGCACCAGCAGGAGGCCGGTCCATGTTTAGTCCTGGCTCTGGGCACCAGCAGGAGGCCGGTCCAGCGAGCCGGTCCATGTCCCAGTCCTGCCTCTGCGGCACCAGCAGTAGGCCGGCCCATCGTTTAGTCCTGACTCAGGCCACCAGCAGGAGGCGCGTCCATGTTCAGTCCTGGCTCTGGCACCAAGCAGGAGGCGGTCCATGTTTAGTCCTGACTCTGGCACCAGCAGGAGGCCGGTCCATGTTTAGTTCCTGACTCTGTCGCACAGCAGGAGGCCGGTCCATGTTTAGTCCTGACTCTGGGCATCAGCAGGAGGCCGTCCATGTTCAGCCTGGCTCGGGCACCAGCAGAGGCCGGTCCATGTTAAGTCCTGACTCTGGCACCAGCAGGAGGCCTGGTCCCTGCTTAGTTCCTGGCTCTGCGGCACCAGCAGGAGGCCGGTCCCCTTTGAGTCCTGACTTCTGGGCACCAGCAGGAGGCCGGCCCATGTTTATTCCTGACTCTGGGCACCAAGCAGAGAGGCCGGTCCATGTTTAGTCCTGCTCTGGCACCAGCAGGAGCCGGTCCCTGTTTAGTCCTGGCTCTGGGCACCAGCAGGAGGCCGGTCCGTGTTCAGTCCTGACTCTGGGCACACAGCAGAGGGCACGTCCCATGTTTATCCTGACTCTGCACCAGCAGTGAGGCCGCGATGTCGTCCTGACGGGCCCAGAGAGGCCTGTCATGTTCTAGTCCTGCTCTGGCACCAGCTAGGCGAGGGCGTCCATGTTTATCCTGACTCTGGGCACCAGCAGGAGGCCGTCCATGTTATCCTGACTCGGCACGCAGCAGGAGGCGGGTCCATGTTATCCTGACATCTGGCATCAGCAGAGGCCGTCCATGTTCAGTCCTGGCTCTGGCACCAGCAGGAGGCCGGTCCATGTTATAGTCCTGACTCTGGGCACCAGCAGAGGCGAAGCGGTCCCTGTTAGTCCTGCTCTGGGCACCAGCAGGAGCCGGTCCCTGTTAGTCCTGGCTTCTGGCACCAGCAGGGAGGCCGGCCCATGTTTAGTCCTGACTCTGGGCACCAGCAGGAGCCGTCCTGTTTATCCCTGTCTGGCACGCAGCAGGGCGCCGCATGGTTAAGTCCTGATCTGGGCACCAGGCATGAGGCCCGGGCCATTTAGCCTGGCTCTAGAGGCACCAGAGGAGGCCGCGGTCCCTGTGAGCCTGGCTCTGGGCAACCAGCAGCAAATAGGCCGGTACAGTGTCGCAGTCCTGACTCGCGCACCAGCAGAGGCAGGGTCTCTATTGATGCCTGACTCTGGCACCAACAGGAAGGCCGGCCCATGTTTCGTCCTGACTCTGGGGCACAGCAGGAGGCCTGTCCATGTTTAGTCCTGGCTCTGGGCACCAGCAGGAGGGCGGTCCATGTTTAGTCCTGACTCTGGGCACCAGCAGGAGGCCGTCCATGTTTAGTCCTGGCTCTGGGCACCAGCAGGAGGCCGGTCCCTGAGGTCCTTAGAGTCCGAGATGGTTCATATGGCACTAACATGTCCGAGATGTACTTGCTGCTAGGCCATGAAACAGAAGCCGCTTTAAAGTTTGAGACACGACCTTTGTCACAAGATATACGCTCGATTTGTGTTCATTTGTTGACACAAATTTAATGGAGAAACGTTTTTGGGACGTATCGCCACAGAAAAATCCCCCGAAACTACAACTTTCCCCAGTGCCAAATTGAGAAATCAGCGGCCGCTCGCGCTGCTCCTTCCAAACCTCGTCTTAATAACAGAGGAAGTGTAACATAAGCCTGTTGTTTTAACTGCACTGTACAGCTGAAAGGATCAAGGCCAAGAGCCAAATCCGCACACAGCCTGGTGGAGCTCCTCTTCTGCACGCCTGCTCACGCCAACGCACACACATCTGACTCCGCAAGCCCCGCCCCGTCGCCTTCCTCCAATTGGCTCTTGGGCCGGTTTGAATACGAAGGGGACGAAGTGGGAGTGGGCTTTGAGTGTGGAGTAGGGAGGGGAGGGGTGTGGGGGGGACTATCTCTCTCTCTCTCTCTCTCGCGCTCTTCGTCGCTCAGCCGGGTCAGGATGGAAAAGCTTGCACACAGTTAGGGCAGCGAACATGTCAGGAGAGGGCATGATACAGCAGGGCCGCGTCTAACTTCACCTCTCCCGTTTTTTTTGTCTTTTTGTTTAATACCTCCGTTTCCTTCTTACCTTCCCTACATACTTTTGGAAATAATCGGGACGAAGCCAAAGATAGCTCCTTGTCTCCTTGGCTGACCTGTTTCTCTTCCTCTATTTTTTTTTTCACTTTGTTTGTGGATGATGGGATTTTAATCATGTGGAAGGTAAGACTTAGCAATTGTGCCGGCTTCAATAGGGATGTCCTACTTGTTGTTGTTGTTTTTGTTTACAATGAGTTGTTAGTTGCATACTTTACGCGTCTGCAAAGGGGATTCCCACCATTTATGGTTCATATTTGTGATGACTGGAATCCCTCGCTCCCGGTATGGTAATGACAGCATGCTAACCGGATACATTTGTTCTGCCTCTAACTCTTACACCTCTGCAAATATCAAATAGTCAAAATCTACCATAGCTTTTAAGGATTTTTTTTTTTTTTTCTCTCTCTTTGAACTCAGATGTAGGTGCGTTTTTTGGAGTTTTTTTTTTTTTTTTTTTAACAGATATGTCAATATTTCTACCATAAGTTTTTCAAGTCTTGAAACGTCAAAGCTGCAAATTGTGGTATTTAATACGCGAGCGTGTGTCAGGGGGTGGGGCTAGGCCGCGTGTGCGTTTTTGGTGTGACCCAATTTTTTACAACGTGTGTATTTTTATAAAGGTTTTGAATGGCACAAATAGACACAATAACGAGTTCTTGACACATTTTCGCTATCGTTTTTCTTTATTTATTTTTAATCTATAAACTCATTGTTATTTGAAGTAGCCTTTTGCTCATTTGAACATTTGCATTCTCCCCAGAGGTCAGATTGTACCATTTTTTTTAGCAGTGCTTCCTGTCTGCTGGAGCCTGTTTTTGTGCATGTTGCGGACGCATTGGGGGTGTTTTTTTGTGTGTGTGTGTGTGTGTTTTGCCTGGGCTACATGTGTGCTGAAGCATGCGCGAGACGGCCGGCTGCCACAACCTCCGCCGCCCTGCCCTGATCCGCCTCACGGTCTCACCTGACAAAGGTCAAGGGGGCGTGAGGAAATCCTGGCTCCAAACTACAACTATAGGAAACAATAAGAGCGGAGCTGGCCCACAGGCTCTGAGGGTGAGGAAGGAGGAAGTCATTGTAACTTCATTGTCACCTGGAATAGCTGTTCATGTCTTTTCCTGGACAGAACTTTCGCACTTAAAACAATAAAACGATAAAAAAAAATTAAAAAAAATCCTATTCTGTACGATACACACATTAAGCTTCATGCAATTGAATATAAAAGTGATTCGGAAACATCACAATCATCAACATCATCAAAAATATTAATTAAAATGTAAAAAAAACACACACCATAGAACAGTAAAAGGACATCGCACGGATAAACAAACTAAAAACTATTTTCAAACACAAGTGAGCTAACGTTCCAGAAAATACATCAATCGATAAATCAATGCACAGGAGTTTTATAATCACAGTTACATTAGGCAGCTGTGAGAAACACCCAACTGTCAGTGGAATTGGAATGTATTACAGCAAGATATTGTAACGGTCGAGGACGGACAATGACAATGACAACATGCATAAGAACTGCTCCCATCAATACCATTTCAATAAGACAAAAGTATAACAGATATGTCACTTTTCTGTTGAAGGCTCCACCCCCTGCTTTTGTCTCTAAGATGTTATTACTCCGTCTGGAATGTTCGACAGTATTTGGCCTGACCAGTTAAGACCACAACCACGCGCTTTGACCACACTTGACAAAGTCGTTTTGGGCCCTGGATCCGATCCTGCCGCGCCGATTTCCAGTGGGCGTGATTGACTAGCGGATTAAACCAATCAGAGCAACGCAATGGTCTAAACAAAACATGGCGGCTTGTGAGGGGGTAAAATAAGCGGGGGGGGGGGGGGGGGGGGGGGGGGACATGAATCTCTGTTGTATAAAAAGTGACTGATTTTGCTCTGAATGTTAGTAAAAGTATCACATTATTAGCCTTTCATTTTTGATTCTACTGCCACTTTAAGGGTGCACGATGTAACTTTTCTGGTGACTGCTGGTCTCCATGGCGATTTGACTGCTTTGCTGCACTGCAAATTGAATAAACCTAACCAAGGCTTATTCACTTAAAACAAGATACATCTTTTTTATTTTTGTCTTGATTTAAAACACTTCTATTAAATATACGCGAAATAAGTAAGATTATTAAGATTTATTTTTAAGATTGCTTGATAAAATCAAATCCGTTTACTGCACTGGCAAATCATTTCATTTATTTCAAGGACATTTTTTACCTAAAACAAGTGTATTTTTCTAGTTTTAAGAAGTATAATCCGGGCCACTGTAGAAAAGCATGTTTTTCCAAGCTATTTTTTTTAAACCAATAAAAAACACCGAAAAGCAAGAGCTCAGTTTAATGTCATACTGTGGAACATTTCCAGAGAAAACAATGACACCTTCATGAACACAAGCAGGTGGTGGACCCCCAACCGGCAAACTGACATATGGCACTTTTAACACAAGGAAACACAAAAACCAAACCCTATATTCTGTTTTTTAGTTCGTCAGTTTTACTGCATTTTAAGCTTTCTCATTTAGGCACTTTGCTTTTCTTCTGTCAGTCTGTACCAACCAGTCCTTACACAAGTCTTCAAAACCGCCCCAAACATGAGATGCCTTCAGTCCCAGCTGCTAATTGCAATCTAAACATCCTCCATTTGCTCAGCCCTATTGTCAACCTTTTCCCCTCTCCGCTCGTCCACGGCCCTCCAAGTCGAGCGCATTTCATTTCACTCCAGTGCGCGCTTTAATCGCCAACAAAGTACGAGTGAACACAGTGTGAGGTTTCCGTGGCAACTTCCCCAAAAAAACAAAACGACGACAATAAGCACAGACCTGGCAGTGCTTGTGGGTCCTGCGCGGGATAAGTGTCGGGAGGCATCGCTTATACAGTTGGCAGCGCGCGCTCCCTGTATCTCACGCACTGCCTGAATGTCCAGCGTCGCACGCATGTCGCCCAGGACACATCCCTTCGTGGCCTCCCCCATCTCGCAATGTCGATAATAACCAGTTGGGCAAGCAGCGCGCATGGTAAGTGATCTAGCCCAAGGAAGGAATCGACTCAAGTTTGGCATTGTAACTAGGACGTTTATTTTTATACGTAAAGTACAGCTAGTTCTAAACAGTTGAGACGCTGGAGATTGACGAATAAAAACAACAAAAATGTACTGCGAAAATATAGTTCATTTCGGTGGCTACAGTTGTGATTTGCAAAAAAAAAAAAAAGAAAGAAAGAAGGAACAATACTTAGGGCCAAAAGAAATAAAAAATAAAATAAAAAAAAAAACAACCAAAAAAAAAAAAATATGGTTTCCTTCTTCAATTTCACGAACGTCAAAGCGAAAAAGATACGAACTGAGCATTTTGGAACACGGCGGACACCGATATTCGTTTGGAAGTTGTTTCTCGTGAATATATTGGCGGCGCGATCACGCAAAAATAGCTTTTTTTTTTCCCCCTGAAAAGCGTCACTATCATCAAACCATTGCATTACTTTTATACAAGATACAGACATAACACTCAATCACGTTAAAGTACCATGTTCCATCCAAGGTTATTCGCCAGTCGCCTCTTGAATTTGCAGTATTATAAGTGCGTTCCTGAGTATGTAGTTAAGTTGCCACCTCAGACTTTGGTTCTGCAGAGGTTAAAAATAGCGAGTAGAAAGAGTGGACTGGCACGCTGCACTGTAATTTGTAACCATAGCATGAAGCCTCCAGCAACCTGAACGCTTTCGATGATCCCAAACCACGCTTATATAGCAGAATAAACTCGACTCATTTGTTTTTCGTCGCTAAGGAGTCCATGCTAAGTAGTTTGAGAAGCGGACTTTTTCGTTTTCTCCATTCTGTGTAATTTAATATATATATGTTTTTTTTAACGTCAGCTATCTTCCCCGAAAACCTCAGCGCAAAAAAGATATCGCTCACCACTCAGGAATGTTGACCCCTCTTGTTGGTTTGGATCGTGAGAGGCGATCATTATCTCGGGACAAATTCTGGCATTTTTCATCCACTATAAGAGGCGTCCCAGCGTACGGATGCGTGCGCAGAAGACCACGGGGGCCATTAAGTGCCAACTAGCAATGCGTTTAAGTGGCGTCCTGGCATGGATTCAGACCACTGCTCATTGGGGGCAGGACTGGGACAAATCCTCTATATTTAGAATTAGCACATTAAAAAGGGGATAACAATAATAATAATAACCCATTTATCAAGGTAGTAAATGTGATCGTGGCCACAACAAAATAGAATTAGGTTGTTAAGAGTATAGACCTAATGCAGGGCTATTCAACATAAGTCCTGGGGTCCAAATCAGGCCCACCAAGCAATTGAATCCGGCCCACAACCCATTGTGCAAAAAAATAAACACATCTTGTTTAACTCTGGCTTAGCACTAGTATAGACCTGATTAATTCTGCTTTAGACTTGTTTTGGTTCTGTGTTCGTCCTGGTTCAGACCTGGTTGGTCCTTGGCCAGTCCTGGTTTAGATTTGGTTCAGTTCTGGGTGGGCAATTTTGCAAAGCAACGTTGGTGAAGCATTTTGTTATTTCTCACAAAAATCGAATCTATCAGTTATTGAGACAGAAGCGTTTAAATTCAGCAGCAGACACATTTTCACTGCACTTCCAAGTCAAAGGTCTCAGCGCAGCTTAGCAGGAGCATTCGGCGGGTGGGGTCAGCAGTTTGAGGCGAGTAACAGCCCTCAAGACAAAAGATTCTTATGTGTGTCGGAGCCCGGGGTCTCACAGCCAGCAGCGTCCAGGAAGAGCCTGGTGACCTCTAGAGACGCAGCAGAAAAGCTCTATAATGTCTTTTACTTGCCTTGTTGATTGTTGCAGTTTTAGCTGATCAAATGTCGTGCATTTGTATATTGATACTACACGTCCTTGCTAAATTGCAGAGTTAATATTTGAAGTGCTCGAAGTGCTCTTCCCACATGTTTTTGGTACATTCCTCTCCCATATAAGATACATAAACACGTCACTCTCACTTATCGCTTCAGAATGTTCAAAGTAGCCCATCCCAGGCCGTGCCCATATGGTAGCTGTTATGGCACGCTGCGGATCTATGGAGCGGGTCCAGAGGAGGTCAGCGCAGCGTTATGTTCCAGATAATCAAAACTGACACCTTTATGTGCTGTCCACTCAAAAGCAGGCTTAGCAGGGGTTGAAAAAGCCAAAGTAGTAAGTAGTAGTAGAAGTATTTGGAAGTTTTAGTTGTAGAAGTGGTTGTTTTAGTTGTAGTAGAAGTTGTAGTAATTGTGGTGGTATTAGTTGTAGTTGCTGTTGAGTTGTTGTTGTTGTAGTAGTAGTTTGCTGTATGAGTAGTAGGTGTAGTAGTAGCAGTAGTAGTAGAAGTAGAAGTAGTAGTAATAGTGGTAGTGTTAGTTGTAGTTGCTGTTGAGTTGTTGTTGTTGTTGTAGTAGTAGTTTGTAGTATCAGTAGTAGGTGTAGTAGCAGCAGTAGTAGTAGAAGTAGTAGTAATAGTGGTAGTATTTGTTGTAGTTGCTGTTGAGTTGTTGTTGTTGTAGTGGTAGTTTGTTGTATGAGTAGCAGGTGTAGTAGTAGTAGTAGTAGTAGTAGTTGGTAGTGATAGTGATAGTAGTAGTATTTGTTGTCGTTGCTGTTGAGTTCTTGTTGTTGTAGTAGTAGTTTGTAGTATCAGTAGTAGGTGTAGTAGTTGTCGTTAAAGTTTCTGTAGTTGATGTAGAGTAGTTGTAGTAGTTCTTATAGTGGTAGCATTGTTGTAGTAGCACAGTAGTAGTAATTGCAGTATTATTAGTAGTAGTTGTTGGTTGTATTTGTTGTTGTAGTAATAGTAGTAGTAGTAATACTTGTAGTAGCAGTAGTTGGAGTAACAGTAGCAGCAACTGAAGGACCTGTTGACAATTAGTCACAGAATGTAGTAATGAAAATACTTAAATGCAGTACAATTGATGTAGTTTATCATACATGTTCAACAGCTGCTTTATTGAGAATGCCGGTGGTTGCAGTTGTATTTCGAGAAAAACTGTGTATGCAGCTCGGACAAATATATATATATATATATATATATATATATATACGGCACAGGAACATTATCCGTTTGATTTGAATGCGCTGATGTCTGAAAATGACACGGCGAGAAATTGGATTGCACATTTGTCATCTCCTTTTGTGCTCCCGTGTGAGAAGTCGCCACACACATTGCCACACTTCCTTTTTGTGCCAGTCCAAACACCAATGCCGCGCTAATCTGCCTCCTGCCACACTGACCGTGACCAATCGGGGGCTTTGGTGTTTTGAAGTGGTCAGTCACGGCTAACCGGATTGGCCGCTCATTGTCAGGGATGCCGGGGCTATTAGTGATGGTGATATTGGCTGACGTTTCCTTGTTCTGTGTGTGCGTGGGCGCGGGTTAGGAGGTCTGTCTGGGTCGGCTAGTGTGTGACCCAGATTAGAGGAATTAGATGTGATGTTTTGGGGAGGGGGATTGTGCGGGCGGGGGTGGGGTCGGTGGGGGGGCAAGAACTGGCAAGCTGGTGTGCTGTCAAGGGCATATTCCTTTCGGGCACATTTATCCCTTGGTTGAATATGAATAAAAAGACCTTTAGCATGTGGTAGGTCGCATTAGCGTCATACCCTTATATGGGCTACCGGACCTTGCCAAACCTGCAGTACATTTCGGTCCCTTTCCATGGTCTCTATAGATCTGGAGCCAGGATCATGGCAGGAGTACTTCTGGTACCAATATAAAATAACTACATCTGAAATCACACATATAAAGCATGAACCAAGACTTAATTCGTAACACATAAATAGGTTATTAAGAATGATTCAGACTTCGTAACTGGCTGATTAAGGGGTTAGCGTTAGGAGTTTGAAGTGTTAAGAGTATTGATGAAGTAGTTACAGAGCCTGAATCATTCTGAAGGCTCGTTTATGCTCAATTTCCGTACGTAAAACAGCTCCGTGCGTACCAAGCGTAGTTATCGCTTCATTTCTATGTCCAATCATTTCTAATATCAAGGCTGTGTTCCGGTGAACAACCACCAGAGCGTGCTCAAAGTCAGTTACACAACGGAAGAAAAAGTGCAACAAGAGAGAATAAATATGGAGGTCCCCGTGGCAGTTTTTAGATCACTGTTGATGAAAAGGAGTAAAGAAAACGTTTTTAAAAAGTTGAGTTTACACTGTTGCGCTGTGTTCACTTTGAATTCGTAACACCCAGAATCCCAACAGTAGTTCCCTCAATGGGTTAGCAGATTAAACAATGTTCACAGGAATTCAGCATACGGATACCATGTCCCAAAAGCCAAGAAAAACTACAAAAAACCCTTTAGTAAAACCTCTGGGAGAACCACCGTGAAGGAGAGAGCCTAGTCCCACGGACGGACAGGCTGCAGATGGTCCAGGACTGATGCGTTTCCATTTGCAGATAAGACGGTTCCTTCAGACAGTAGAGGAGCATTCCGGTCTACAGGTTTGAGTCGTGATATGGGGCATCTATGGCGCCGTCGCCACTGGAGCAGCATCAGCAGTGTCCCCGAGCGGAGTGGAAGAAGGAGAAGAACATATGAACAGCAATGATCAGACATAGGTGAACAAAAGTATGAAATATTGTTTATAGGGAAAGTAGGAAGAAGCAGAGGATCGTGCTCAAACTGGGAAACTGGTTTTTATTTCTGTTCCTAACTGGTCGGACCATAAGAATATTATAGGAATATTTTAAGACAGCTCTTAAATATAGAGACTGTGTCGGCCTCTTTAACATGGAGAGGGATTCCATATTCCATAAAACAGCTTCTCTCTCCTACTTTTAGACACTTCTGTCCCCAGTGGTCAGCACATGTACAGCTCCGTTGCTACTTATATCCTGGCATAAATGAGCCTTTAATAAAAAACTGTGTTCACTGTGGAATTAGCCCTTTGTTCACGCTTTATTAATGTAGTTTTTATAAAGTGTTACAAATTAGGCTTCCGGGAAAATGATTGGTGATGTCTCATGATGAGCCCCCAACCGCACAACGAGAACATGGAAACTCCACATAGGAAAGCCCCCTCGTATGGTCCAGGAATCAAACCTTCGATACCACGCAATCACTACTTTCTGCCGTTGTGTCCCTGCAAGTTTTACAAACATGTAGGACGGTTTATGAAAGTTGAGATGGAGACTGCATGGTTTCACCTTTTTAGAATGCTCAATTAGCTTAATGTTCAACCAACGGAAGTTTCAAGATCCACGATGAACGCAAGCTGACACTACAGAGCCCAGCAGTTAAGAGGTTCTTCCACAGCCCTTTACGTTTACTTTTTATCTTACTTTTTATCTTTATCTTTCTTCATACAAGTTCACAAAAGTAGTATTTTTCTATTTAGTTCGTCGTAACACTATGACGCCATAAAAGATCGAAAACTTTTGTCAAATCGTTACCCTCTAAATTGCGCTATTACCATCACATAGTACCACAATTAGCCAGGTCCGTTCCAGATATGTGCTAGCTCAATGCTTCAGTAGCGAGATGAAAGCGTTTCAATGTGGACATCCCCCCTGGAGGGCTCCATCATCTGCGCGTTTTGGATTGGATAATGAAATGTTTTGGACTTGAAAGCGGCCCCCTGAGACGGCGTACAGACGAGCCGTGCGTAAGTGGAATTAGCGGTTAGCTTTGCGCGTAGCATCTGCACTTAGCCTGCAAGCACAAAGAACAACACAAGCACGCTCAAATGTATAGCGTGTTTGTTTATGTGTCCATAGTGATGACCGCGAGCTCTGCATATTACAGATGTCAGATTAAAGCCACCATGTAACTTTCCTAGTGCCACCTGCTTGTCTCCATGCAGGTGTTATGCCAGACAGTATCATATTTAAGCTACACTACCTGTCCAAAATAAAGTTGTCACAGAGATAGAGTCACACGCTCTACGGTTTCATTGGACTACCTTTAACATTTGCCGTGGGATTGTTTCAATAAGCTTCAAGGTCCAAAGAGTCATTTAATTCCAGCGTTTTTCACCCAGATCTCGATCTCGTATCGGCGATGGGAAGAGTGTGACGAATGCCTCTCCAGCTCATCCCAAAGACTCTCAACGGTAGTTCAGTTTCTGCTTCTCCGTAGACGTTTTCTCTGATTGACGCCAATGAGTCGACCCTGCTCAAACACGCTAAAACGTATTCGGCGTAATCGCTCGTTCGTCGCTGTAGAAAAAGCTGCGGTTGTTGTCATCCTGGGCACACGTTTCGACTTGGGTTGAAATACTGCGCCGCCAACTGAAAGATAATCATCCATTTATTAGTTTTTGCTTCGTACGTCTTTATTTCTTTTGACCATGCAGTGTACGGTATATCAGGCAAGTACGGTGGCGCCATCAGGCCAAGGTATTTTGTAGCAATAAAAACACCTTTTAATTGAGTTAAATGCCATACTGCGGAGCATTTACACAGGGTATTGCCTTGCGCCTCACGTATCCTGATAGTAGGAGTGTCCTGATAGTAGGAGTGTCCTGATAGTAGGAGTATCCTGATAGTAGGAGTGTCCTGATAGTAGGAGTATCCTGATAGTAGGAGTGTCCTGATAGTAGGAGTATCCTGATAGTAGGAGTGTCCTGATAGTAGGAGTGTCCTGATAGTAGGAGTGTCCTGATAGTAGGAGTGTCCTGATAGTAGGAGTATCCTGATAGTAGGAGTATCCTGATAGTAGGAGTGTCCTGATAGTAGGAGTGTCCTGATAGTAGGAGTATCCTGATAGTAGGAGTATCCTGATAGTAGGAGTATCCTGATAGTAGGAGTGTCCTGATACGTGGTTGTTCCTTTTAAAACCGGTGTTAAACGTTTTCAGTTTGCGTTGGAATGTCACGTTCACATCGTCTTTAACATCAGAATACGATTGTCTTTTTATGATCACGCCGGCAGGTTAATAAGTGTCACGCGGCAATTTAGTCAGTTTATGTTGTTTAAAAATATCATGACTATGCATCTATTTTCAGTACAGTGGTCCCTCGTTTATCGCGGGAGTTACGTTCGTAAAAAATAACCCGCACTGGGCCAAATCCGTGAAGTAGTCGGCATTATTATTTTTTAAATTTTTTTACAATTATTATAACTGTTTTAAGGTTGCAAAAAAAAAAAAAAAACACTTCCCCATTTATACACTTTTGTCGGTGCAGAACGTTTCGTCGACATTGTGGGTTCGGGTCAGAGGAAAACGTACAGACATACAGCGTTTCAGTCGCACTGCCAGCGACACATTTGGCCTTCTGTGGCTACTGTACACGAGACACGGTACGGAGGAGATTGATTGACAATAGCCTACAGTCCCTTAGCCAATCAGGACGCAGAAAACAATGCACTGTAAAAAAAATCTGCGAAACAGCGATGCCGCGAAAGGCGAAAGCGCGTTCTAGCGAGGGACAACTGTACAGCCCTAATCTCTATGGAGACAAGCAGGTGGCAGACCCCCTGGATTCCCCCACAAAGCACACAACGCTTGATTCTTGCATTGTGACATATTCCTTCCTAATTGGGATGGGAGCACATTTGGTACACCTGCAGGCTACTTCCTGAAATACATTTCTGCGGTTGGATTCACCGCTCACTCGCTCATATTTTTCTTCTCGCTCTACATGGCCTATAATTATACACAGATTCATCTTGGTATTTATATTGTCCAAGAATCTCATCGCCGTTGATTGACCTCGGCATGTGAATCGCGACCCTGAAAAGGCAACTACTTGTGCTCGACGGATTCAGGGGTCAAAGGCTAATCCATGCTAGCGCTCTAATGAAAGCAGATTATGATTTTTTTTTTTCTTTTTTTCTTTTTTTTTCTCGGACTTTGTGGCCTAATAGGGTTTTTCAAATTCTTGGGAGGATTAGGGGTAAACATGGATGTCAAAATATTAGCAAAATAGGGCGAGAAAGAAAAAAAAAATACCTGAGAAATGTATTCCAAGCATAAATTAAAAAAAGTAAAATAAAAAAAGACAAGTGAAAAAAATCTGTATGTAGTACTTTGACTGCTGCTACAACTAGAACTTCAACAAAAAACAACAATAAATACTACTACTACAAATACTATTACTGAAGCACAGTAACATGAGAAAATGTATTGCGAGTCATGGTAGGGCATCTGAAGTAAAACGTTTAGATACTTTTATTGGTATTTTAAGCAGTTAAATGTCCAATCGAGACTGCTAAACTTTTTTCCCAATCCATATTACATTAGTATTACAAGAAAAAAAACAGAACAAGACCAGAAAGTGAAAATAAAAAATAAATAGTTTAGTGATTTAAAAAAAAAATATATATATATATATATATTGAAAATAAAAATTAAAAAGTCATAATCCTCCCTAGATATTGGCCCCATCTCTCCCTGTGTTTAGCAAGTTGTTCTTTTTCAAATCCAACATAAAAGTAAATGTTTTATTGCCTTTTGCTGCAGCCAAAAGTACATTCCACTGGTATCCATCCATCCTTTCCATTGGTGGTGTTTCAATGTTCTGGATACATAGTGTTAAAGTCAAAGCGCCTCATTAATCTTAGGGCAAATTCCCAAACACAGACAGTGATTAAAGTGCACTTTGACATGTTGTTATATTTCCAACAGACTTGTGCTTTTCCATTGAGATGTATATGTTCCCATTCTTCATCCGTTATAACACAAGCTCCTTCCTTTTTCATTGCCGCTGAAACTTTTCCAGTTGCTCGACCCCTTCTGAATTCTTTGCCCCCCCTCATATGTGGCTTACACATTAGCTGTTATGCCGCTGCCTCCTGTGCGTTAAGTGACACATCACATCCACATGGGCACAGCAGTATGGGCTGATTCCAGGCCCCGGTCACAGAAAGATGACCTACTTCTCAGCTCTGCCCCGGAGAGTGCCACAGCGGCTCATGTCAGCTTCAAGCGTGCCACATTTGAGTCTGCTAAATATGCTCGCTCCATACAGCAGTTACATCATTAGTGCTGTGTTAGTTACCTCAAAAGAAAATGAAATGTTAAACCTGAATTATTATATTATGTCACTATTTTCAGCTTAAATATGAAACATGTTCATTTTGCATAATTTAGAGTGAAAGTCTGAATTATTTGTTTTGGAACTACATAGAATAAAAGGGTCATAATATATTTAAGGTCAACATTTCTTTCTTTTTTTCCTTTTTAATTTTTTTTTTTTACCCCAGAACTAGCAAAATGTCCAAAATATTTTTTTTATAAACTAGAAAAATGTCATCATGTATTCTTTTTTTTAAAATACTGCACACAAGGCGAAGTGCTCAAAATCAGTACAAGTACAATTATTATACATATAAGTATAGAGTATCCTCCGTATGACTGTTATGTAAAGGCAGGGAACACTCTTTTCCCATTTGCCAACGCTACATTTCTCTCCGTTGCTTTTGTCGTTTGGCTTTAGAAAACGGTTCGTAAAAAAAGGGGTCCGTCATGAAACTTTCAGCAGCTTAAACTGTAAGTGGATGGGGAAAGCCACAACCTCCCTCGGACACAAAGCTGATGAAATATGCAGGACAAGTTATTATAAATGTGGGACAAAATATAACGAGGAAGTGAGATCAAATGTGATTGGATTCGTTTTTTGCTGGTGAAAGGTTGCCAACATTTTTTGTCTTTCCAAATGTATCATTAATAACAAGATAATCAAATGAAGAACTTTTAAAAGGGATGTGTCCGATTTTTGTCACGTAATAAAGAAAACATTTCTCGTCAAGTCTACACCAATCGGATCAGAATCAGGTCGCTGTGCGCTGTCTGCATCAGGTTTTCCGACATCAGAAGACTTGTTTTTGCATTTCTTTTGTCTCGGAAACTCTGGATTTTGATGTCACCAATAAAAAA
This sequence comes from Chaenogobius annularis, assembly GCA_015082035.1. NCBI lineage: Eukaryota > Metazoa > Chordata > Actinopteri > Gobiiformes > Gobiidae > Chaenogobius > Chaenogobius annularis. Next base: position 112,757 of record BJKM01000182.1, on the reverse strand, counting down.
AAATCAGTGTCCTTTGTTTTGATTTCATTTGTTGTCGTTAGCATTCTCAAAAGTTAAGCGCGCTAACTAACATTACATTGGTAATTCATGAATTAAAACAGAAGTAAGTTTAGTCAAAGAGCTTAGTCGGGCAGCAGCTTTTGACCCCGAGTTCTCGAGTTCTTTTCCCGGCCTGTGCGAGTGTTCAATCTTTGTTATTGTTAGCATTATTTAACGACAAAACTCCTCTTAGGTGTCTGAAAGTTGTAAAAAGCACTCATAAATGATAATAAACTAATCATGGTGACTCATCCAGTTTACGGCCGTGCGGTGTTATTTTTGTGGGTGGAGCTTGATGCCTTTGAAGACAGTAATGAGTCACCTTTAAGTGTTATTGCAAGACAAACTACACTGACAAGAACATTTTTTGATTCACCAATGGCCAATTTTTCGAACATGAACAGAACATAAAATAAAAATTAAAAAAAAAACATGAAACAACAATTTAGAAGAATGCTGAATATACGAGGAGAAAAAAAGACAAACACATTCCAACAACAGGAGGACCCGATAGTTGCAGCATCTGCCGGAGAAAACACACGATACTCTTATTACATTCAGGTTTAAAGATGTCACATGGCTTTGAGATTTAACTTGGGCTAACCACTCCACCACTGCACGCTCCCGTCGCTGCAGAAGACGCCATAACATTCGTGTTGTGTCTATCCTCACATATTCAGTGGTACGTCGCATCTGGCCTTTCCCCCATCCTCCGTACGTGGCTCAACAGTGTCCCCTACGGATGCCTTCCTGCCACTTCACCCTCTCTCACCCCCCTCCACACATCTGTTTATCTTTCTGCCCTCCCCCCCCCTCTCCTCGCATAATCGTCAGTGTCACCAACCTCCACATTTTCTTTTCTTCACTTTTTATTGCCTGAAGGATCCTGTCAAGATGGTGCCCGGCTGTCACGGCGCCCGTCACTGTCAGGCCGTGTGCAGAGCGTCTCCAAAAATGTGTGTGAAAGCTTGTCGCTGTTATTTTTTTTTAGTTGTTGTTGTTGTTATTCTGGTAGATTGCAATGAGAAGTGGCAAAAGTTTTGGGTGGCAAATGTGTTACCGGCGCATATGTCTGTGTGAAAGGTACATTTATGTGTTTTGAGAGCTGTGTTTTCTGTTCATCAGGCGCACAGCGACAGACGACCAGAATTGTTCCTGGGAATTGTTCATTTTAGATCAAATATTTTTGTATTTTGCAGGATTCAAACGACTCCTTAAACTGACTTTATCTAGTCAATCTAATTATGCATATAGTGGGTCAATTTGTCTGTAATTGTAAGTTATCTATGATTGCCCACGCACACTGAGGATTACAGCGTTGACTTTATGTGGCGTGAACAATTGTAACTACAATTTTGCGTATTTATTAATTTGTTTTAGCGTCAGTAAAATAAAAAAATAAAAACATTCACGCGTAATCGCATTAAAACGCAGATAGAATTGAGTTCCTGATGCTCCGAAAGAGTGGGACCACGTTTGAAAACTGTTTCCCGCCCCTCCTGTAAGTCGAAGGCGTGGTTACAAAAGAATCATCAGTTTAACATGAACATAAACGTGATCTGTGCAGTTTTAAATGCTACAAGAGCATGTGGTTTGAAGTGCCGGACCTTTATGATAAATGTGGCCGAATAAGTGAACTGCGTAGGTTATCAACTGATTCTTTGTCGTTTTGTTCTCGAATTTCACATTCTTTCAATGCCTATAATTCCCAGACAACATTTGGTTTTGCACAAGACGCTTCATTTATTTCACAATTAGGGCATAAATTATGCTTGGCTCTGAACATTTAGAAATATTCCGTCTGCCTCCGCTGAAGTAGTTTATTTTTCTTTGCTCATTTTCCCCCCCGTTCAAAATTAATTCGATCTGTCTCCAAATATCAAAGTGCTTGAGCGGCGGCGGCGGCGGCGGTGGTGGGCTCGTCGAGTGGTTTATCTGGTGAAACGATTTAAGCTGGGGATGATGCCAATTCATGCGTGAGGGACGAGCGAGCGAGAGCGAGTGAATAGGCAGCGAGAGAGTCCGGGTTACTGCGCCGAGGGGCCTCAACGCTCAACGGCAAACAGTGACATCTGGTGAAAGAACACGTCAATGGAAATCGTACGGGACTTTTTTTTACGATAAGATTTACAATTATACATACTATATTTTAACTTGAACATCAGAATATGTTTGAATGCATTATCAAATACTAGCTTGTCCTTGTTTTTGCTTAGAAATTCATTTTTTACCCTTCCAAAGCAAGACAACTTCTCAAAAAACTTCTACAAGAGCAAATTGCATTGATTTTGTTTTGCTGTAAATAAAACAAAACAACAACAAAAAAGCACTTTGCACACTTTTAATGTCAGAAATAAAATAATCATTATGTGTAAAATAATCATTATGACATGTACATACAATTGGGGTTACTTTATGGTTAATCTGCGACGCCCCATTTAAACATATCCTATCATTTCAACGTAAGTACAAAATAATATTGCAGAAGGAAATCTTTGTGGATGACATCTTTTTCAGTTTATTTGAAGTAGATTCTCTTCAAATTGTCCGAAAGCGGCGCTACTTAGAACATACCGTACGTCTCGACTGCATTGGAATGTAGCTTGTTTTTCTAGCGTTGTACACCGCATTTCATTCTGCTCAATTTTAAGACTTTTTATTTGTCATATCCAAACTTTTTTCTTGTCTTTTCTTAATAATAAAGGGGTTTATCTGCCTTGATTGTTCAGAAAGGGACATTTTTCATGTTTCAAACAGCTTCTTTTGTTGGTCTTGCACTTATCTTTCCAACACGGCAATGAACTATTCTTAGTACTTTCTTGTGCGTTCGCTTGGCTGAGGGCTATTTGAAAAATCCTTTGTGAGCAGTGGTTTAAGCCTTCACTTAGCTTTTAATATCTTATTTTATTTAAATTTTCAATACTGAATTTGCCTTAACACTTCCCCCTTTGCTCTATTGAGAAACTGCTTTAAGCCTTTTCAACCAGGAAATATTCAATAGTTTAATACGTTTTTTGCTGAATGAATAAACTGCATGAATGGCTCGAGATGTTAAACTAGCATGGGATTACTCACTTAGCGGTAAAAATGAGGGAGGACATACAATCTTGGTGTTTGAGCGTATTTCAGCGTCTAATTCCACGTCGTTTTGTTCTTTCCCGCAGGAAGCTGTGAAGCTCTCTTGGTTTTCGCTGACTGTGCGCCTGGCTCCACCCGGCCTCCTGTTCTGATTCAGCATGGACGCGCTGGAGTCCGAACTGACCTGCCCTATCTGCTTGGAGCTCTTCGAAGACCCACTCTTGCTCCCTTGCGCCCACAGCCTCTGCTTCGGCTGCGCCCACCGAATCTTAGTCTCCCACTGCGCTACGAACGAATCCGTGCATCAGATCAGCGCCTTCCAGTGCCCCACCTGCAGGTATGTCATCTCCCTAAGTCCGGAAAGAGGGCTTGAAGGACTGAAAAGGAACGTGACTCTACAGAATATTATCGATAGAGTGCAGAGGGCGTCTTCGTCGACCGGGCTGCCGCTTGCGTTGCCAGCTCCCCACAGCGGGCCCAACTCTCCCACGGAGGAAGGGAGTAACCGTTTGGCATTGGTACCGGTCAGCGCGGCCATGTCAAGCCCAGGCACTCCCCCAGAACCGGTGCAGTGCCAGTTCTGCGAGCAGGACCCGCCCCAAGACGCGGTGAAGACATGCGTGACGTGCGAGGTGTCGTACTGCGAGGAGTGTCTGAGAGCGACGCACCCGAACAAGAAGCCGTTCACTGGGCACAGGCTGATCGAGCCCATGCCCGACTCACACCTCCGGGGGTTACAGTGTCTGGAGCACGAGGAGGAGAAGGTGAACATGTACTGCGTGACCGACGATCAGCTCATCTGCTCGCTGTGCAAGCTGGTGGGGAGGCACCGCGACCATCAGGTGGCAGCACTCAGCGATCGCTACGAGAAACTCAAGGTGAGTCAAGTCATCTTCTCCTTCAGCCAAAGTGTCCCAACATTATCGGGACCCTTGATACAAATAATGGTGATGTAGGCCACTTGGTGTGGGACCTCACTGGGGGTCACAAGTGTGTTCTAACTAAGAACGAGATGCTTTACGACAAAAACGGTCCAATGTGCACATGTCAGGAGCATTCAAAGTTGACAAATACATTAAACACTTTACAACAGTTTTAATGATATAACGTGCAACAATTGTAAAGTGCCATAGATTCACCGTAAAGTAAGTAAGTTCACTTCAATAGGTTTAAAAGCACAAGCGCCACTGTCTTATCTGTGTCTTATAGCTGTGACATACCATTTTTTTAAGGGTTTTTACCACCAAAAATGTGATGTGCCCGCGAAGCCAAGAACCAATTTGTACTTAGTTTCTTAAGTCGAATTTTTTCCCAGCTTTTAATAAGTAAACTCATGGCTTCTCCAGATTGTTTTTGCTAACGGTACTTTAATCACATATTAGATTTCACATTCTCTCTGGAAGACAAATAATCAAAGTGTAATTGTATTCCATTTTGCGCTCCTGAAACGACCCTTAAACAGGTATCTAACTCCATTATCTGTAGGATTTTATCATAGGCTAATTATCTCTGCTGAATAATTAAGTCATTAGCATAATCGCTGCGCCAGTGGTGCTGCGAGGGTTTCCGGAGAATGTGGGACGCGTTATCGGCAGGGTATGGCTGTACGTTCACGAGTGCCAACTGCCTGGTGGGTGGAGGCCGGGGCTAATTGGGCATGGCTGTTTGGATGGGTTTTTAAAGGGGGATTTGGCACTATACATATTTCTGCGATGAGATTTCATAGACTTTGGTCTGCGCCGAATTGCCGGAGTTGGTGAATTAAGTCTGACGTATGGTTGTGGACTGACCTGACGTCACATTTATACTTTTGTTTTTTTTCCCCCCCAGACACGTGACAAAAAATGCCACCATAAAACGCCAAGAACGCCATGCTGCTTCTTGTTGCTAATGTAAACAGATGGAAACTCTGATGGAATCATGCAGTAGCGCTGCCGGAACCACAGTCGTTTCAAAGGCAGTTTGGGCGACCAACATTTGTATTATTCGAATGATTATCTTATTTCGATAAAAAGGATCTATAAGGACAGGAAAAGGAGAAGGCATGAAGTGTAATAAGTGAGTTCATTTGCCTTTTACAAATAAATACAGTAGTTTATTAGTACTTTCCTGTATAAATGGTGCATTTGTCGTCTTGAGAGTGCAGTTTGGGTCTGAGACTTACTGGTTTTGAGAGCTTTCGATGGTGTCGCGCCCTCTTTTTAGTCGACTAATCGATCAGCAGGGCATGTCTTTAGTTGGCCAAGAACTTCTTTCGTCGACTAAAGCCCTAACGTTCATTAACTGGCCAACTTATCGATATTAAATCTATTTTGGCGCAAACTGCCACAATATCTCTGTTTTTGTTTGCAAAAATCTATAAAAGTTATTTGATTTTCTTGTACTTATTGGTCCGATTTTTAAAGCACCTAAACGACTAATACCTTCCATGGTCATCTAAAGACATGATGATCGATTGGCCGACTAAAAAGGGCCGTGACAGAAGCTCTAAAAACTAGTAAGTATCTCAATAATCTACGCATGTATCCGACTGTTGGATAAACCTTAAATATAAAAAGGACGGCAGAGGCAGGTTTTACTTGCTTGGAGACAGGTCACACACGACTTTACAAATCCGTCTTACAAATATGATTACACCGAGACCCGTATTTAACCGTTTCTAAAGCCGTCCCCCACAGTTGCTACCTTCCTTTCAACGCACAACCAAACAAGGATCATTACTCTAACACTGACACAAGTGACATTCACGAGACCTCAGCTGCACGAGTTCATGCGCGGCAACTATTTATACAGAAATCTACAAGGTACAAGGAAACAGTACATTAATATATATATATGAAAAGGCAGATTAAAGTCACTCTCAAAAGCGAACTCACAAAACGCTTTCTCCTTTCTGCTGTTGTCCCATACAAATCCTTCTAACCTGAATAAAAAAATACAATACAGATTTTGGTCGACCATTGACTGATTAACCGACTAAACGGCTAAAGAAGCCCCATTTTTCAGGTTAGAAGGGGAATACTTAACCACCCGAATGTACAGAAAATTGCCAGTAGATACGATAACGGCAACATTTAAGAAAACGGTGTCAAGAAAGCCATATATCCAACAGAGAAATGCCAAAATGTGAGGAGCGAAAGCCACATTTTTGGGTCTACATTTACAATAACCTTTTCATTTTACACCACACCAGCAACTCCCCACATCCGATGCTCCTTAATAAATGCACTTTCCCACCGTGTCACGTACCAGGGGATCCTTCTCACCTACAGGAGACGTGTTTATTCGCGCCGCGCTAACCGTGGCTAAATGAAATGCTACGGTGAAATCGCATTTAGCAAGGGCTGAATACACAGGCCTCCGTGTGACGTGCTCTTTAATGTTTCCTCAGAGAAATGCCATCATTTCACTTTCATAACACATGTAATCACTGCAAATAGAAGTCAACGGGGCCCCTGGAGAAATTAATTTGCTCTGTCGACGCTATATCGGATTTCAATAGCGCGTGCCTTATGGAGAGATGCATTGCTGCACTAACTTATACAACTCTTCACATTATGAGTGCATGAGTGTAAATGTTACGAGTGCAGTTCACGGTGAAAAATCCATTTCTAGTACGTCTACAAATGTATTTATACTCTAATGTTCTGTTTTGTAGCGCACATGTACTTCTGCACGCTGATGAACAACAAAATAGGGTAAAAGTACAGCTGGTTGACTAATACTCCCGTACAAAAGTAGCTCAGTCACGATATTAAGTACTGAAGTATTTGCGTTTCACTGAAGTGTTGTGGAGGATAACTTTGCAGCTTCAAGAATATCAAAATACAGTAGGTTACTTTGCTTCTAAAGACGAGACGTATATTCTAGGTTGGTCTCAATATGTTAATCCTACCCTGCAAAACTAGTGCAAATGATCTAAACCAGCGCTTCTCAAACTGTGGCACCTGTACGACCTCTACAGTTCTAGTGATTGCTTCATTGCGAGTATATTTTATGCAAATGATTGCTCTTTCTGATTTAAATCTGGAATTGGTTGTGTAGAAGACCCTGCTTGGATCTGGTGGTACTCGGAAAGCCAATTCTTTCTTTGGTTGCACTTGGTGTAAAAAGTTTGAGAACCACTGATTGAAAAGATTAGATTAGAAAGGCAAGATATTTGGTTAGAACTGGTGCTTTCTGGCAATGAAATTCAATTAGCTTGAATTTTGTACATTTAAAAGCTCAAAAACAAAAGAAAATGTAAGTCAAAGCTTGTTAACTGCTACTGTCTAACTAAAATCAATTAAAGCTGTTACAGCAAAGGATAATCAGCGATATTGTGCCCACAACCTGTTACGGGGGGAACACTGAGGGACATGTACAGTAGGAGGGCTTAAATGGGACAAAAGTCGCAGAAAATACGCCCGTAATACGTATATTGAACCTTTTAGAGCAGGGATATTCAACTTTATTTTCCCGAAGGCCAGATTTCTTGTCGGGCCGTGGTCTCTGGGCCGGACGTGCACAACACGCCGCTTTAACAACATTTTGGGTCGCTCTATTTCAATACATTTAGTTCATATAATAAAATAACTACGGCTAGATTCGATGTTTGTGAGAAATAACGTACACAATACTTTACCGACATTGCTCACCCGCCCAGAACTGAACCAGGATTAAGTTAGGACTAGACTAGAACCAGCGAGGTCTGAGCCAGGACTAACCCAGAATCAAACAAGGACTAAACCCATGACCAAACTAGGTCTAATTGAGCGTTTATCCAGAATTAAACCAGTAAACAAGCTTTTTTATTTTTTCTTAATTTGGAAGATGGGTTGTGGGCCGGATTAAATTGCTTGACGGGCCTGATGTGGCCCCCGGGCCTTAGGTTGAATAGCCCTGCCCTAGAGGGGGGATAAAGTATCATAATATTTAAGTTCAGCTCCTCAAAACAGGTTTACGTAAGCACAGTACTTGACTCTGATGAACTGATGATGCAGACAGTAAACACACCCATCTGTCTCCATGACGGCTCATAGGAAAATCGCACGCTAATTCCTCTTGCGCGGACAGCAATAATTACAGCAAAATGCTACAGGTCAATGCATCAGCTAATTTGCATGCTTTTCTCCTCCAATCATCCAAAACGAGAACGCCAAACAGGTCAATGCACCCGGCAGTTATCAAAAAGGCTAATTACAGCATAACTAACAGCAAAGCAAGACCTTTCAAATATAACATTAATGTAGATTTTTATTTTTTTTATTTAGCTGGGTAAATTGCATTTGTCGAACGTTTTAAAAAAAAAAGTGACTTCAATGCCGTAGCGTATAGTCAAAGTAAGATCATCATTTTGCACTGGCGCTGTGGATAGCTTAAGTCAAGAGTAAATGATTGATACATCATTGATATCTCCCTTAATAATGCTTGTCATATGTTCTTATACTGATCCCTGGTGGTGGGAGTCGGTATGGAAAATCAGTCTTGCAAGAAAATCACATTTACTCAAAATGTACGCAAAAAAGTTTCTTAATAATCCATCGAGTCAATGCTGGTAAAGATTTAAGACGGTTAAGGTACACTTTATTGTGTTTCCATAGGGAAATGGGAGATTTTGGGTCAGATTGACTTCTGATTTCAATGCAGTAATATTGTTGTCACTGTAAGAGATCTTGTGTTTTAGAGATATCGATTTGGAACTTCTTTTGTAGGTTACCTATTTACTGTACGTATAGTTTTCATTGGGTAATGTTTTAATATAAAAGTAGTTTAAATGGCCTAAATTGGACATATTTTGGACTTATAAATCTGAAAAATTAATAGCACAAGGTTTAAATTCCTTTCTTCATTTTGTAGACATTAGATACACATGACACATTTTGGGGAGTTAAAACTTGAATAAATCAGGCTTAGAATTAGATATCAACTAATCTTGTCAAATTCTTGTTCAACATTGTAAAGTTCGACTGTAAGCGGTGGTCTTTAGGTCTCTGTGGGAGAAAAAAAATCATCTTGATAAAAAGTCTTTTGCAGTTACAGTGTCCCATATAAATATATGCATGGAAGTGGATTAAATGAAATAATAAAACATCGTGGTGCAAATTGGACAATGTTGTTGTTTCCACATTAAGACTTTCATGCTGAAAGAGCAAACTAAAACAATGAAATAAAGGGTTTTGGCTGTAGTGTGAGGCCTTAAAATCTATGATATTCTGCGTAAGAACTTGAAGTTACGTCAACGCAAACACTATTATTAAACATGACTTGAAAGCTAGAATGAGTTTGACTGAACAGCCCCGAGATCTGACCTCTTCCCATTGGTATTTTCACAGTCTGTGCAGGTGCATGGAGCATAGTTAGAGTTATAATAAGTCTTACGTTTTTGGGGGATTTCCAGAGTAACTATTTAGTTTTGAAATGCATAGCGTGCTCCGTGAGTTAGAGCTTTACCTGGACATAAATAGTGCCGCCACAGGAGCAGATGGCTGTCCAGAGCATGAATGACTGCTTCATTACACCATGCAACTAAAAATACATCTATGTACTTCTTCTTTTACACTCTCCTCTTCATACGGTATTCATAAGAAAAACAGGACTGTTATTCTACTCTTACATTGCACTTGGCAAGTGGTCAAAGCCAAGTTAACATCAACATTAAAGTGAATCTTTGATATGTATTTTGGGGGAATGAAATACACTTTTTGCCAGTATTTATTCAACCATTTCTGCACACAAATACATATATTTTACTTAGTTCTGAAGTCGTGTAGTATTTTTGCCACCAGACCACAAGACTACAAATCCATGAGTCCAACAGCCAATGGGATCCTCCAAACCAGTGAGCTTGTGCTCCAGTGAGTAGGTGTGTCCTCCATGGCCCTGGGCTCCCTGTATGATCACGAGGGATCCACCCATACCAGCTGTGTGAAATGTGCTGAGCGCCTGCATTGGCTGGTGTTGTGTGGTGGAACAGTTGCTTGAGGAGGAGAAGATTCCAGAAAACACTTGAAATACACTTAAATTGCAACAAGTGTAGAAAAAATATATATGCTGCTTCCCCAAAGAATAACATGACCAGTTTAATGTGTCCCTCTTTTTTATTCACGTGATCTTCCGCTAGCTTTTGCTTGGATAATGTACTATTATCGATTCACTGAGGGTAACAGAATGTTCTACAGCAGGTGACATGATAAACATACGCAACAGAAGGCTTTTATGTACAGTAGGACATATTTGGTAGATAGTGTCTCCTCCAGTCTCAGCGCTCATGACTGCATCAGCTCAGATCAAAGTCAGGTGTGCAGCCCCTGAGAATATACAGTGCAAACTGGTGTATAACAACAAACAAAGCTTTTTTCTGTTTGAAAGTAGTCAAGAACCTTCTGCGAGGTTTGAACCTACAGTCTGCTGAGTGAGGGCCTGGCACTCCACCACCAGATCAGCCAGTACAAGCTGCCGGTGGCTGGGCTTCAGAGGGGCCACATGTGGTGGGTGGCTCCCTCATTGTCATACGGGGGAGACTTGGACACACCCTCCAGTAGAAAATAGTGTCCCCACATGGTGACGTTGAAATGTACACAAAACATATGTCCTCTGGTGTTCAAAAGTGGCGTTTTTATTGCATCTGTCTAACAAGTGTACTCACAAACCCAGCACATCGCTGGTGTTCACAGGCAGATGTTTTTGGGCACGTGCACATGGACCACCACATGGGGACTCCTGATTTATGGGGACAACCAAACCTTATTCCTTAGAATTAAGTTGCACACATTCCTTCTAAAATTACTATAATGGGTTACTTGTTTCAGGGACAGCTTATAAAAGTGTCGGCATGAATATAATATAAAGTCTTCAACAAAATGACACGGTTAAATCTACTTTAAATCTACAAAAGATATAAGAGCTTTAATGCAGTAATAAAAGGTCTGTCCTGTGGTGACATAAAAACCCTACTGTGTTTGTGCAACTGTCATTTTAGCTCCAGGACAAACTCTGGGTTTAGGAATTAAGAAACAATTATTATATTCTCAGTTGATAAAATCCAACTTTTCTGAAAAACATCAAAAGTTTGATGTCCTGCGGTGTGAGGGTCTTCGGATGGGACGATGACATAATGAACTAACACTATCGACACATTAGGACATTGATGTGTTTGTGCTGCAGCGCGACAGGAGACGTAACATCACAGCACAAGTTAAAAGAGTTTTGAACCCAAAATGATGCTTTCCTTGCGCTTGTTGTAAAACCTGGTTTGTTTTTGAAAAGACATTTGAAAACGTGGCGCTCGGCGAGTATCTGGCTTTGCATTTCTTTCCTATCGTTTATGTGGAGCAGAGCCAAAAATATACTTTATCCAAACACAAATCCTGTCTTGCACTGTGCACTAGGCAAAATATGCTCCGGTCCTGCCTTGTGGCCGAGTGGTTCAAGCAGCAGCACCTATGCCAGACTCTATGAGACCGGCCTCAGCATCATGAGTTGAATGTCCTCCCTGCTCTTCTCCTCCCTTTCCATGCTATACCGTTCCTTTCCGATGAATCTTATGGAGCTATAAAGTTGTTCGGAAACCACGGCAACGACTATTCCACATAGTATTGAGCTGTAGACATAAATCCTTCGTATGACCACCTGTTGGCAGCAGAGGCCCTCAAGTGGAGCAGCTGGTATTGGCTCCAGTCTGGACCAAAAGCTGGGTCAAATCCCCATTAACCCCACGCTGACCCCCATTGTGTCGAGGCCAGGGATTAACCACTGGAACACGTACAATACAACGCGGTACGCTCGGGCGAACCCAATTGCCCACTTTTGAAAAAGCACTTCTCCGTCTGTAGGAACGAGACCACTATGTCAAACTGTTAGCGTCATGCGTTCTCGTGTTTTATTCATGAGCTTTTAATGTAATTTATTGTGACAAATTAGCGCCGACGTTTTAGAATGCACTTTCATCCCGCTCTTCGTCTGATTTGAAATGATTGCTGCCTGAGGCTTCTTCTTGCTTACAGAAATCAGACCTCTGAACACACCAGTTTATTCGTTGCTTTATCTCTTTGTACACAGACAGTAAAACCCCGTAGTAACGTGACATGACAGAACCGTGGCGTCTTCTATTATCGCCACACTGAACAAGGTTAAAAAGCTCTTACGAGGGAAAATGTACTACACTTTGGATCAGCCTTGAAGCAGACTTTGACGATTTCGTGTAAAAGTACCTCAAATCACATTTACCGTAGTCACCGGGGGTCTTATTCATACTGCACGCACACAAACACAAACGCTACGTCCGTGAATTTGGACGTTCGGTTCAGGATATTGTTAATACATGGTTTCTCTTTTATCTTCAAAAGGTGCACTCTGTAACCTTTCTTGTGGTACGACACCAAGGCCCCTATTTTTTGTCGGCTATCGTTCTCCGTGTTATGCCTGGTGAAATAAATAAATTAAAACACGAAATGAATAATAATCACGATACAAAACGGCGTCACTTTTCAGCTATTTCCACGGACAAACGGCGGGTCTAGCGGCCAGGCCAAGTTACAGGCCAGATCTGTGTAGAGACGCGCCTACTTACAGTGAGAATTTTTGTTTTTTTGCCAATAAAAAAACCAAAATATCAGTTAAATGCCATACTGTGGAACATTTCAGGCAATCATTCATCATACCTTTGCGTTGTAACTTCTCCTACAAGACGTTGTCCCGTTGTCTGAAATAATCATGTGAAAAGCCATGGAGCTGGTTGGAGTTTAAAAAATAATGGATTTCCACTGGAGAACAAACATGCGTCTCTGGTGTAAAGTGTCTTTTCCTGTCTTTTCACAGAACTGCGAATGCGCTGCGCCAAAATAGCAGCATTTGAGTTCATTTTATCCCCCCGTTTTCGAGGGGAAACTTGGTGATCATTGTTTACAGACTTTCACCAAAACTTTAGAAAAGTTTCAGGTTTATTTTGCTGAGGAAAAACTGACATTGTGGCTTTTATCTCCACTGCAGACCAAACTTGAGTTTCTAGGCTTGTCTGTCTTATAGAGTTTCTAATCAAACAAATAAAAATACATACAAATACTCTTACTCTAAATACTTTTTGCAGTTCTTTTATTTTTGTGCCAAATCAGGCTCATATATTTAGTAGGTTCCCAAAAAGAACCATTTCATAAACTGTCCTATTTCTATGCATTTTGGACCTTGGATTGTGAAATAAATGCCCCCCAAAACCACCCTGAAGTAAAGCTAGCTTACTGTCTATCTGGAATCTCATCAAATCAGAGCAGCTCAAAGCTTAACGCGAGCTTTGGGGACGCAGATTAACTTCACAGGAAATCCTATTTATTTATTTTTTTTTTCAAACTGCGGCAGTATAGTTCAATAAAGATATGGTTTGATAAACAAGCCAAGCAAGACGACGCGGACGTTTTCCCCAAGATAATTGAAACTTTTTCCAGTTTTCCCATGACAATTTCTTCTGCAAGCATTTTCTAAACATGTTTTCCTTGTTTTAATTAAGAATTCATATCATTTCAAGCATGCGATGTTGCAGCCGATCAACCCATTAAGCTCTATTTTTATCTCCGTTGATGATAGCGCGAGCGGCTGCGTCACATTCCTGTTCTTTTTGGGTTTTTTTTTTTTTTCCACGCCGGCATTTTCGGCTTTTGTGTGCCACCGCCGTATTAAGGCAGGCAAACATTAAGCCCCTCGCGCTACAACGTAAACAAGAATCCAGCGGTAGCATTTTGCAGCATTCAAACAGTCGTGTTGTAGTACCCAAAATATTTCATTCAATAGATTGGTCGCACGGCGGAGTGTCCTAGAATTTCCGCTCCGAAGGGCTCAATGTTGGAATAACCTCAGACAATCCGGGTTTTGAATTCCCCTCATGAAAACCCGCAGCAACGCATGCTTCAGTTGACCGTAATACAGAAGAAGACAGCTTGAGATGGAATGCCAAAGGGGGTGGCAAGCGAGCGAGCGCGTGAGCGAGTGAGTGAGTGAGTAAGGGAGGAGGAAAGTAAAGTAGGGAGGAGGAGCTAGGAGACATCACTGTCACCTGTTTGCCAGTTCGTTAGCTCGGAGCGCTCCAGTCTCTCTCGTAAAAGGGGGGGGGGGGAGAGAAAGCTTTTGATGCCTAATTTGTCGCTTGGATGGGTGCTTGCATGGCTGGGTGCTCAGTGCAGTGGCTGTCCCAGAGTTGGGAAGAGTAGGAGCCAGCAGTGGAAGTCTCCAACGGGATAGCGCCAGCATGAGGAGGCAGCACCGGGGCAACGAGGGCTACAACCCGCGAGAGGTAAACGCCGGTCCAGATGTTGACCCCCGCGGGCTTCTCTGAGATGAGATTTTTCTTTTTTCACAAGGGTTCTATCGCAATTCTTCCGTCACTAGTCTGTAAATTTGATGTGCTGAATCTTAAGTCAATCCTCTCTTTATACATATATATATATATATATATATACATAATTTTTGTTTTGCATCTTTCTCTACAGCAAGCCCTGGACTCCAACTTGAGCAATCTGATCAAACGCAACAACGAGCTGGAGACGCTCATGGGGAAACTCATCCAAACTTGTCAACATGTCGAGGTAAATTGAAATATTCCTGTTCCTAAGTTATGCGTTTGCAAACTAAACTGTGCATTTCATTTTGCATTTTGATGTATTTATTTATTTATTCCACCCCCCCTCCCCTTAGTCACCGAGACTCAGTGACCCGTCTTCTAAGTAGCATGACTCACACTTGACAGTTGCATTTAGCATGTAGCAATGGTTAGCACTTTAAGCATGCCATCAGCACATGAAGCTATGCAATGTGCGTCTGTGTGTTTAATGAAGGGTATGCGTTCTAAACTGAATATATCATTTGGGATATGGATATGAGTTGGGTCGTAATCCTTTTGGTTGTATGGTGGTTCAACAAGCATTACGCGTGATATCCTAATCTTCTTATGGTCTGCGACATATAGGGTAGAACATTTTCAAATATTTTACCGCATCGACGCTGAAATAGACATCTGAATTATTTAAAAATACGCTTCAACAAAAATAAATAAGGATTTTTAGTTTTGTTTTCCGTCTTGTAAGTTTTGACGTTTTTGAACCTACCGCACGCAGTCTATTTAAGAATGCATTGTATTTTTGTATCTTTGTTGTGAGTATAATAACGTGGTGGCGTAGAGGCATGTGCGTGACTTCTGACCCCAGCTGTATGCGCCTGCAGCTCCACGTTTACTGAGGAGCTTTAAATAAAACACTGCCACAGGGTCAAAAGGCACCGACTCCGAGGAAAAAAACATCTGTGTTGCAGTCTTTGCAAACTATAATGGTTGAGATTAGTTTCTATTTGATGCAATTTTGTGTGCATATATATGTAAACACACAAACACAGGAATATTAATATACAATCGGACTGGATTTAAAAATGTTTGACAGACTTTGGACTAATTGGGACAGATGTGCCAGACTAAACGTTTAGGACTATGTTTGGATGATTGTATGTTCCCTCTCCTGTTTTGCTAACATTTTATTTAAAAAAAAAAAAAAGCTTAAAAATATAAATAATCCATTCAAAAATATAATACTATTACCAATAATACTACTAATAAATTATATTAAGTTAATTGAAATAAAAAAAAAGATTGTTACTAACAACGAACAAAATCTCAAAGCTCATTTTGCACGTCCTCTTCCAGATCTCCAGTTCAGAGTGGGACTTTCACTGGACATTTCCTAACATGGCAACCATTGGGCGGCGACCCAGTTTAAGAGATCATATTGCACTGGATTACTTCAGATTGCAAAATCATGCTATTCCCGTGACAATCCTTCAAGTACTCTCACGTGTGAACAGTGGCAGGCGACCCATAGCACTCAGGTGGTCGTAATGTTTCGCTTGATTCCATTCTTATAGTCTGCTCTTGCCAAATGGTTTAACCCAAATAGTGAGGTGAATTGACTCTTAAAAAGTCATTTGACCCATTGTTGCTTCCCTCAGGGCTGTTGTGTGTTTCTGTGACGATCCGTTTGTAAAATTAGAGCTGATCGAATTTGACTTGTGACTCACGACTTCTCGACAGTCCTGTTTTCATTTCTGAGTCTATTCGGCTTTTAATTATTCCGAAAAGGTCAACTTCTTTCGAGAATCCTGCGGGTGGACGTTCAAACCCCACCGAGCGTGACGCGGCGCTTTTGTCACGTCACGTACTTTTCGAGACATTTGAATTCCGCGCATGCTTTTTGAAATTTTTTTTTATTGATTTTGAAAACAGCATATGATTGTTTCACGACTGTTTTAGCATTTACCCCAGAACTAGGATACCGGTAGTACCACCGCCACATTACTATTGGGTTAGTAGGATCCGGGGGGGGATTGAAAGTGATGACAGCTAGCTCTTGTTGCCATGGGAATGTGTAAACTTACGTTCCGCATCATAATAGCAACAGATTTGTAAAAGAACACACCCAAATTTGATTTATTTGATTTATTAACCTTTTATTTTACCAGGTGGGAACCCACTGCGATAGAGACTTCTTTTTCAAGGGCGACTTTTGAATAACCTGTGTAACGTTATTTTTTTTAACGAGTTAAAACAATAGGGTCAAGTTTTATCTTTTACAAATGCGAAACAAAATCAAAATCCTGACAAAAGTTGTGTAAGAACAAGTTTATTGTTTTATGCTTTATTTTCTGCTGTAAGAAACAAAGATAACCCATACCATTTTCCCTATAATCATAATCCTAAACCTAACCTTAACCATAACCCTAACTTTAAATTCTAACACTGTTCAAACATCACTTTGAACGACCAATCACAGCAGATCGTCCCTCCGGAGCTCGTCTCGTTAACCTGACTATTTCTATGAGGAATTTGGTGTTTTTGAATTCTCCAAAATGCAAATGAACCAGCAACATTCTCATCTGACGTTTGTCCAAACACAAACGTACTTTTAATTGGCCTCTAAACTGCTCCAAACCGATGATAAAACATGCTTGTCTGCAAATACAGCATTTATATACATATACATGCTGTCCAAATGATGCGCATGAAACCAATTAGCATCACAGACGAGACAGGAGCACTGACATCGCCATAGTAACTCACACTTCTGATTTCAGACATCTATGTTCTGACTGTCTGGGAAAGTGCTTTCGGGTTGACGCGAGGTTGCAGAATCGTTTTTTTGTTTTTTTTTGCCTTGTCATACATTATATAAAAGCACATTATTACCGCCGTGGCAGTTCTGGAGACTTTGTGGCCTGGTTCTTTTCAACGTGATGGCATTATTAAACCAACTGTCACCGGTCTATCAGCGCATCCCAAAAAAACAACTGGAGAAATGCCACCGCGTCTTGTCCAAACATCTCACGCGGGCTAGCACTTTACAACATGCAAAAGTTTACACAGCCAGTAACGTATTCAATGGAAAAAAAGATCTGACGTGCCAAGCAGATGTCTGATCATCGACTGCAGAGCGCTCAGTGAATCAATTATCGTCTGGAATGGAAACGGGGGCTGTTTTTCAACTGGATCTTTGTGTCATATCGACCCATTGGAGAGTTACTAAGGATAAAGTGGATAAAGGCTGTCAGATGGCGAGTGGGTGGTTCCACGAGGGTATTTCAATATGAACTGCAGGGTAGAGGAAATACCAGGAGCACTAAAATGTTCTAATGCGTCTGGCATTTTCAGTCTTTTGTTCACTGTCAAATGTTTTACAACTCAAATTTGACTGCGACTGCGCCACAGAATGCCTTTTAAATGCGTTTCTACAAATGAACATTCAAATATTGGGTACATTTTGAGGGTTATTTGTTTTTAATGAATCGTTCCATGACTCAAACCCATGCGCACGGTCACACTGCAGCTCGAAAACCCAAATGTGGCAGTGTGAACGGCATAATTCAGTTTTGTTTTAAATATGACCCATGCCACTTCTTGTACTAAATCTGATCTTTTGCAAAGTGACTGCAGTCTGAACAGGCAAGACCCCTTTATCTGACTTCTACTGCGCTGAAACGCTGCAGGAGACACTTTTTAAAATTGCGGAATCACATGAAGAAGATAAAGATGACCATAGACTTGTATTGGCAAATGATGCTTCCTGGTTATAGTCTGTCTGGTAATGTGACAACGGCCCGACTCCTGGTTTCGTCCTGCCCTCTTCTTGCACATCACGTCACTTCAGGGCTGTTAATCTTCACACAATAAAAGCTGATTTGAGTCACATTTTGTTCTGAAATCTGAATTGAGCATCGAGACCTGCAGCGTGACCGTCGCCTTTCAGATCTTGCGCTGAATCTGATTTAAATCCGATCATTTGCAAAGTGACCGCAGTCTGAACACGCAGATCACATTTATCCGACTTCTGCTCTGCAGTAAAACAGGAGCCACATTTCACATTTTTAGTGGAAAAGACAGGAATTAAACAGATCTTTTTAAATGCCTGGCAGACAAAAGCAGCGACGCTCGAGGGCAAAACTATTTTCTACTCTGAAATTGTTTTGTAAAGTAAGACAAAAATACAACACCAACTTTTGCCTTGGCACCGTTTAGTCGGTCTGCCTCTTAATAATGCGACAACGGCACAACTCCCCGGTTTCGTCCCATTTGCTCTCCACGTCGGACACTTCAGGGCCGTTGCGTTCACGCACGGAAACTGATTCGAGTCGCACTCTTATTCGCGTCGTGAACCGCCTCTCCCCGAAACGGCTCGCGATCGTGCCGAAAATAGCCGCCAAAAACAAATCGCAAGTTTGCAAAGTTCCATTTCTATGATAAATCTTAACATCTCCACATTTTACCCGGCGCGCGATAGATATTACGTCCCCGGGCCCGCACTTACTCCTCTTGTCACTCAGGGTTTTTCCTCCGCGAAAAGAAGCTAGATGACTGAAGTGTTCGCCCGCAGACTCGATGGACCAACTGATGGATGAAAACGGCCTGCCTGTCCCTGAGCGGAGATCATACCCCCCCCCACCAACCACGAAAACCTCCCCAGCCCATCTATCTCGTTGTTTACCTAACACCGTCTTTATGTCTTCTTTGCCAGGTGAACGCCTCGCGCCAGGAGGGAAAGCTCTTGGAGGAGTGCGACATGCTGATTGACATCATTCAGCAGCGCAAGCAAATAATCGGCAGCAAGATCAAGGAGGGGAAGGTGAGATGGACAGTGACGGACAAAAGCGAAACCGGGAACCATTTATTTGTGTTGCATCTGGCGGCGGTAGCGGTTTATAGCTCATCATTCTGTCTACAACTCTATTTTCCTGGAGACGTTACACGGCAGTCGAGGGACATTTGTTTTTTTTTCTTTGCAAAGACGGCAAGTAAAGAGAAACATCAGCGTCAACAGGGATGATGTGGTGGCCATCTTGGAACTTCTTGAAGAGAACTAAATCAGTGCAGTGATGGGAAGCTAGCATGCAATGTGTTTATGGAGCCAGCATCCATTGCAACTTAATACTGTAGCGATTACTTTGGGTTTTTTGTGTTAGAAATATGACTTTAATGCAGGCATGTCCAAACTACGGCCCGGGGTCCAATTGAGGCCCTCAGACCAATTTGTGTTGGCCCTCCGGCTTCCTGCTAAGTTGGTCCAAACAACAAAAAGAATAACTTTTTACTGTAAAATTGGAAACATTTAAAAAAAAAATTTGTTATACCAGCCTAATATTAATGTTCCAAGTCTTATTAAAAGGTGTGGAGGCTCATCAAAAGTCATGCAACATTTTGAATGATTCACTTCATTGTCGGGTTGTCTGTGGCCCTCTGCTCCGTATAAGTTCCAAAATGCGGTCCTCTGTAAAGAAAAGTTTGGACACCACTGCTTTAATGTATTGTCAAATTTGCTTGGTCAGGATGGAGGTGATTCAGAACATTAAATTGAACTTCATTGTCAGGCAGAAGTTTGAAAAGCTCTTATAGAGAGCAACATTCCCGCTGAGGTTCAGGAAGTAAATATCCCATTCATTTTCCGCATGAACATTTCGAAAAATGTCAAAGGCTAGCCAGCAACGCAGTCGTTATCAATCAAAAAAACACATTCAAAACTGGACGAAATGCTAAAAACGTTTATAAAATGTCAGGCTTTACACCAAATTCTCGATCTTGTGGCGTTTCTTCAGTTGCCACAGAGCTGATTGGCAAGCTTTCAATTTGAAAATATCAATATTCTTTGGAGAGTCTAAAAGAAAAATGAACGATAAACTTTCTTCCGAAACCAAGTGACTTTTGGAGAAAGCCTCAAGTGTTCATATATTGGATATTGCAGGTTCCACAATTACAGTATTAGCAAATTAATTTTTGAGTGGTGATTTTTGTGATGTCAACAAAACATGGTTGTGCTTCGGGGCGCAACAACAATCGTCATTGTGAAATCATGGTTCCACTTGACCTGATCCTTACACAGTCAGGTGACTAATGTTCCTCTCCCTTAAGCCCTAAAGCCATGTTTAAAATGCTGGAAAGCACAGTCTGTCCAGCCAAAGCAGATCCCAAAGCACATGAGGGAGTCAGTGTTAGCTTGTAAACTACACTTTTCAGGACCGTTCTAGTCATTATTCATTGTATTGCATGAGACACAATACCAATTCCCATATCTGTTGCCGTTTGACCTGAGATTTGTGAGTTTTGGGATTCTTGGCAAGAAATACAGTTGATGAAAATGTCCTTTGACCCAAATCCAGCTGCTGACCTCAATCTGTCTCCCAAAATCTCGGCTCATGGTTTGCACCAAGGAACATGCAAATAAAAATGCAACGGATTGTGGCATTATTTGTCACGTAATAGACAACAAAACATGACTAATTTCATGCATTGTTTGGTATTTTGACTGTTTTGCTTACCGTCCTTGTTGCAAGTTTTCCAAGATGGTACAGTCCAAAATGGAGGATAGTCATAAACAATTCTGTTCCTTTTAGTGTGATGTGCTCATTGGCCTTTGCCGCGGCATGCTTCCTCTGCTCTTCAAAGTAATTACCAAACATGAATAAAAACATGACTCTCTGCATCAGTCAACTCTATGGATCGACCTTTGGAGCTGCCATCTTGCGTAATAAAACATCGTCAGTCTTTGTTGAGATAGCATTTCTGAATTGGAGAAAAACTATACTTGTCCTGTACAAGTTGGCCAGGGAAACAGCCCGATCATCAATAACGCTTATCGCCATGACAATCAAACAATTGTATGGCAATCCATTAGAAATGTGCTATACAATACGTGTCGTGCCTGTCCATGTCAAAATGAATCAAAATTTGTACCACAAATTGACCAACTAACGATGATTCTTGTGAAATCGGTCAGTCTTTCGATTACTTTGATGAGTTGTTTAGAACGCAGAAGTCACCAGAAGATTTTTTTTTTTTTAACTAAATTTGACCCAGATGAAGCTGAAGCGAAGCAGTTTGAGGATCCTGGTTGAGCACATTTATGGACTAAAGAGCGTTTTCATCAACTTGCACCGAATTCACACCTTTTCCACATTATTTTCATGAAATTACGGCTCACACAAAATCTTTTCTCAGCTCTCGGCATGTTCTGGAACCTACGTATAGACAAGTTAACGATCATTCGATGACTAAATTAGTTGACATTTATTTCAATCGATTAACTTAGCCCTAGCCCCAACTTCCATTCCTCCTTCGACCATTTTTGATAGACAAAGCGAATCAGGAATAACGCAAGAGCCGGTAGCCATTACAAGTTGGCCTTTAAACTTGCTCCAATCCTTGCGGGTTTTTCTGCTTGTCGGAGAGATTACCTGTCGGCGGCGGCAACGCTATGGCTAACCGGTTTTCCCGCATGTTCTCGTCCCAGACTCAGAGACTTCGTAAACTGGCCCAGCAGATCACAAACTGTAAGCAGTGCATCGAGAGGTCCACGGCGCTCATCTCTCAGGCCGACCAGACGCTGAAGGAGACGGATCACGCTCGCTTCCTCCAGACTGCGAAGACCATCAATGAAAGGTGACGAGAACACACGGGCATGAACCAGCGTATGGACGGCAAACATGTCAACGGAACTCAACACACCGCTCAAGCCACACCACTAGGATTTCAAAGTCTAGTGTTTCATGGAAGAAAGGGAGTTGCAGGTGAAATGCATGAAAGTAAAGGTAACCTTGGAATTCATTCAAGCTACAGGGATATGATTTAGATTTTAAAAGTTGACCTTTGCTGTAGAGGCGCATTCATCGGTTTCAGCTTCCTGTTATATGCAACATTTCAAGGACTTTTACCCTTTTTAAAATGCATAATATTTTGGTTTTAAATTGAGAATGACCATGGCAACAATCATCCTTCTTAAAACCCATAGTTATGTTTTATGTTGCATGAATTCGTTTATTTGATATTCATTTAGAAGTTGACAACGAAAACATTCAAATACAACATTGTTTTCATTAACTGGTTTTGTTTTTCTCCTTCAAAAAAGTTAAGTTATAACATGTACCTTTTTTTTATTTTGCAGGGTTTCTATGGCAACCGCGTCAACACAAGTGCTGATTCCGGAGATCGCTCTGACGGACACTTTCGACAACTTCGCCTTGGACTTCACCAGGGAGAAGAAACTGCTGGAGAGTCTGGATTATCTCACTGGTAGAAAAACATATACATCTTTTCCAAATCAAATTAGATTTCCATATATTTTTTTACCATTACATTTCCTTGTCCTTGTTTCCCAGATAGCATCCAAAAAATGTGCAGTTAAAAATCACGCTTCAAGACCAAAACAAAGCGATGCATTGTGGGTACTGGATGTAGATGTTTCTGTTGAAAATGGCTGGCTCGTGTTCAGGCTGCTTGACGCATGAGGGCTCTGCTGGAGGGCCTCTCCACTAAGTGAATCACTCTGAATTGTTCCAGTAGATTCAGGCTCTCGTGACAGCAGCAGGCAGGGCACAGAGACTCAGTTAACATAATGGGGAGAGGCTTGACAGGCAGTTTAACCCACAACCTTCCACCCTTTGTATGCAGATTGGAGCAAAAAGGGTGAATAAGCGATAAATAAATTCAATAAAAAGGGCATTATGCGTTATTATAGCAACACATTTATTTTAAACTGCATATTTTTAAGCCAAATAAATACATTCGTAGTTTTTGCAGTTTTTTTTCGCAACAGTTGAACGATTCTACCAAATTCAAATGACCAAGATGGACACTTTGCATCACCCATGACTAAGCAGAGTCAATTATATGTGAATATCATATGCCGGCTCATTGGCAGTGTTTTGAATGCCCAACCTACCAGTCAACCGGAAAGAACAGCCTCCATTTTGTGTCTAATCAAGCCGTGAGTTGAAAAATGTCCATCTGTAAGGTTGATTGGCGCTAGCATCTCTCAGGAGGGCGTTAACTTTCCCTCTGGAGGGAGTGGCAGTTGGCCCGCTGCCTGGCTGACTCAATGTGCCTCTCTATCACAGCTCCCACTGCTCCGAACATCAGGGAGGAGCTGTGCACTGCGTCCTACGACACCATCACGGTGCACTGGACCTCCGATGATGAGTTCACGGTGGTGTCCTACGAGCTGCAGTACGCCATCTTCACAGGACAGGCCAACATCGCAAGTGAGTGTATGCTATGACGTAAAAGCACCGCGCCTAATCTTGAGAAATCCTATATAGATGTATAGAAAATGATCTGTGCATTAGCTGTAGGTGCTCTAAACTGTGGCCACACAATACCCACTCTCCCCAAAATATATCATGTCTAGCTCAATTTGAACTCCACATAACGTAGAAGTGAAAACGTTTAGAACATTTCAGTGCACAATTCAAGAACAGCAGGTGAATATAAACATGCAATAGAAAAAGAGAGATAAATAATCTACTGTAGACTGGGCAGGTAGAGCCTGGAAGAGCTCAAATATAAGGCTACAACACTACAATTAGCTTTGAACTATCGCTGAGAAACACTTCTGTTGCGCACCTTTGACAGGCAGTGAACAACACACACTAACACACACTAAAGTTTCTCCATGAAAATCTAAAACCTAAAATACATTTATGTAAATAGTTCTTTTTTTTCAGACCAGAATTTGTTTGTTTATCTGTTTCGTCTGCTCACTCACAATCTCTTCAGAGTGTGATGTAACGTTTCTTGTCAGCCGATTTAGAGTTATGTGGCCGTCTTCTTACCAGAGAAGAGGCAGGACAACAGCGCCATCTGCAGTCCGACTTCTTTAGGACAGTAACCGGGTCGAGGGGGGCCTTTTCACTCTCCCACACCTCGGACTGTAAAACCCGTGTAAATTCAGCTGACAAGACACGTCACGGCAACACCACCTGAAGAAGACTGGAATTGCGCAGTCGAAACTGTCAAGTAAACAAACAAATTGGGGTTCGAAAAAACAACATTTGAAATATATTATCATAAGACCAAGCCTTGGACAATAGGGGCCAATTTGGTGTCAAAAATTCACAAATGCTGTTTTCTTTTTTGGATTGACACGAACAAACTTTAAATTAGTCTTTAAGTTAGTACAAACTGACATTCCCTAATTATTCTAACCTATGCAAATTTAACTGAACACTAAATTTAGCAAATTAAGCGGGTTAATATGTTGATAACACGTGAACGCATCATAAAGATTTTTTTTGTTGTCACAATTTAACAATAATATGAAATAATAATGCATTTGATTTATTTTTATTTTTTTTAATCCATAAATTCTCCAGATTAAAACCGCCTCAAGCCTCGGACAGACACGCTCTCAAGTGGGTTCAAACGACTGGACACGCCATCGCACATTGACCGATATGTTGTGTTCGTCTAGTATTTGTCTGCTACATGCTCACCGGGGCCAGAGGATCAGGCACAGCCCACTGAGCAACAACTAACAGAGGGAAATGGGGTCAGCATGTTTAGACACGCCTCCCCTGCGCCCTTTCTCTCTTTCCAGCCTTTTCTCCATCGCTCCTGAAGTCGCTTAGATTTAAAGAGCAGCCGTAACCTCTGTATAAACTGTTGACACCATCTTCAAACTTCAGGGGTTGAAAATGTGTGTGAATTTACTTTTAGCACCAACGCCATTAAACATTTAGCTACGAAAGTCCTTTATTTCCCTTTCAGTTCAAATACTTTTGTTTATTTCATGTGTCTCTGGCCTCTTGTATTTTTCACAATGCTTTCATTTTTTGGCCCGGTCTTTTAGCACTTTCGCTGGTGCCAGAGGTGTTGCTGTTGGCATTAAGCGCTGAAAAGTTGGCCTGTGGGTTATTTTAAAAGAAAAGTGAAGCCTATGAATAAAATTACAAAGCTACTCGAGTTAAAGGGCTTGTCAGGCCTTTTTCTTTGGGATTTCTCAGGTCATTTTTTGGTTCTCATCATATTTACAAAGCGGCAGTATGTTTTCGTGAACAGATTGTCATATTGGATTACTTGGCTTCACTTTACACACGATTTTGTGTCAAGTTCCTCCTTTTGAGGGTATGTAAAAAGCAGTGGTGTTTTGGCTGGGTTATAATTCTGTCACTATCCGAATGGAAATAAGTTTGCGAGGGTGAAAATATAGAGAATATATCGGCGATAAGTCAATTCAAAATGTCCTTGTGGTGGTCTTGGGACATGTTTACTCAGAAAAAAAGAAAGCTGTACGACTCTTTATCCACCCACGCATACAAATTCATGACTTTCCATAATAGCCCTACATTAATATTAAAATGCGGTCACCCATATCCCTTTTTAGTAACACATCATTTTATAAACTTACTTTATGGACAGCACCTGGAGGCTGTTTGCAGGAGACACTTAAACGCTTCGTATACATTTGAGGGTGGTCCGTTCAGGAAGGGGAAGTCAGTGGACCATATTTGGCTTTGGGAAATGGGGCGCAGAAATAAAAGACACAGAGACGCAGAGGAGAGGGGGAGAAGAATACAGGTTTGCAGCCAACTATGCGTGAAGGATTTCCTCTTGTATAGTTTCACAGCTGCCCGCCTGCTCCTCCCGCGGCCCTCCGCCTAATACACTCCCCCAAACACTTCCACACCGCCACTTGGAAAGTTTGGGAAAAGAGTCAGGAGCAGTGGCAGTCCTACCTGAGACGCCATTGCCTTGTACGGAAACGGTAATGATTATGAAACGCGCAAGACAAGCAATTAACATGCCATGGATTCATCAAAGTTGACACGATCATGTTTGGACCACTGGGCACCCTTTGCCCACCCAAATGTAGGTCCCGGCCCACAGGCAGGGAATGACAAGCCTTGAGAGTATGAAAACTGGTTGTGGTTTTAGATTTTTTCGTTGGAAATATTACGACAAGAAATGCAACAGCGACTTGGTTGGGTTTTCAGCATGTCAGACCTGAACAGCCCTAACAACTGTGACCTTTAGTTGTTGGGTTCTCATAAAACAGCTTTTTGAGAGGGAACCACCCTCCCCATAATAATATACTTTTGTTGGCATTTTAAAGTCATATTTACTTCTCATAATAATTAAAAATTGCCCGACTAAAATGATCCCTAATTAAAATGGAGGCTGTTTATGCACCCTTTGGCTGGGCTTTTTGTGAAGCTGACACTTTGGTAGCTTTGGCCACGATAGTCCGAAATACTGTAATTGTAAGTAGTCACAAGCAAGGAATCGGTTTTCAAATCCCTGTGAGTTTTTATTTGGTAAATATAAGGAGGAGCTTCTGAACTGACAAACGCAGTAGAAGTAGACTGAACATGCAGGCTGCGTCGTGGCAATTCTCATTCAAACTGTGGAGGCAATATCAATTACAAAATTAGGTTTCTGGATATGGTGTAAAGTTAACATTTAAAAAAAAAAATTGTATTCTTGGGTTTGGTTTTTGGTGTACAAACTGATCCTGATTCTTCCTTGAATGATTGATTTGACTGTAAATATGGGGCTAATCGCTTTCCTTTCATATTTTACAGGAGGTTTTAGATTGAAATATAGATATTTTTCATCACGTGGTTGACAAAATGAAATAAATATCACAATTTTAAGGGGTTAAACTTACCGTTGTGAGTGTATTCAAGCAAAATGAAGAGATTTACCCCTGAATGAGAAGATCTTTTGAGTTTTTGTTCTTTTCCAGGGCTTATGCTTTGGCAAAGGTCAATTCCCTTTCAAGTGAATTAGTTATTTATGAGGAATGTTTAATGCCAAAATGAGATAAATCACAAATCCCTTTACTTATCTCCTGTGCATTTGCAGGCCTGTGTAACTCATTGGAGAGCTGGATGATCGTCCCTAACATCAAGCAGAACCACTACACTGTCCACGGCCTGCAGAGCGGCACCAAGTACATCTTTGTGGTTAAGGCCATTAACCAGGCGGGGAGCAGGAGCAGCGAGCCGGGGACCCTCAAGACCAACAGTGAGTGGAAGAAAAAAAACAGCACGCTTTTATCCTATTGGAAATGACACAGTGTCAAGTGAGTTGGAGGTTTGTGTAACCAGTGTTGCCCTTTGAAAACCTGTACTTTTCCCTGCAAAACCTTAATACAAAATGTGACTCTTTTAGCATAGTTAGCTCATTTATTGATTATTTCCTCCATTTTAATCAGATACTTTGGCCTTTTGTTTATTTCTGCATATCGTAAACACTGACTATAAGAACGATGCAAACATCCAAGTAAAATATAATAATAATAATAATAATAAATGCTGTTTGACCTGTTTATAGGTCTTAAATAAATGCAACTAATAAATATAAACTGACAGTAAAGACCTCATTAATGTTGTACCTGCACAGACCGTTAAAATGGTTTGCTTTTAAAGTAGATATTTTGTATTTTCTAGGTCAACCGTTTAAGCTGGACCCTAAAACGGCCCATAAGAAACTCAAGGTCTCCCATGACAACCTGACAGTGGAGCGGGACGAGACCACCTCGAAGAAAGGCCACAGTCAGGAGCGTTTCTCCAGCCAGAGCAGCTACGGCGTCGTGGGCAACGTCTACATCGACAGCGGGCGACACTACTGGGAGGCCCTGATCGGAGGAAGCACGTGGTAAGATTTCACAATAAAGCTAGATTGTTGTAGGGACGGATTTCACAGTAAAGTGGCTAAAGACTGCCGCAACGTAGCTCAAATGCTAGCAACGGCGACACTAGATCTAAGCAGGGATGGGCGTGGTTAGGAACGTGGATGGCAGTGTTGTTGTGTCCTTGGGCAAGACACTTCTCCCACCTTGCCTCCAGTGTCCATGTAGGCTGGCGTACGAATGAGTGTTTGTGAGGGTGAATGTGGGACAACGGCTGGAAATGAGCGTATGATCCTTCGCATGTACCGCCCCCATCAAATAAACATATATAGATAAATAAATAAAATACACTGTGGTAAGTAGACGATCCACATTGTGAAAAGAATATGCAAATCATGATATCTATTATTAGTCTAATTATTGCCTAATATTGTAGTTCGCTTTGGAAACGATTGTTTGTTAAATGGGCTATAGAAATAAACTGGATTGGATTGAACCATTGAACTAAATACATTCATTATTTATAGAGTGTTCATTTAATTATACACAATCGTTCAAATTCAAAACGCTTTATTTACTAATTCAAGGTGCTTGTTAAACTGAGCGTATTCACTTTTAAAGCATTCTAACGACTCAGTTTACGAGTTTATAGTTCGCATTTAAACCTAGCAACAACTAGCATCACAATAGCTCAATGAGATGCACAATGGAATTTTGGAATGCATCTGTACTGTGGCAAAACCGATTTAACTTTATAACGCAAGAAAAAAATAATCGAGTACAGCACCTTTTTGAAAAACTGAAAACATCAGGACTCAATGGGGTTAAAGAAAGGTCAATACATAAATGCATTTTACGATGATCTTCTCTAGATTCAGCCCAATTGCTTCATTACCAAATCATGCACATCATTCTAGGTACGCTGTGGGTGTCGCCTACAAGTCGGCGCCAAAGCACGAGTGGATCGGGAAGAACTCCGCCTCGTGGGTCCTCTGCCGCTGTAACAACTCCTGGGTGGTGCGGCACAACAGTAAAGAGCTGGCCATTGAACCCTCACCTCACCTGCGTCGCGTTGGCGTTCTCTTGGACTATGACGCGGGGTACATTAGCTTCTATGACGCAGTGGGCTCCCAGCATCTCCACACGTTCGACGTGTCGTTCATCCAGCCCGTGTGCCCTGTTTTCAACGTATGGAACAAGTGTTTGACCATTCTGACCGGCCTGCCCATCCCGGACCATCTAGAAGAACTCGAGCCCCACAGCTAAACAGTTCATACAAGGATATACACAAATCAAGCGCAACATTATGACCACTAAATGTACACCAGGCTTTGTTTCAAACAGAACAATTTTATTTCAAACGATTTGCAGTGGTCCAGAGTTATCCCCCGCTTTGATAACAGCGTTCGTGAGATCCTAATTATTCACCGTGATGACTTTATGCGCTTGTTTCACAACTGTCAGCGGCCAGAGCGACGTTTGCGACCGCGGTAATGCTAACAACAACTAGCATGGTAACTTAGAACCGCCGTTACATCACAAAACACTCACATTTTGACCCTAAGAGCTGATTTTACATTATATCTGTAGCGGGTACAAATGGGTGCAGCGCCTTTTTAGGTTTTTGCCCTTTTATTGAAAGTAGGATTTATTGGTAAAGGCAGCATGAAATGGCACAAGAGGAATCGATCGCACAGTTCTCGAGTCCAACTAAATACCAAGCATCTGTGTTTGTGAACTCACCTCCGTGCCATCGTGTAGTACTTCTTTGGACCACTTTTGACCAAGAATACCCCACAAAAGCTACATATTTATGAGACGCTGAGATGCTATGACCTTTTTTTTTTTTGGGCAAAATTTTTTACACTTTCCCAAAACATTTTTCAACTTAAACATTATATACGTTCAAACATATACATTATGAATTCACTCGCTAACAGTTGCCACGTTGAAGAGATTGTCATGACCAGACCAATTCCACTCCAGATTTTCGTTGATACCGACATTCCTTCGGTTGCGTACCTATGCCCCCCCCGGTGCCTATGTTCCCCCTTTTCTATGTACGGGGGAACTACGGTACCTCCATATTAAAAAATGTCCCGGCGTCCTTTCCCCAGCCACACTTTGCCGGTCGTAGCGTCTCACAGCGTCATCGGACAGCCCTCGATGGCCGCGTCCCATTTCTGTTCACTTTTTTGCCTCCTCGGCTCCCGTGCGCGACGGCAAATGTCGTAGCTTTTCTGATTTGAAAAGTGGACCTAAAATAGTCCTGCTTTTGGTGATTTTATTTTCTTTTTCTACGTATCCGCATTGTGGTCATGTTGCTCCGCTTGATTTGTTAAAAGATTCCACGTTGCTCATATAACCTCGCTTATTATTCATGGAGTTAGCCAACGCTACATATTAGCATTGAGCTAACTGCTAACCCGGAACCAGCAAATCCACACAGCATTTGTCTTTGTATGTCTAAGGTTTTAGCATGTGATTTAATATGCATTGTCTAGTGTTTTGATGCTATATTTTTTTCCCAATGTAGATAGTGGACAGAGTATATCTTGAAAAGCACTTTGGCAATGATGGGAAATAAATATAAAAGCCACGGATCTTTCTAACACATTATTCGAAACTGCACTTTGAAAAGAGCATTTTAATTTGTACAATCACAATATTAATTTGTCAGCATTGCTAGCAGGTAAAATGTATATTTTGTAAATGCGTTTCTTCCCTCATCCCTTTGTCAATAAAATGGAACCAAAGTAGCCATTTCTGTCAATGACGATGTCTTTAAAGAAAATAAGTTAATATTTTTTAAATGTGAAGGAAAAGAGGAAATTTAACAGGAAATGATTCCAGTTAAAGTAGTTTTGTTCTTTGCACATTGTTTATAGTTTTGTAGAGAATGCCTCAAATATTTTGGTGCAATTAACATTTCATTGTGTGATTTTCAGCCTGATTTATTGTCTTGTTATAATACTTCATTGTGATAAATGTCTTATCGAAAGCTTAAACGATTGAAAGTTTCAACATTTTGTCTACAACAAGCCAAGCAAGTCATTTGGTGCCGTCACTTTTTTGGGAGAACATTTTGCAACTTTAACTTTAGTAGCCATCAAGACAAAAAAAGTATTAGTTTCCTTTTTCTTTGGACCATTTTTGTGTAAACAGCCCCAGTTTTTGTCAACACAGCCGAAAATGCTGATTTACAAGTCGTTTGCTTGTTAATTTGTCTTGATTCATGCCAATTAATTTTGTGCTACTGTTAATAAGACGGCGTTTCATTAGCATTTTAATAGCACTCTTCTACATCTGCTCTTTATAATTATGACATCATTTAAAGTCTCGTCAAAGTCAAGTGAAGTTTAAAGCAGAGTGTCAAGCAAAAGGATTCTCAGAAGCAAATTGCAATGTGACAGTGTAAATAAGATTTGCTTACCCGGTACGTTTCATTCTTTTGTTTACTTCAACAAAGTCAGAGTTGTTTGTTTCATTGTTAAAAAAGAAAAGAAAACAAAAAATCAAATATAATGTGCTTAATTTAATGTTTCTATTTGATGATTTTACAATACGTGTTCATTACTTGTGGACATTTTATGAGAAACGAGTGCTTGCAAATGTCTTGTGTGGATTATGAGAAGTTTGAACAATAAAATATATTTGTTTTCAAGCTGGAGTGTGTCGAAAGTAATTACATTAGCAGACGTTGAAGCTAATTTAACAGTCTCATGAGAATGTGTCCTCAAAATAGACCTTGCACATTAAAATAAATGAAACACCGCGATACAAAATGGGCAATACAGATTATGTTTAGATTATATTCTGCAAGCAGTGGTACAGCAATATAGAGTTTTGAACACATATTAGTGTAGGATAACATAAGCAGAGATATATGTATTTTATATGCTCTGAATGAAATAAATAAAGGATTTGACGGTGCAAATGTTGACCTGCAGATTCCGCCTTGTTCTATCGCCGAGACGATTCTATTTGCTCCGTAAAATACAACCCCAAAATCTGACCTTTTGTTCAAAGTTAATGCAATTCAAGCCAAGTTAAGACGCTCACTGACCTGCTCTTTTGTGTGTAATCGCAACGGAAAAGAAAATCATTCAACTTTAATGTATTTTAGCTTCCTTCAACAGACTTTTTTTTAAATGTATCTATTTTTTTACATCGCGAGCCAAAAAAAAGCTCTCGTTTTTGCTGTGTCTTGACCGTGCCTGTCGCAGTATTTACACTCCAAAAGGTGACAGAGTGTTTGGCTCAAGGGCGCTTTGTTTGTGCACACTTTAAAGCAGCCCCTTACTCACACATCTGCGCCATCCCCCCCCTTCCTCCCCTCCCCCGAAAGTCCCCCCCACCGGAGTTGAACCGTTGACCTTCGCCGCACCCAAAGAGACGACTTCGCCGGCCCCCGAGGCGAACACTGGCCCACTTTTGTCCATAGCAATAGTTATATGGCTGTTTGTATCGCTATCTGCGGCTCCCGCTCTTCTTTGCTTGGGCAGACAGAAGCGAAGGCACTGGCCCCTGGAGAATTGAACTCCTCCATCCGAGACACTGTGTTCAGAATAGTGAAAGGGGGGGGGGGGGGGCTGCAAAAGATACAGGCCTGCTGGGCCCCGGGGGACATGTCTTCTGTGAATGTGTGTGGCGGACATGGGCATATGATTGATAGCAAACATGGTATAGCTGACTGCTGTTGTCATGAATGTAGGAAAATGTGATCAAAATGAGGCTAAATTAGGCTAAATTAGCATCCGACATAGGGTTTATGTTAAAGTGCCTTCTCAGTGCATTGCCTGTACATGCACAGCGGTGTCAAAACGCACACAAGTAAAGTCATTATTGTCTCGCCTAAAGATGACTAATCGCGTTTCAGCTCAGTTAATAGCTCATGTAGTTTGGCTTGATTTTTCAGTGCAGTTGAAAGATGTTATGCTGTGAAATGGTCAGCAGGTGTCACTGTTAAGATTTAGAAAACGGCATCCTACATGGGGAGACTGTACTGAACAACCTCGCGCATGGTAATAACAATTTACTGTATTTGAATGCGTCGTGTAACCAGTCTGTATCTACATATGCGCACTTGAAATATTTATGGAAGACACAAGTTAGTTGGTATTTGTTTTACCAAATGTACAAAATGTAGGACAAACGCATACGTGTATAAATTGGTCAAATTATTATGACAGGTAGGCAAAGGCAAGCTATAGTGTTGGTGACATTATTGTACACCCAACT
This sequence comes from Chaenogobius annularis, assembly GCA_015082035.1. Lineage (NCBI taxonomy): Eukaryota > Metazoa > Chordata > Actinopteri > Gobiiformes > Gobiidae > Chaenogobius > Chaenogobius annularis. The sequence goes on along the minus strand of BJKM01000182.1, from coordinate 79,500 downwards.
CGTAATAATATAATAATAACTTTACTTTCAAAGTCAAATACATAAATGCTAATTGGGGCAATATTTAAAAATTGTGATTTAAGTCTAATTGTTTTACCTCCAAAAGTCTGTCATTGCCGCACACATTGAACAGTAGCATCTCATCACATTCCACTTCAGGGACAACAATGACATTTTCAAACCGTGACAGCCATTCGTGCCTGAAATTCTGACACATGTTTTATATAGTCGGCAGTATTTTTCCAGTTCTCCTGTCTGTTGTCAAAAAGCACGCAATGTTCTGTCCTACCTCCACATATTGTCCTTGAATGTGGGTCGCGCTATAGTCTCACCGATGCCCCCTTTTGACAGCTCCGGGACGCCCCTTTCTCTCCCAGCACTATCATTTCACTCTCCTTTTAGCATTAAACATTGCACTCTAAAAAGCCGATGTTTGAACAGTCTTACAGCTGACACGGTAATTAACCTGTGCAGAGCTAAATTGCTGTTATTATGGGAAATATTATTAGAAGTTATTAGCTTTTGTGGCTGATGACTCGAGGGTACGACAGGTGTGGGAAATGCTCCATCCAAATAGCAAACATACTGCGGAATCTTTGAAGTTAATTGAACTCAAACCACACAGTAACAACATTTTTTTTTTTAAAAACGCTGTGACATTTACCTATGATTTATATAATTTATGATTGAGCGCATTCACTTTAAACGTAGCAACTCATCCATTCAACTCAATTAAATTATTAGCATTTTTAAGAATTGGCGTGTACAGTTAAATGTTTACTGCATGTACTATAAAACCCAGATGTTTTTACTTCAAAGTATAGGAGGAAATGTCATAAAATACTTTTCTTTTTCATTAAAAAGAAAAAAACAAAAACACTTTAATTCTGGTTCACATTATTACAACGACAAAAAAACAAAAACAAAACTAAAAGGAACTATAACAACAAATGAAAACAACTGAACAACAATGTGTACAAAACAGTTTGACGACCGTTTAGAAGAATTACTTTCATGTCGAACGAGTCGAACAACGAGTCGAAAAAGTAATCATAATGTTTAAAACCATTACTAAAATTATTCACATTTAGACGACCAAAGCTATGGCTAAAAGTAGATATTTTTGTTGACTAAAAGTACTGATATATATTTACAGAATGAAAAGAACAATCGCAGAGCCTGAAACCAGAAACAAATCTACGTCCAAACACGTCTGAACCTGAAACATGAAGCAATGACATACATTTGATCAGTTACGATAGAAAATATACTGTATTTTCTAGTGAACTAAAAACTATCGTGGATTTAGTTGATTGAATTAGCATGGCATTTTCATCGACTAAAACTAGACCAACACTAACATTTGACACAAAATACTAAATTTGATTAAATCTCGACAAAAACTAATAACAATTTTACACAAAAGACAAAGACAAAAGCCAAATAAAATGGTCAAAATGAACACAAGTTTGGACATTTCGAGTCAGACCCGCCTTGTTTGCTGTTTGGACTCATTGCTATGCGGGGAAATCATGCGATCTTGGCACGAGGGTCGGGGCGTCTGGTTGCTGGCATCTGTGCACCGGGGGCTGTTTCTGGGTCATGCCTTTTCCGTTGGCTTAAGATACTAAAAGCTCAGAGGTGTTTTGGCTCGCATTACCTTATCGCTAACCCCCCTACAAAGCTATAATTCCCAAGCTTAAAAAGACAGCAGAACCGGAATCTAGGAGTTTAGCCTACAATTACTATGTTCAGTGCGGAGGCTAATTGCATGTAGCGAGGGGAGCTAAAGCTGGCATGGTCCTGCTGCCTGGTTACGCAATGCAATCAATTCAATTCATCATAAGATAATGGACAATTTCTTCTACTAGTTACTGTTCATCATGCCATACGATGTAACACTAAACTAAAATAATTGTTTGTTCACCGTGGAGATTTTAATATACTCGTCTTCCTCGGAGCTCTTTTGAAAGAGAATGCAGAGCAGCAACCCTCGACCAGCGCTAGCTGCAGTTTGGGTTTCTAAGCTAGGCTGCAACCCCCGACAAAAGCTAGCTGCAGTTTGGGTTCTAAGCTAACGCAAACTCCAGTGCTGTGACCCAAACAAGAGCTAGCTGCAGTTTGGGTTCTAAGCTAGGCTGCCACATCTAACAAGAGCTAGCTGCAGTTTGGGTTCTAAGCTAGGCTGCAACACCTGACAAGAGCTAGCTGCAGTTTGGGTTCTAAGCTAGGTGGCAACACCTGACAAGCGCTAGCTGCAGTTTGGTTTCTAAGCTAACACAAACTCCAGTGCTGTGACCCAAAAAAGCTAGCGCAGTTTGGGTCTAAGCTAGGCTGCCACATCTAACAAAGCTAGCTGCAGTTTGGTTCTAGCTAGGCTGCAACACCTGACAAGCGCTAAACACCTGACAAGCGCTAGCTGCAGTTTGGGTTCTAGGCGGCCTGACAAGCTAACAAGAGCTAGGCTGCAAGAGCTAGCTGCAGTTGGGTTCTAAGCTAGGCTGCAACACCTGACAAGCGCTAGCTGCAGTTTGGGTTCTAAGCTAGGCGGCAACACCTGACAAGCCGCTAGCTGCAGTTTTGGGTTCTAAGCTAAGGCTGCAACACTGACAAGCGCTAGCTGCAGTTTGGGTTCTAGCTAGGCTGCCACATCTAACAAGAGGCTAGCTGCAGTTTGGTTCTAAGCTAGGCTGCAACACCTGACAAGCGCTAGCTGCAGTTTGGGTTCTAAGCTAACGCAAACTCCAGTGCTGTGACCCAAACAAGAGCTAGCTGCAGTTTGGGTTTCTAAGATAGGCTGCCACATCTAACAAGAGCTAGCTGCAGTTTGGGTTCTAAGCTAGGCTGCAACACCTGACAAGAGCTAGCTGCAGTTTGGGTTCTAAGCTAGGTGGCAACACCTGACAAGCGCTAGCTGCAGTTTGGTTTTCTAAGCTAACACAAACTCCAGTGCTGTGACCCAAACAAGAGCTAGCTGCAGTTTGGGTTCTAAGCTAGGCTGCCACATCTAACAAAAGCTAGCTGCAGTTTGGGTTCTAAGCTAGGCTGCAACACCTGACAAGCGCTAGCTGCAGTTTGGGTTCTAAGCTAGGCGGCAACACCTGACAAGCGCTAGCTGCAGTTTGGGTTCTAAGCTAGGCGGCAACACTGACAAGCGCTAGCTGCAGTTTGGGTTCTAGCTAGGCTGCAACACCTGACAAGCGCTAGCTGCAGTTTGGGTTCTAAGCTAACGCAAACTCCAGTGCTGTGACCCAAACAAGAGCTAGCTGCAGTTTGGGTTCTAAGCTAGGCTGCAACACCTGACAAGCGCTAGCTGCAGTTTGGTTTCTAAGCTAGGTGGCAACACCTGACAAGAGCTAGCTGCAGTTTGGGTTCAAAGCTAGTCGTAGCCATAACAGCTTTATCAACTTTCTCAAGTCCGTCCTTATGTAAATGTTTTGTTTCTGTGCATTTTTAAGCTTGAACATGACCTTAATTGCAAAAACATGTTTGGTTTCTTACTGATTGAAGCCCACTTGCCAACATGTTTCCCTTTTAATAACATTTCTGGAATTAGACTCTCTATTTGATCAAACTTGTCGTTTTCATTTTATTTCTTTTTTGCATTTTAATTCGCTGCTCTACAGACGGAGCTGTGTGTTTTTGTGGAGGACAATTTATTATATTGATCAAACAGCGACCAGGTTACAATTATCGCCCGAGGAGTAATGATCAGAGCGGTTGAGCTCAGACGGTAAATATTTGAGAAACAAAATTATGCTAATATCGGCTAAAGAGAGTTTTACATGTATTACTTCAAATGATGGAAAGGTCCAAAGTAAACTGAAAAGTAATTGGGTGTCTTTCACTATGAGAACGGCACTATACCTGAGATTTAAACCGTTTTCTAATTGATTTTCAAAGTGAATAGCAAATCTACACAATTTCGGTCTCGGGGAGCATCACGATTGTTTCCACTGATTGAATGGTTTTGTGCAAAAACATAGCTTAACTGGCTAGCACTGCTCATTTCTCAGGACGTCAACGCATTCCAAAACAAGTCTCGCTCAGGTTGTCTAAGGACTTGGACCGCGTTTCATCTCTATTTTTAAGATTCAGGTGAGCACGTCTTGTATCAGAAACACACATCGCCTTTGATTTTTCCTTTTTTTCTTTTTTTTTTTCTCCCTTTTTTTTCCCTGTTTTTTTTTGTGAAGAAAACTACTAGCAAGGGTCTGACCTGGCACGACGGGGAACGAAACAAAGCTTGGAGTCTTGTAGCGGATGTGTTGTTTGGGAGGGCTGGTGCTTTTGTTCCGGTGCCAGACAAATTGAGTTTGAAGACCTTTTTTGGAGTGACATCGTGTTGGATATGGGAACATTAAAACGACTTTGATGGTGCAACAAATTCAACAAGTCCCCCGGCAACGATGTTGTTAGACAGGAACTTGGAATGCTTGTGTAATATTTGGGAATCTAGACTGAACTTGATTGGTCTTTTTTGTTAGTAGTCATTTTACATAGTAGTAAATCGCTATACTGTTCCGACATGGAGCGAACTTATTCAAAAGATATTGTTAATTGTTTGTATGTATCATTATCATTATTTTTTCTAATAGTTAATACCATCATCATCATCTCCTACCTTAAACTATCTACATATTCACATTAATAAAAGTGTGCACTAAATGCTAAATGATGCTAAATGGCTTATAAATGGCACATTTTTTTATTGTATTTGACAGTACTTTTGTTTCTTGGGGAAAGTATTGAATGCAATGTGCTGAATGTCCAAATGACACCCTGCGCGCATAGTATTTTTGTGTCCTTGTGCAAGACATTTTACCCACCAAAGTCCCAGCAGACACGAATTCAACATTCAACAAATTTCAACAGACAAATATATATATTTTCTTTTTGAAAATCCTTTTGAGAATTGAGTTGACCACCGGACTGCCACAATGTTTGTTTACACCGTGAGGAAAATCCTGTGTGACTTATATGTACTGTGAATTTGCATGTCCCAGAGTCCTAGATTTTCACGCTAGATTATTTGAAGGAGGGTGAAAGCAAAAGGTGATATTCATATTTGCCTTGTCGTATTGTCTCTGGTTGTGTGTTGTTTTTGCCTGAATGCATTTACGCAAAGGCGAGGGGATATGACAAGGTTGCCTCGTCTCCCCCCGCAATAATTGCTTATGGATTTACCTTAGGCGAGCCCCCGCTGCCGACACTTAGAAGATGACACTCCTGGGTGACTCCTCGGATCATGTTCATTTCCGGCGTTAGCGGAGTTAGCGTATAGCCGGGTGTTTTGTGTCTTTTGTTTGGGCTCGCTCGTGTAAAGATGCGGGAGAGATGTAGCCCCTTTTCTCATTTGCATAAGACATCCAAAGCAATCATAACTGTTTGCCGCAACCACAAAGGTACAGCCAATATGAGTCAGCAGGGATCGGGGGTATCATTAGGACAACAAAATAATAGGACAAGACAAAGCAATGTTTTCAAACTGCTTTAGGCAAAAACGGTAAATTGAAGGTGCAGATTCTATGTACGGGTATCCAGGTTCGAACTCCTGCGGGTGGGCTTCTGCTGTGCATGCGAGATGTCTTGCTCAGTGGGAAGCGGGTCGAGCGGGATTCGCACCTGCAGGCCCGTAGTGGCTTCCTGCATCGCTGTGACTCGGATTATAATCAGGGAAGTATTTTGTGTACGTGATGAGAAAATAAGCCGTTTTAAAGTGTTATAGTGGTGGGGGGGAAAAAAGGGGGTGGTATTTGGGGGATTGTAAATGGAAAAATGGGAAAAAAAAAAGGCAAAACAAGACTTAGTATTTTTGGCATAGACTAATAAATCCCAGCCTTAATATCGCTCACGGCCAAAATGTTTAATTGTGCTCAGTTCTTCGCCGAATGACAAATGCATAAATGTCAGAGAATATAAAAACATACTCCTCTTTCCCACATATACGAACACTTTCTCCAAACAGTATTCATTATTCTGTGCCAACTTTAACAATGACTATTGTTTAGCTGCTGGATGTGGTGGTCTTAATGGCCTCTTCGTGCACCTGGCAGATTTGAACGCTCTGTTAATGTAATAACGTGACACGAGTCTTACATCATCGTCAATACTTAACATGTCACCTGAATTCAAATTGTACGTTTCATCCCAAATGCCCTACAACCATTTTCAGTTGAATATTAAAAGGATGTCATAACTTCTCCCTCTTACTTGGATGACATTTTCATTTCACTTAAAACATGTTCGCGCCATTTCCCCTGCTGTGGTACACACAGTATATTTCCCTGAAAATACGGTAATCATAAATAACGGTAATGTTATTGTAAGATATAGAAGAGAATTACAAAGAAAACCTTTGTTTTTTATCTGACAAACCTTTGAGAAGGTTTTCGAAGACTATAACAATTTCAGTGAGTGTCTCTGAGTCATATCTTATATATTTTTGGGTAAGTACAATAGTTTTTCTCCACGCAGAAAAAACATAAAACAACAATGACAACAAAGAAAACAGAAGACAAAGTGTGCAGTTGACAGGGTCTCATGTTTTTTGAAACGATGACTTAGTTTGGTGGCATAGAACTTGTGGTAAATATTTTATGATAGTTTTACATCAGTCAAGTTGCAAATTGCAAAAAATAGTAGTCCGTTTGTAAAGAAAAAATGAATAATAAAAGTAGAGATGAGTTCTAAAACTGAATCCCTCTGTGTCTCTGTCATCAATTAAGCAAAAGTCGATCAAAAAACACAGAGACAATTCACACGCAACTGAGTGTTCTGGCGCAAAAACACGTGGATCTGCGCGGCGTCCGTTCTAAAACGGGCCGCAGTATGTGTAACAGGCGACGGGCAAGTAACCCGCGAGGGGGCCCGAACCGCACCCGGACCGGAGCGAGTGTAAACGGGGCGTTACTGTGGCCGAGAGGTTAAGGCAATGGATTCTAAAATCTCCAATTGTTATCAAAGAAGGGTATTGTCTTATTCCTAACTACACTCAAAATGCAGGTGAAGGGGGAACGGGGGGAACGGGGGGGAAGAGCATCTCAAACGAGCCTGGCCCGTGGCCCTTTCCTAATCCTGTTGCTTTGGCTCACAGTGTTAAGAGGCTCCATGCAGAGAGAATGAGGCCTTAATCCAGTGCCTTAGACCAGCAACCTGGGAGTCGGGGCCCCAATGGGGGTTGCAACATTATCTCAGGTGGTCCCCAGATGATATGGAGAACATTTTAAAAGTCGAGCAAAAATCTTAAACAAAAATCAACACAATTCAAATGCAGTGGAAAATGTAGATTCCTACTTATTGTCTAACCAAATGTATGTGTATATGTATGTGTATATGTATGTGTGTGTGTGTATGTGTATGTGTGTGTGTATGTGTATGTGTGTGTGTATGTATGTGTGTATGTATGTGTATATGTATATGTCGTGTATATGTATGTGTGTATGTATATGTGTGTATGTATGTGTGTGTGTATGTACGTGTGTATGTACGTGTGTATGTATGTGTGTATGTATGCATGTGTGTATGTATGTGTATATGTATGTATGGTATGTATATGTTTGTGTGTATGTATGTGTATGTGTGTATGTATGCATGTGTGTATGTATGTGTGTACATGGAGGCCTATATTCTGAATATATTATCATAAATTAGACATAAAATACATAATAATGTTGCGATTTGGCACATGTTTTTATTTCTTGTGGGATTGCGAATGCCAATGATTGTAATTTCGGGGGTCGCGACTGAAAAAAGGTGGAGAACCACTGCCTTGGACCCCCCGGCCACACTCATCAGTTTGGGCAGTTTCAACCTCCGAGCGAGCGCTTTGCTGCTGCAGCGTCACCTTGATGTGACTGTGTGATGTCACTCAGTGGTCGTGGTTATTTTTGTCTTTCTTTGGGGTCACTATGAAACACCAGCTGCTTGTCCCTCTGAGATGTTATTGCCCTGTCTGGAATGTTCCACGGTATTGCTTTTGTATTTATTGAAAAACAGTTTCTATGTTTTATGTTATATGGGTCATTAGCAGGCTTGCCTCACCTCAGATCTGACTTGTAACTTGGCCTGGTGTCAATATAGTCCTCATGGTGATACTGGCCAGAAAAGTGACATAACGCACCTTTTACCTAAGTCATTTCTCTCTCTATTGTAGATAAAAGCAATTCATTTATAATATACGGCGACAGCTGAAGCTAAACTAAGAACATATTTCGTTTCTCTCAACAGAACAACATTCCACCACAAATATAGTTTTTTTCCTTCCACTCAGGCACATCCCAAATGTTGCTGTCGCTCTGACAGATGCCTGCAGAACCGGAGGAGGCCGTTTGTGAGCGGGCTTCCGGACGGAGTCTCAGTCGCCGCCGTATATGAGTAACATTCACTTACATAGCCCCCCACACGCTGCCCGAACTGACGCGCGCCGGACTCTGTGGCAGATGAGGGGTGACGAGGGTAAGCCGCCCCAACACTCACTGGACCTCGGATTCTGGCTTCGATTCCGGCATGTTACTTACGGAGGTTGGTACTCGTGATAAGTAAGAGTTGAAGATCTTTAACCTAAAAAGCTGATGGCAATATTTTGGATTTGCGTGTCCTTGAAATGATTGTTGTTTGTCTAATGGCATGTTCACAACTATGGGTCTGGAGGTCTCGGTGCACTCTGGGAGAAAATCGGCATCGGTGTGATGAAATATAAAACGATGCATTTCATATTTAATGCAATAAATGTGTAATTACATTTTAAAAAAAGTTTGACGCAGCAACTTACAAAAGACTCTCGGTAATCAACTTTCGTTTAAATGTGATCCATCTTCTTCCACCTTCTGACACAAGCTGAAGAACCTGGTTTTGGGCAACAACGCGCCAAGACACGCTTTTCAATAACTCATTCTGGACTGTACTGGCTTTGCATTGGAACCACATTTTTTTTAAACAAAGGGGTCGTTTACATGCCCACTCAAAACCGGATCATTATCTGAATTGCGGATTATCAAAATACCCCGAAAAAGTACAATATCTGACGTCAGTAATCTGATTTCTTTTTGATTCTTCACACCTGTGCATGCGTTAAGAAGGAAAATACTAATATAAATCAAAAATGTATGTAGAAAATTATGATATTAAATGCAGAATACATTGTTAATTTGTCAGTTTGTTGGTATTTTTTTCTGGTTGTAGAAATGTACCCACATATAAAAGATTAACTTCAGTAAGAGTGGTTGTACAATAAGTCATACTTGGTAGTAGATAATATTGTGAAGTACCAACACGCACTTTGCAAGGCCCGTCTCTTCAACCTCTGCCGTTTTACCATGTGGTGCACACTGCCATGGCAATATGTTGACATTCTCCTGACATTCTTGGCAATTGACTCCTGCAAGACCTGGCCTCGGGCGATGTTCAAGCCAATTCTGTGTGAGAACTGTGGGAACGCCAAGACTTTCACTTCTACCCCACCCAATATATAATCCTGTTCAATTCAAAGCCTCAATCAATAGGAGATTGGACTCCAGACAGTAGGGGTGTGGCTACAGCCTCAGCGTATGCCTTGTTGCTAGCAATTATTGTAAGGTCATTTTGCGAGGGGATTTTTGTTTTTTTTTGCAAACCTTTTGGAAAATTACCAGTTCTGGTCAGATTCTAAAATGTGAGAAAGGCCCAGACACTTACGCCTTTTGATAACTCAATGTAGTTTTGACTAATCTTTGTTTAAAGATGCACTATGTCACTTCTGGTAGAGATTCTGGTGCATGGCCTGCTCTTGTCTCCGTGGACATGTTATTGCGATGGCTGAAATGCTCCACAGCATGGCGATGGTAAGTTACAGGCCAGATCTTCAGGGCTGTAGGGGACTAAATAAAGACATGTCCTGTCGAGCCGTTAGTCGACTAAAAAGGGAAATGGCTCTATGCCTTCATGTTTTTGCTGTTCTAATAAGCTAAATAAAGTTCAGAGAATAAAAATGTTGGTCGAACAAACCAGCATTGACCAATTAATCGACTAAACTACTCAGAATGTATGTTTTTCTATTTTTGTTTTAGCCACAAAAACAGCTAATTTAATCAATTCTAGAGATATTTGTCCAATGCCATACGAGGAAAAGCAATATCATCTCCATGGAAACAAGAAGGTGGCGGATACGTGTTTTAATGACACTCCACTGTCCCTTGGGGTGAAATAATGCAGTGTGACATAAAATGCTCGCTGTCAACTAGAGTAACTATTCAATATATACATCTAACCATCACATCTATACAACCATCATATATACAAACAACCATTCTAAATATTTGTTGCTAGTCCTGTTCTTTTTTCTTTTTTTTGTTGCTTCTGCCACTTTAACCTCGTTGTAGTTTTAATAGTTTGAGTTCTTAATGAAATTATCGCAACAAATATCTGTTTCTACATATTGAGTCTCTTTTCTGCTGTTAAAATGGGTCACCTATGTAGAAGTGGGTGCAGTACACACAAGTCTGGTCAGCAGAGGGGGCTGAAGATACTGGGATGGATCTGCTCCAGACTACAGATTTATGGGAAATCTTCACAGCTGAGTGTGTGTGTGTGTGTGTGTGTGTGTGTTCATTCTATAGCACACCACAGGGCTGGGAGAATCCGCATGGCAGTCTCTACAATGGACAGCCAAGACAATGCAAAACAAGCAGCTTGGGACCACTTCCCAAATCCCCACTGTGCTACAAGAGCTAACTTCTTCTCCACCCACTGTCTGCTCTGTTCAACACGGGATTGCCCAAGGTGGAGATTTCTGTAAGTATGCATGTATCTTTCACTATAAAAAACATTCTAAAGAAACTGGAGACAAAAACACGAAAAGGAAATGCAGCAGTAGCCAACCTATAAGCTATATATGGTGAGCATAAGTTAAAAAAAGCAATAAAGATATTTTACTATTTTACATTACAACTTTTCATTGACGTTTTCCTTGTTATTTTGTTTGAGGATATAGGATATTTTTGTTACGTGCAAGACAAAATGCATCTTAATAGGAACATTGTGTTTCTCTGTCTGTGCTTGAGAAGGCCAATGCTTATTCTAATAATTGAGATTTTCAACATCGTACCACTTAAAGCAGAAGAAACTCTGGTGATACTGTCTTTTTTTTCTTCAAAAAGCGGTTCAAAACTTTCTGCACTTTTGTGATACATTTTTTTGCATTTGTCTGATGATTAAACCTCATCGAGACTTATTTTAGCAACATGTGATGAAGTCGCTTTGTCAACCAGCGCCGGGGAGGCCAGGACGACATGGCGCCAACACACACACGCGTGCACACACACACACACACACACGTACCTCGCCGTTTTTGGTGACATTAATTAGTTTCCCCTTTTTGCTTTGAATCACTACACATACATACACATACATACACATACATACAACATACATACACATACATACATATACATACATACACATACATACACATACATACATACATACATACACATACATACATATACATACACATACATACACATACATACATACACATACATACACATACATACACATACATACATACACATACATACACATACATACATACACACACATACATACACATACATACACATACATACACATACATACATATACATATCACATACATACACATACATACATACATACATACATATACATACATACATACACATACATACACATACATACATACATACATACATACATACATACACATACATACATACACATACATATACACATACACATACATACATACACATACATATATTTGTGAATTTATTGTATTATTTATGGAAGTGTAATGTTTCTATTTGAGGAGAAAGTTAGATTTTATTTCCTGTTAATTGATTTGGGGGAAACTACTATAAAAAGGGGCCGAGCACCTTAAAGGAGCGTGTGTTCCAGGAGGGAGCCGTGTGCACCGCAGGCACGAGCGCGTTGTACTGCTGCACCGATCTGTAAAAATATATTGTTTCTGTTCTGCACCGTTTTGTTTTGCACTTCTGGGAATAAATTCACAAACACTATTCCTGACTCGGCCGTATCATTTCGTGGTCAAAAAAGGAACCCACTACAATTGGTATCAGAAGTGGGACACTATCTCCTAGGTAGGGAGTTTGACCTTGAGACTGACCACCGGACCCTCACCTGGATCAACAGCATGAAGGACAATAACGGCCGGCTGACGAGATGGTCCCTCTCGCTGCAGATTACCTGTCCAAGTTGCCCCACGTTGGGGGAGAGGGAGGTTAGTGTGTGACGAAGTAGCCTCGTCAGCCAGTGCGGGGGGCCAGGGCGACATGGCGCCAACACACACACACACACACACACACACACACACACCTCACCGGTTTACGGCAACATTTCTGTTGGATTAACATCATATCATCCGACATTGTTATCAGGATAGGATAAATAATAAAACAAATTGAGGTCCATGGATAATTCGTTATTTATTTTTGGTCGCAAACAATCCGGTGTTCAAGGGCAAATTCAACAGTTGTTTTAGTATTAAAAATATCCTGGGAATATGTAATTGAACATTAATCTCCTACTACTCCAGGTAGAAGGTAAATAACTGTTGTTTTTTTTTTGCCGGTACCCCACACTATGTGGTTCCAATCAGTACGACATGCAGTCTTTTCTCCGATCATCGCTGTCTATCTATGAGTTTCCTTGGCATTCACCCTAAATAAGGTCCGCACGATACACCCAAATTATGGAGTGGAGTTAGATAAGTGTAAACAACTATGCATTAGGCGACATTTACTTACCGCACGCAGAAACCGAGGATCATTGTGTATTACAAAGCCACCTCATCTTTGATCTTATAGTAGCTTTCACATTCGTTGTCCGCACATTTCGAATAACGCAGGTCAATCAGAATTTCTGGGTGTTCATGTCAGACATCCAAGATCGCCTTTGAGTAAGTGTATTAGTTTGAATTGCGTGACACTTAGTTGTGCAGCTGAGGCTTCCGTGGCACATGTGGGTCATCCGTAATGGTGGAATCTGAAGCTGGAAAAAAAAACATCCTGGTTGTAGGGGCGGTGCCTAATTGTTGTATTCATTGAAAGATGCAGTTTGACACGAGATGGTTTCACAAATGGCCAGATCTTGGGTGTTACTTCCACTGTACAACGGGGTCACCCCAATTAAATGTTGGCAAGCCCTGGTTTGTACCGCTAACGCAGTCTCAGGGCAAGGGAGAGAAGGCTTCAATATCATATCCAACGGGTGAATGCAGCCAAATTTGGCATCCCTGAGATATGTTCATTACGATATGGATAACAGACAAGAGAAGCGAATATCTACTTGCACTGGGCAACACATTCGTTGACGGCAGTTCGGCGCAAATCCACCATATATCACAGCCAGTAGTACGCCATCAGACAAAGACAGGTTTGAGTTTTGTTATCCAGGGCTTCTCATACCACATTTCCTGACATTCCCTAATTGTATACGCACAAAATCTTGAACAAAAAAAATCCACATACAAAAAAACACCTCGGCATTTGTCAAACAGCGGTAGTAAGTTGACCGCAAATATACAAGCGAGAGAAGTTCGCCAGAAAATTCCTTATGTACAATACCCTCGCCTTGGGCATAGTGAACAATATGGTGTGTGTCCTGGGCATTTCAGTGACGGCGGAGGGAGTGTATCCTCTGGGGAGTCTGGCTGGCGTAGGAGAGCAGGGTACCGGTTTTCCACGGTGCAACCGTCTAATAGGCAGAGCCAGCGGGCGGGTCTCACTCTCTTCCCGTACTAGCCGGAACACAGGGATGTTTCTGGCAACGATCCAAATAGGCGTCGAGCCAAGGGTGTCGCGGGGATAACAATGCAGCTATCCAATAATTACCGACCAACACCAGATGCAACAGAACCAACACACTTAGCCCAAATCAAAATGATTAAAAATAGGTTAAATTTACGCTCACTAAAACAGAAACTATAGGAAGCAAACAGATCACCACTAAAAGACTAAAAAAATGAGATTTACTAAGTAAGACTGTTATCTGGGCGCTGGTTCCAAATCAGGCATAAACTCTCAAAATATAGGGATCCTTGAGCGAAGGGATTGAGCCATCATAATAGAGCACATGTGGGTATATTTGATGTGTGTAGCGATTATGATATAGTTGTGTACTTACTTTTGTAGTTTAGATCAGTGGTTTTTATGGTAGTGTAGTTTGTATACACGTCGGCACTCTCTTAGGGATAGTACAGATCCAACACGCAGTCTCGGGTGCGTAGAGGCCGAGAGATGGAAATCCCGTTTATCAAGAACATTTTTTGTTTCAACTTTATTGAGTATTTCGTAATTCTCCATTATCACATACGTCAATTATATCCTTCTCTGTGTTCGCTAATAGACTAGCTGCAGAAATTAGTTACCCGGCGTCTTCGCGCAGCCACGATATCCGAGCCGAAATAAATAAATAAGTACATCAAAAATAAATAAATAAAACCAACGATTCCCAAGAAACGCACACCAAAAAAAAAAATACAAAAAATATATCCGATAATGATGTTATTATTTTTATTTGTATCGCTCCATTTCGCGCGCGGTGTCGGAACGTTGTCTCCAAAACGCGGCAGCTGCAGAAGCAAAAGAAGCAGCAGAAGCAGCAGCAGCAGCAGCCAGTGGTCGCATTCCCGTGGAAGAGTTGAAGAAAACCGAGTGTGGAGAAGAGAGACGTGCGCGGGACGGTGCCACCTCTGGGTGCTCATCGACGCGGCGGCGGGGAGAGTTAGAAAACGCGCGACCCGGAGCGCGTCGCGGCGGCACTTTGCGAACCGATCCGGAGGAATTCAAGTAGAATTAGTTATCTGTGAGGAGTGCGGGGGAAAGAGGGAGGTTCGGTGGGTGTTTTTGAATATTTGATGGTGTGCGTGTTGTGCCGGTTGGTTCGCACGCACGGCTCTTTACGCGTGAGGCATAATCAGCTTGTTCCGCGGCTTTATGAGATCAGACAAGTGGACGCGTCGCCTCGCTTGGGTCGGGGAGGACGCGGTAACTTCTAAGAGTAGACGAGGGAGAGGTTACAGTAGGGGGAGACGTTAAAGGGAGGTGATGTGAGGAGGTGGGGAGAGACGAGAGCGTAGCGAAAGGGGGGGGGGGTTTGAGGGAGGCAGCGGTGTGGTGGTCTGCGCACGGTCATTTCTGTTTTGACGTTAAAGACGCGACTGTGTGGTGGGGTTAAAATATGTACAGTATACACGCAATCAAAAAGGGGGGGGAACTGCCTGGACAAAAAAAAAAGAAAAAAAAAAAAGAAGAAGAAGTACATCTTTCAATATTAGCTCAACATCATAGTTTAAAGTTCAGATTTGGGTTAAAATTGGTTACAGATTGGGTTTAGGTTAGGATTAGTTAAGTAATTAGGATTAAGGTTAGGATCAGTCTCCAGGAAATGAATGTAAGTCAATGTTTTGTCAGCAGGAAACAGGGAAACATAACGTGTAAGGCAATCTAACTTCACATACTGTAGTACCAAGAACTAAGTCCCTGTAATGCCCCGGTCCCTTGCTCGTGTTCACACAGCGACATTGGGTGAAAGTGGGTCTATAGCTGGAGCATTTCAATATTTAATGATGTGGTTAGGAAAACAAACTTTTCTTTTCTTTCCTCTTTCATCCGGCTCCTTTTGAGCTTCGTGAACCTGCACAGAAAACGCCGTGATGCACAAAAGGCTCAAACAGACGGTGACAGTAACAATGAAAGCCTACAAGCTCCAAGTCATTTATCGTGCGGATCAAAAACGGTTTGTCAAAGTCTGAAAATAAATGAAACGTATTTCTCACCAAGCTCAGAGTGGTCCTTGTGTTACCGAAAGGTCATGGTCTGACTGGAAAGAACCTGCCCCTGAACAGGAACTAAACACTCCCTTAAGTGTGGCCCCATTCTTTAGTTCCTACTCAGTGTGAACACGCTTAAAATGAGGATTGGATCAACAACAACAACAACAAAAAGTACCAGGAACAGAGAGAGGCTCCCACATGTGCTTTCCCTAATATTTTGTTTAATGATGATGTTGTTGTTGTTGTTGATGAGTGTTGTTGTTTAATGTTGTTGTTGTTGTTGTTGTGTTACTTTTAATGGTGGTTGGTCCTTGATTTTATATGTTGCATGACAACTTTGAAGCAGCTTTTTATTTTTCCCACAATTCAAGTTATTTTTCTATTTTATTTTATACTATTTTACCCCCTATTACTATATACAATACGATTTTTATTTGTTTTATTATTATTATTATTATTATTATTATTATTATTATTATTATTATTATTATTATTATTATTATTTTATTATTATTATTATTATTATTTTCATTTTAAACTTGTTGTTATGGATGTTTTTATTTTTCAAATGTCTGGTGAATTAAAGCTGTGTTAATAATCCTAATTTCAAAAACAAATTTATGTTTTACTGGGAACATTGAGGTTCTGTTGCTAGGTTTCAGATGACATCACCACATTTGATTTATTTTCTTCTTCAGCTTTATAAACATATATACAATATATACAGAACACAAAACGACCAGAGAGAATAAATGAAAAGAAAACACAAATAGATTTCAACTTAACATAAACCCAAACAAATTCACGTCCTTTTTAAATTAAAATGAGAGTCGCATTTGGTCCAAAGTCAAGTCAAGTTTGTCCATTTCTAACTTAAGTCTGAATGTCATGTTTTCCATCGGTCTAATATCCGTCACACTGTCGGTCCAGTCTTTGATCTTTGGTGATGTTTGTGTCATCCATTTCTTTGTAGTGGCCTTTTATTCCTGCTGCCCAAAGTACATTCCAAAAAGGCATCCATTAATTGTGTCCATGGCAGGAGTTTTGAGGCCCAAGTTCTAAAGTTCAGAGGGACGGAAATGTCAAAAACAGTCTGCAGTGCATTAAAAAAAAACTCTCAGTCCGCATGACTTCACACGCAAACAGACCCCTGGATCGACATAAGTTGAACCCCTCAATTCAGCACAAAACACGCAGTATTGTATGTTAATTTGCGCTTAGCTGGCTATGCCTAATCAGATCTCATCCCTAACCAATGTTCTGCTATTTTGCTTTGTCGAATGGGAGTATAAAATGAGGCTACTTCTCTTTCCAGTTTTTCCTGAAGGGACAATTCTGTTGGGAAACCCATATGCTAGGAATAACTTGGCGAAAGACAATTAATCTTATAATAAAAAACACCACGTTGCCGCAATTCCTATGTCAACATGTTGATTGCTTTGTGCTACTTCAATCACTGAGAATTGAGTTGGACATTTATAAGCTTGTGTCTTCATCCTACTCTTCATCACTTTTCATCGGGCCAAAAGAAATGTAACGCAAACATTTCTCCGCATGAACATATGCCTGGATCTTAATGTACCATGGCAGTAGGAAGAGTTGCCTCTCAACAATTTTGGTTTTAATACTATCCTACGCGGTGAAACTTCTCTTTTAAGATAAGGAAATTTGCCATACTCTGTGCTGTGAATTCAGATTTATGTCATTAAAATTAAGCAGATTACTCAGTCTCAAAGGGTATGATGTACATGTCCATTAATTTTGTTTGTTTCTTAATTATAATATAAACTCCTTGATATTTATGTCAGAATATAGCACAAGAATTGTAAAAATTTCCTGTCTGTCTACTATTATTAGAACACTCCAATAGAGACATATTTTTGGAGAGGCAGCTCGGTCATCAGATTTTGGTGATAGTGCGTTCATCTGGTATCCATTCGAAAGCGGCTCTCATTCGGATGGATATTTCTGACCAGGGCTATTTATCAAAGAAACACAGAGTCCACTTCTATTTATGAGTAATAGTCCTCCTGTGCTAATGACAGTAATCCGCAATACCTTGGAGGACCTTGGCTATAATTTTGGTGTCATGTTGCCTCTATTTTGTAGGCGGTCCCCCAGTGGGCAGATGGAATGTAAAGACTTGGAATTGGAAAAAATGCTACTAAAATCATATTTATTATGTAATAAACATTATAGTGGTAGGAGAGAGAACTAAAGGAATATTCACTATTATGATAACTATCTAGTGCGAATTACTAATCTTGAACAAAATTCTTTTAACGAACGCTCATCGAAATGTGGTGTAGATTATATTCCACGCTTACAGAATTTGTTCTCACGGTCACGGCAGAAGGATATATATAGTTCGAGGCGGTCCATATGTCCACAGTATACACAAAATCTCTTTTTGGTCTGGAGTGGAATTGCGAATATACGGTTAAGAATGTGCGCCACAAACCATATATCTTCTATCATGCGCATCAAAGAGGCATTAGTATATAGCGCCATGTGCGGAAATATAATATTGAATATACGACAGGGCATAAAACTATCAATCATTGGAATTTGTATTCGAGAATAGAAGTCCTTAGATTGCATCATTATATGGTAATTAGTTATTTCATACTGTAGGGTTCTAATGGTAGTATCTGAGCCTCGTATCTTTTCTAATGTACGAGTGCTACTACCAATACAAGGTGGCTTGACTTCCATATGGTGGTTGGAATCCCGAGCTCAGCTATTGTCGTAGTTAGTCATTATACAATAGACTAATGGATAATTATTATTCAAATACAGGTGTAATTGATTGCATTTACGAAAAACAAGTATTATGAGTGGACACCAACGTGTCAGGGTCGGTTAATTGGAACAACCCCCATCACTCACATTTCAAAGAGGGATATATAAGAAGCACTAAGGGAAATGAGTCAACTCCATATCTAGGACTTGCAATATAAGTGTGCATTTGACATTCTTTTAGCAACTTTCCTCTCTGTCCATTCCTATTCAACCACAACACATCAAAACTATTGAGAGATACATGGAAAGAGCATCAGAAACGACAATCAATGCTTAGAATTGGTGAATATAATCCGTTAGGTGAGAATTTCATAGAAAAAATAAATTTGAAGAGACAGGGATGGGTGAACAGAGGGATTTTATGAGGTAAAGTTAGTGCGGCGCACGCTGACAGAGAGTCTCAGATGCCGGCTCGAAGAGGAGAGTGAAGAAATAGTAAGCGTGAAGGGTGTTGTGGGATGACGGGGCTAGTGCTCGTAGGGCAAGGCTGAACTGCGCACATGGGTCGAGGAGACAGCCAGGCTGCTCAATGAAGCCGAATGCACAGCAGCAGGGGAGAGGCGCCTTGGAATGTACCGACCGAAATCTCATCGACTAGTGCTATGCCACGTAGTATTTGGACGCGCCAAGAAGCTAGTGGTATTTGATTATTGGGAGTGGTTCTAGAATGAGTTGCGTAAAACGGAAGCTGTTTTCGCTGGAGAAAGACGGCGCTTAGTTACACTCGGTAAAAGGGTTATTGTTCTTAGTGGAGTAAGCACTATCAAGTTCTATTCATGTCTTTATAATTGTTGTTTTAAAGATCTGATATGTTATGTGGGCCGTTGCATATTGTACAATATTCTAGACGCAGTGACTACAATGTTCGATTCAACTGTTGTCCATTGGTTTGATAACATTGGAAGCTCATTCCAAACTCGGGACATCTTTAATTTTTTGGGTAGCCACAAACAACTCTCATAAAGAGGTGAAAGTTTGAAGGGTATAACATAGTCTCTGTATCGTTGATCTTGGACAGTAGATTACGCATTAGTGTGGGTCGGTTCTAGGGATCTTACGAGTGGCGCCTTGTGGAGATGGCCATTGGAGGTGACTATCATCTGGAGTGATTTGATGCGAAATAGGGTGTATTCCAGCACGGTTAAGTGAGCTCGGGGCAATTAATCACCTATAGACAATTCTAAAGTACATTATTTATCGGCATTTATTCTATAGATTGGTCTTGTTATGGGTTCATGAGTTGCAGGTAACAAGCCTTGGCAAAAACTGCTCGGTTGCATGCAGATTTAAGTATGCTTTGAGTACTGGAGCTCGTCTTTGTAAATCTCACAGGGGCAGTAAGAGTGGGAGACGAATCTCTGATGGAGGCGAGTAGATTTTATTGTGAACTGTAGACTAAAACTTTGGGAAAATAGGATAACCTAAAGCATTCACTACCTCTATTAAAACCTAACAACTAGGGCTAAGAAAACATTGTTGAAAAAACTATCTGATTTTGAATATCTAACATACTTGATCACGATTATGATTATTGTCATGATGGTTTTTTGTTAATCACATTCAAACTAAAACACATAACAGCACGTATATGTCGTATACACGAGATTCACTGGAGGAGGAAACCACTTTGCATATCCTTGTCTTCAGCGCACCTGAAGAATTGCCCTACAATTTGAGGCCTATTTGTCCGGTCACAGTCTAAGTCGCAGCGAGCACCTGTCCTCGATCTCTGATGCGTGTTGTAGCGAGTGGAGTCTTCTGATATCGCACGGCTGCCAGTTAAGTAGACAAAGTGTGGTGACACGGAACATATAACAATGGCGCTTCAGTTAGGTCGCAATATTTTGGGCAGGGTCACGTTGCGAAAAGACGCAGCATAACGTTAAGGTGAGTCGATGCGATATGTCTCGATACGCAGAGCACTAGCACTTCAACAAAACTGAATACCAAATGACAACGACAATGAGACACTCCGACAATCAATCATGCAAAGACAGATTATGGAAAACGCTGAGGAAGTGATGTCCGATGTAGGTAGAATTTCACCGCACGAGATACACAAAAAGAGTAAGCTAAACATATGTATCTGATTATCTTTTGGGACTTTCTTATAGGTAGTAAATGTCATTTCATTAAAATATTGTGTTGTGCGATCCGGAGCATACATGTTTAATGTTTAGATTGGCCGGCACATAGCTCAAAAAATACTGTTGTCCTCAACCAATGATATTTTTTACACTTAATCGGTTAATTACTCGCACCATATCTGGACATGTCTAATTTAAATATTATGTACAAAGGAATCAAAGAAGTTGGAAATATACAGAGAGACAAGACAGAAACGACATAAAGCAGCCTCAATGTACACATCGTACAATATGTACAAAATTTCATAGCATATATAATTGTCCATGGTCGTTATTAATACTACGATATAAACCTATATATCACTCGCCCACTGAAAAATGCTAGAGTATCAACTATTAGTTTATATGGCAATAAGTTTGAAGAGCACCAGTTAGAACAAGATGAGCGACCACTTTGGAGATTCGCTAATTTTTCCACTACAACGTATAGGAGTACAGAGCTTCTCGCAGACAATGCCAACGAGCTCGCTTTATTTAACAGCTTAAAACGTTGACTGGGCCAGGTCAGCTACGCAATCACTCTCCAACGGTTCCTACTGGACTGCTGGATGTTTGATCTGATAAGCATTGCTGTGTAATTCTTCAAATCACACAGAGGAGGCCCGGGGATCATCATAAGTGCCCCAGTTGATAGTCACAGACAAGATCTAAAAAATGTTTTCCCTCCCAACATCTCAAATGGACAGGTGGATAATAGTGTCAGGTTAACATAAAGCGCCTTGCTTGCCACCTCCATTGTTCTAAGGGATTCCGAACCACATATGTATTTCGCAGAGAGGAATAGCCGCATGAGTCAACGTCCTAATTCAGGCAAATAATGGGCACTTTGACGAAAGCGGCACACAATGGGCACTCAATTTCCATTTCACATACGTAGGCTTCCGCCGATTTGGGCCAAAACAGATTGCACGAGTCTGGGGCGGGGCATCTATATTTTAGCAGTTTGTGTCGCGGTATAGTGGTCAGTTTGTTCATTGAGGATTTGTATTTTTTTGGGCCTTTATTCATTTTCTTGTGGAGCATAGAGTGTCCATTGATCATTGAAGGGAATGACGTTTCGAGTTATGTTGGGATATGTATTAGCTATTTTGTCTGTAATTGCTACTTTAGATGTTTGTCTTTGAGTTGAGAGTGATGTTGGGTCTAGCAGGTCTAAATTGTATATATTGAATGAGCGTGATGGTGGTGCTAGGATACGTACAGGTATGCATCAAATGTATGGGGGAACGCAACATCTTCTAAAAGGGACTATCTCGTGGTTCCCAAAATTGAGATCATGTTAAGTGAGTTGTGGGCTGTCACGTAGTGCGAAGCAAGCATTCATGATAGACACATCATAACAAAATAAGTTATAATATGCTGTCCATATGTTGCAAGAGAACAGTCTATAACATAAGAAGTGGTAGTAGTGTTAAAATGAGGAGTGGTTCTGCTCAGCACAACATGGATATTTTATATCTAAATTACACATCACATTAGTGCTCCAACCCGCTCAAATAGACTACTGTGTATATACATTAGAATAAAGTCAATAAAAAACAATAGATGACTATCAATAATTGATATGTACAATATATGTAGAAGGAGATTACAGAAATAGAGTGTACCACACGGCATTGTCATTTATCAAATATAGGGAGAGGAGGATAGGTGGTTCAGGTCTACAGCACAGGGAATGGAGACGATTGGACCGACACCATGGGAGGATTAGGTAAGAGTATAAGGCGGTACTGGGTTGTAGTTGCGGTGATGATCAATCCAAATCACTAACGTATTGGAAACAATAACTTTAGAGGAATCAACTGGATATATGACCAAGGAAATAAAGCATCAAATTGGAAGAAAAACAAGTATGATATATTATTACTATACTATAAGACTAGACTATGATAAGATAGGGTGGCTTAGCTTTCAGAACTACATAAAAAGTACTAATGACACGGAGGGAACAAACAGATGTAAGGTAGGATTACAGGTAGTGCAGGGAGAATGCAGGCTGAACGCTGCCCCGTTTGGTGGTAGACTAAAACAAGTTACAGGACCTAAGAGGAGGAAACAGGGATTCAAAAGTTTGGCAACAACCGGGCTGGCGGCAGGAATTCTGGAGGGCGGGAGAATTGAGCAGTAGGCTTGGTATATATCGTCCTGTAGGACATGAACAAAATCAGTATATAAACGCAAAAAATGTGAACTAATCTCTAAAGCTGATGAACTGGAACTAGGGCCGTTTCTCAATATGTGTTTTTGTTGTGCTTGTGAAACATCATCCGCGGTGGACGCATCAGACAGAACGGGTAAAACCCCGAATTGTCCGTGTCTCAGAAGACTATTGCAATTTGAGGCAAGAAACGACCTTTGTAGTCAAATCGGCGGTCTATTTAAAAGGAAAAAGGGCCAAATGAAAACATTTTGTTCCGACATTTCGCAACCTTAAAAGCTCCAGCGCTAAGCTAACAGCCGCGGGCATCAGCGCTAGCGACAGCGCGGTTTGAGTGCTGCAACATGGCTAAACGTTTTGAGGTTGTTCCACTGGTGCAGACGGTCCCGATTCTGGAAATAACAGTTGAAACCTAACGAGAAGTCTTTCTTCCGCCTCTTTCTGCTACAGTAATGCTATTAGCAGTCGTGATTTGTTATAAAAACTTAGTATTTAGCTCAAAATAGTACCACTTTAGGCTCACTTTAAGGCAATTTACTGCTCAAGTATTGTATGTTCTAGTTTTATCAATGTGTTGTATGTAGAAGTAGACTATTTAAATAAAGTATGTCAACTTTTAAACAGGAATGACAGAACATGAAGCACAGAACACCTTCATGGAGCGGCAGAAGAAACGGCAGAAGAAACAAACAACAGTGAGACGTTCTCCTGTGGTTAAAATGGTACCAAAAGTATCTTTGTATTTTCTGAATTATTTTTATTTCATGAGCTTGATACAAATTTGTAAATGAAATGGGAAAGTTTGTTTTGAACCTTCAGAAAAAGATGATTATGTGATTGACCCTCTCCCTATATTCAACGTGAAATTAATAGTATCAATTAATTACAACTATTCAGTGTAACGTCGTCAGAAAAGAAAACCGGCAGGACATTTTCTGTAACCTTCAATAAAGTGTTGATTTGATTTCTTTACAGAATTGTTCCGACATGAAGGAAATCCAGCGGTGGCAGAGGCTCAGAGCTGTAGGACTGTCCTGTCTTCTCCCGATGCTTCTGGAGCTCTGATGCCCTCCCTCTGCGCACACGCTCTGGAGATGCAGCTGGTCCCAGTGTTTTTGGAGGTAATGTGTCTCATTTTCGGTTCAGTCACTGGTCCCAGGCTGACGTATGATAGCGATCCTGATGGAGGACTTGAGTCAGTGTACAGCAGAGACAGGTGGGTAACACGTATGACCTCAGCAGTGGTGGTCCTGTTACATGTACTCAAAAGCAGTCATTTTCAGACCCCAGACTTTTCCTGACATATTGTAAAGTGCAACCGTTTCTTACTCGAGTAAACGTGTTGGTTCTCTTCTCACTGTGACTAAATCTACAATCTGAAAGTATTTGAACGTGTGTGTTTCCTTCAGATATGATTTATTCTGACTCTTTTTTTTTTTCTTTAAATAAAAAAAAGATTTTGGGACTTTTTTATTTTGTCCTTCACATTAAATTTACTTCCAATTGCAAAAGCAGATGTTACGTCCAGACTGTTCCTCTTACTTCAGCAGTAGTTTCCACAAATACGTTTTTACTCTCAAGTGATTTCCTGGACTACTACATGTACTTCTATGTATTACATTTTTTAAGTAGCGTTATTTTTCCGGGGTTTTGGTCACTACCTCCTACCACTTAAAATCTCATTTGCGTTTAAGGTTATCAAGACATCTCTTTTATCTGCAGGAGATGAAGAGCCTGACGAGATGTATGCCTCCTCTGCTCCTCTTCATCCGGTCGTCTGCTCTGGGTGCTCGCGCTCTGGAGGGGCTCCCGCTCCAGGTGCTCCCGCTCCGGGTGCTCCCACTCCGGGTGCTCCTGCAGACTCTGCGCTCTGGGTGTTGTGAGGCTCCACAGCAGGACAAGGACCATCACCTCTTGTGGCTTTCATGTGATTTCAGAAACTCAATAAAACTGTCTTGAACACAACTCGGGATGGAATTTCAACGCTGCCAATTTTGGACTCCGTTTGGGATTGGAGGAATAATACACACGGACTATTTAACTTTGCAAATAAAACATTCAAGCTAGAATTCTGCTGTAATGAAGTTATAAGCAATAAAACTGTGCACAAATACTTTAAATCAGGCATGTCAAACATACGGCCCGCGGCCCGTTGGATGATTTAATCCGGCCCGTCATAAATTTCTGAGTATGTCAAAAAAAGAAGCGAGTCACTAGCTCATTTCTATCAAAAGTTATGATTTTTTTTAAAATAAATACAAACCAAATGCTCCCTCCGGCCTCTAGAGGGCAGTAAATATGTAAATCTGGGACCCCCAGACGTTTTAATCTGGCCAGGCCATTTCTAATTTATATTCAATCATTTCCGATAGACCTATAGCATTTTTATCGCTGGAACTACACGTCCCACAATCCTTTGCAGCGGCCGCCCCTCCCCCACACTGCTGTGCGCTGCCGGTGCAAGTGCCAGGTCTTTTAGAAGTGCCAACGCGCGTCGCGCACTTTACAGATTTGAGCAGAGGTCCTAACGAGGAAAGAGACGTTTTTGGGAAACACGTGGAAGA
The DNA here is from genome assembly GCA_015082035.1 of Chaenogobius annularis. NCBI lineage: Eukaryota > Metazoa > Chordata > Actinopteri > Gobiiformes > Gobiidae > Chaenogobius > Chaenogobius annularis. The sequence continues at coordinate 54,018 of BJKM01000182.1, read as the reverse complement.
AAGAAAGGAGACGGTTTTGTGGACATTAGAGCGGCGCTAAAAGTGGAGCTAATGTGGCGCTAACAACAAGAAAACAAACTTCTGTGATGACAGCTCTGTGAGGGAAACATTGCAAAACCTGGACAGATCATGAGCCACAGGTAAAAACACAGGTCAGAATGTAATAAAGTATGAACATGACTGTGTCCACACTAATGGGACTGTGAATACAAACACAATGCACTCATTTGGTTCACCACATGAATAATCTGTCACTAAAATCAGCTTAAACTATAAAAATAGTGAGATCATATTGAGTTTGTGCAGCAACAACCAACAGATCTGTGATCTCAACATTTCACATCAGAAATCATATCACAAGTCCATGTTCTTGTTTCTGCTGCTGCTGCATGAATGTGTCCACAAAGAACTATTACTATAAAGCTATTTATTTCTTATATCTTTTATTGTTTTATATTTTACGTTATGTTCGGCCGCCCGCGACCCAACCTGAGCGTCGAAATTCGGCCCGCGGCCCAAAATGAGTTTGACACCCCTGCTTTAAATCAACCAACAACAAGCAACACTTCCTCTCACAGATCTCTTTTAAACAGTTTGTCTGTTTGCTGATTCAGTGAAAATGTGTACAATCAAGGCAAAGTTCTGCACATGTTTGTCATTGTCGCTGTTGCACTCTCAGGACCATCTCACATGATATGGTCCAATACATTATTTTTAATTAAGCATTTTCTTCAGTTTGAAATGTTGGTTCTAATGACAGAACAGTTTTTTTAGGTTTCGAACATTTGTTCAAACAAGTGTGTTTTTTCTTAAAAGTGAATGTGGACTAAGAATGATAAAAGTATAATATATATTGCTCATCTTATCCATTAGAATAGTTTATAAGCTGAATATACTGTATAGGTCAATTAACTACATCAACATATTTTATACGAAAAACAAACAAATGTATTTTATTGATCATTCTTAAATCGTTTCCTGTCCTAGTCAGTTTAGGCTTGTTTGAATACATTATCCTAAATTTGTCTAAAAAGTTTTGTCTGTAAATGTGAGCAGGGAAGAGAGGGGGCGCTCCACACCAAATAATGGTGATTATTAGTGGTAGAAATCTGTTGGAGCTATATTTAGGCATTTCAAAAACAAACATGCAGATAAACTATATAAATTAAAACATATCTAATACGGCCTTAATAGTGAATAAAAAGTGGTTCTTTTTCAGTGCTTTGCTGATCCTGTTGTATTTGTGTCATAATCCTCAAACGGAGCGTAATATACACTGACGAGCCGAGTCGCGGATAGCTGGGCTAGCCACTTATTAGCATCTAGCACACATGTTCCAATTCTCCGTACTTGGACTGCATTCTCCTGTTCTTCTACAGTCTGTACGTCTTGTGTTGAGAACACGAGCATGTACGTACGTTCTTGATTGTCCTTAAAGAGACTGAGGCTGATGGCAGATGATGCTCAGGTGTGGTGAGGTCCGCCCAAGAGGTGGAGCTCCATTCAGCAGGAGACCACGAAAAGGTCTGCCTTCGATGAGATCGCTTCGACTCTCCTCACAAGGTTCATTTTACGCTGAGTAGATTTTTGACACTATCCATGAAATACATACATTTTTGATACACAGTTCTTGCTTTTATAATGTAGTCACGTCAAAGCAGCAGAGACACAAACATTCTCCATCTGGACTGTCCAGGGGAATACAGGGGTCTGCAGAAAGAAGCCGCAAGAAGTCTATCTTTGACACTGCTCGGTCTGGTGTCATTACACAAGTGTTGTCACGTGAATCTGCATGGCGTTTGCCAAACACGGACCGCAGTTTGTGTAACAGGCAGTCGCATGGAGCCCGCACGGGTCCGAACCGCACCAGCACTGGAGTCAGTGTACGCGAGGGGCAATGGGTCACCCTACTCCTACTAGCATACTCTGATTAGCCCTATTGTTTGCTTTGTTCTGCTCTGAGGATCAAGGTGGGCAGGGCTTACTCAGAGTCCAGATCACTACAACTGAGTCTTTCTCCTCAGTGGAAATCCTGGACGAAAGAGGGATTTCACCAACTCGCAGTGATGTGGATGATTCTCTTATGGAGTGCTTGGTTTCACCTGTGAAGTGTGAACAGAGCAGACCACATGACTTTGGTTGTGGCTCTTTGGCCGTACTAGTTTTTGTCTTAAAGTGTTGGTGGGTGTAACCCGGCTGTGCTAGGGTCGGAGGAAGAAATAAAACCAAGATGGAAAATGGTAAAATAAAGTTGTAATGTTTAATGAACAGGAATGTAAAGGTAAATTAACTGAAACACATAGATAAGAAAGAAAACAACAATGACATCAACAGTCTCAAAATGCACGAGTCACACAGGCCTAATAAAACAAAGAATCTGGTTTTCTGCCCCGCTGGCTTCTTCGTCCAGGAGGTGACCTCGTCCAGTACTTGTTGAACTTAAGTTGAACTCAGGATTGGTTATGTTGACTGATACATCCCCAGCGCTGGGAGATCCTCGCAGAGACACAGTGTGGGAGAATCCTAACAAAGGACTGAATTCAACAGTTTGTGTCTCTGCAGCCGCACCCTTCGCAGAGTGTGTGGGACCAAGGACGGTCTGAACTGTTTTTCTGACGGGTCAGTGGGTGCGCAGCTGTGAGCAAGACACAGGCACCAAGTGAAATCATTTATATGGTTTTATCCACACACCAGCTGTACAAGGACTTGTCTCTGTGCACAGACCCTCAGTTGGCCTGTTGATTTTTCAGATTGGCCAGCTAAAGGTTAGCGTGAGTCCTTCCTCATTAAATGTTATTTGTTTTTTTCCGCCGCAATGTCCTCTGAGATTTAGTTCTACAGATTGAACCAGGGATGGTGGCTCAGCTGGTCCAAACTGATTCTCTGTTCCGGGTCCAGTGTGAGACAGGCCTGGAGGAAGTTCTGGCACTCTGCAAAAAAAAAGAACATAAAATATTTTAACAAAAACAAGACACATTTCAGAGTGTGTGATCGATATAGCGCCTGCTCTTCCCACTGCGAGTACAAGTGTCATGAGAGACAGAATCTTGATCAGATTATTATCTGTGCGTTTAAGATTGACATTTTCCAAAATGTATGGTTTATTCTTTGGAAACGCACTATGAGACATTGTGCATTGTTTAAAGGTGGATGCATCTTTTCAGGTGGAGGACCCACTGTTTCCATGGAGATGTTATTCTTACACATTTTTGTTATTGTTGCATGCCCTTATTTTAGCACAGTCTATATTTTATACTATTCTTCTTCTTCACTGTTTTACTTTACCATAAAGCAAGATTCTAGTTTTCTTCACTGGCAATAAAACCTTTGTAATTCTGATTTGCCTGAAAAGTTCCACAGTATAGCTTTGCATGACTCCATTAAAAGGTGGTTTTATTGCTCAAAAACATGCACTGTGAACCGGGTTGCCACTCCACAGATCTGACCTGTCACTTAGTTTGGTGGTGTCACTCTTGTTTCCAAAGTAAGATAAGTTTTATGCAATATAGTGGTACAAAGCAATAACATCTCCTTAGTGACAAGCAGGTGGCACATTCTACCATAGAGAAGTTCCGCAGTGCAGCTTTAGTGTTTGGTCTGGCTAATGTCATTACATCCAGACAGTTGAAGTACTTTTGCTTGTACCTTTCGACAGGCCTCTCAGAGCAGGCATGATTCCCCTCATGAAGTCTTCTGTAGTGAACTGGTAGTCGTGGGGGCGCAGTAATTCATAAAGTATCGCCCCCACCTGCCACACGGAGGTAGGAGCGGCGCAGTAGCTGTTGGTTTTGAAGAACTCGGGGGGCGCTAAGATTATGGACCCTGAAATAAAGGGAAAAAACAGCTTTGTTAATATGTCAGCTAAAACTGATGAATCATTTATTTAGAACATTGGAGAATATGAAGGATTAAACTAAAAAATACAAATACATTAGACCAATTTTAAATTACTGCTGACAGGTCGGACGACTCACTGAACTAATATGCAGTGAAGATAAATATATTTTAAAAAATTAAAAAGCAAAAAAAATTTTAAATGTTATCACAGAATAGCAAATTTTTAGGTTTATTATTTCACTTCCTGTTTGTAATTGATGACATCACACTAGGAAATTACCCAGCAAACAATGGGCCAAAACTCATCTAATGTCACAATGTTTTTATTTGACAAATACAAATATATATAAGCACTTTTATTTTGTTATAGGTATAAATACACCAAATAAAGTCAAAATTTGAAAATCTGAAAAACCAATCATAATTAATATAATGGGCTAGCTCAGTGCTTGTGTCGCTAGTGTCTCTGTCAAACTTTATTTCCAGGGGGTTTGTGCTCTAAATGCAATACTTTAGGATACGTCAGGTCCAGAGGGACAGTCTGCTGTGATTGGTCATTCGAGGTGATGACAGTTAAGAGGGTAATCATTTAGATTAGGAAATAGTTTAAGGTTCGGGTTTGGTTTGGAACAGGATGTATATATTGTGTGTACTACCACTACTACTACCACTACCACTACTACATTGGTTGGGGTCATTACCTTTGTATCTGGCGAAGAAGGGCTGAGGTCGGGCCACACAAGCACAACCAAAGTCGATGATTCGGATCCTGGGACCGGACTCAGTGCTCTGGACCAGGAGGTTGTCCAGTTTAATGTCTCTGTGGAAAATCCTTTTAGAGTGAAGGTCCACCAGCGCCTCCACAAGCTGCCGCATCACCACCTGCAGGACAAGAGTGACACATGTGTTCAAGAAAGAACAGCTTCGAACAAGTAATAAACCAAGCAAAGTTAAAAGTTAGATTTGTAACGAAGAGTGAAGTAAATGGCCTTTTTTTTTTTTTTTGCCTAGATCAGCGGTTCTCAAACTTTCACGCCAAGAGAAAAGCATTTGAGAAAATATTCAAAAGAGCACTAGATCTAAAGCAGGACTACGGCATGTGGGGTCTAAACTATGCTAAAACCAAGTGTCTTCTATCTTTGGGTTTAAGGACAAAATTAGACAAAAAAAAAGTCAAAATTAAACAAACAAGAATTGCAGAGGACCTCGTTTACCACCAGAAGAAGCGTGAAAAACATCAATATTTGAATTATTAGTGTGAAAAAGCTTAGATAATAACTAAAATGAAGATGTATGTTTTAAATTAAACTAAAATATAGTCAAATTATTATGTTGACATTAAATACATTTATTATGTCACATTTTTGTATTATTTTACCTTGATATACTCTTTTATATGTATTTATGTCCCAGTTTTATTCTATTTCTACCCAAAAAATTTATTGATGTTATTTTAGAGTTCTTTAGGCCCGGGTTCAGTTTTTACTTTTAATTTGAACCCTTTTATCACTTTTAGCTCTCTCTGCACCAGGAGCTGTCAGCTGTGGCTCCTGGGGCCTGGCTCGAGGGCCCCTGGTGGAGTTTTGGGGCCTCGTCTCTTCTCAGGGCCCTGTGTCCTGTGTCTGCAGGCGACTCTCTGCTCCTGGTGCAAATGGCTTCTCTGATGGCGTTTCCTCAACTGGTTCATCTGTACTCGGCCTCGTGTATTGGGTGCGTGTGTCTGTGCGTGGCAGGTTTGTAGGTAGACTAGTTTAATGCCATACTGTGGAGCATTCAAGACAATAACATCTCTACAGCAGGCCCTCCACAAAACTTTACATAGACCCCTTTAAGGTCATTTCTGTGTGTGTGTGTGTGTGTGTGTGTGTGTGTGTGTGTACCTTTGTTTGTTCTTCAGACAGCGGTGCATTTTTCAGACAGTAGTCGACAAGATCTTCTGACGGAGTAGGTCGTTCCATCACCAGAAGGATCTGGTCCTGGTCCAGGCTGAACCAGTCCAGGAGAGACACAGCAGGGTCCAGTCCGACCGACTCCTGATCCGGGGCAGCTTTGGTCATCAGGAGGGCCTCGAAGGGGACATTGTACACCTCATCTTTGATCTTCTAAAAGTAGAATATGTAGGCAAAAACGTCATTACACAATCAGAAAGAGCAGCAAGTAAAACAACATTATTATTTAACTTTTAAAAGTGCTATAAATGTCTCCGCAAACACCACAATGCCCCTGATGTCTTGTTAAATATATATATATGAAACAAAATGCAAACCCTGTAGTTTTGACTTCAACAAGTACATAAGGAAAATCTTCATGTGACACTTGTATTCATTTATAAGTTCATGTTTCAGTTTTTGCTTCTGGACATGTTTAAAATGTGTAAATCAAGCTTGATTTTAAAAGAAAAAAGTCTAGCAAAGGTAAGTGCAAAAAAAGACATTCACTTACCACTGGAACAAACTCCACCTGGTCTGTATGAAGGTATTTAATGGCCACCTGAAAATCAGAAAGAAGAACATCAAATACCACTGAAAATGTACTTTTGTGGGCCAAGTTTGAATCATTTTATCCGTATTGTATAATAAATTAATAACAAATTCTTATTTTTATTCATTATTATTATTGTTGTTGTTGTTGTATTTGAAGCAGGCAATTCAGTCTGACAGCTTTTAATGCACTTAATTCAAGAAAAAATTAATTATAAAACTATGACTATGAAACCAGTCAGATGTAATTAATTACTTATAAATTAATCCAAAATATCTGACTAGATCAATAAATCCTCTGATCGTCTCAAAACAAGTGAAATATTCCGACTTTAAAAAAGGGCACTATGTAAGTTTTCTGGTAAAGGGTTAGCCATCTGACTGTTTCCATGGAGAATTTTTCGCTCTGACTTTTTTTTTGCCATTCAACAGATTTTAATGGTCAATGGCTACTCACAGGTTGTTGGTCTGAGATCCGGACTCCGGCAAACACGGTCCCAAATCCTCCTTCTCCGATCCCCTCGTGCTTCTCGTACTTCAGCTCAAAGTCTGAGTGTAATTTACAAAACAAAAGTATGCATTATTATCATGAAAAGCACTTCTAACAGTCACATAGAGGTGAGGCGGGGAAGTGTCTTGCCCAAGAGCACAAAAGCAGTATTTGTTTTAGTTTTAATTTCGGCTGATATACTGATTTCAGTCCTGGTTAAGTCCTGGTTTGTCCTAGATTTGTATTTTAGTTCTATTGTAGTCCTAATTTAATCGTCGCCAAGTTTTGGACCTGTTTTATTCTTGGCTTAGTCCTGGTTTAGACCTGGTTTAGTCCTGGTTTAGTCATCACCTTGGTTAAGTCCTGGTTAAGTCCGAGATGTGTGTACTAAATTTGGTCTTGGTGTGTAGTAGAGTTAGTCATTACCTTGTGTGGTATGAGTTAAGATCTTATTTAGGCCAGATTTAGTCACCTTAAAATCACGGTTTTGTCCTTGTTTAGTCCAAGATATCTTCCCATTTTGTTTGTATGTGTTGATGAATGAATGATTTATTTGGTTGTCCATAATAAAAAATATACATTCAACAGAAAACTACATTTCAAACTATATTGGCTGCAAGCCCGTCCTAAATATCACACAAATGAGAACAATCTCAGCATTAGTATCATAATTCTATACTTTCTTGGAAATCTTTTTATTTAGAACAACAATTTATATGTATTAAGACTCGCTGCTTATGCTAACACCATGCAAATTATGCACATGGACGTATTTTAAAAAGAGCACTCACCCAAGGATAAAATATTCAGACTTAAGCCTAAAAGTTTATAGTATATCTCACCCAAATCTTATGTCTAAAACAACATATTATGTTCAGCTCTTGTAAAATATAAATATATTACCAATGTTCCTGTGAGATATATATATATATATATATATATATATATATATATATATCGCTTGTTCACAATGTCTCACTTCTGGCAGTCAACATAAACCATATTACTAAGTATTAATGTGTTACAGAAAACACATTCACGTTTACAGTTATCTTTTACAGTTTTGGGCGTGTTTTGCTCTTATTATACTTGTGCGTTAATAAATTCAAGCGTGTACTTCATATTTTCCTCCGCTGTCGGGGGGCGCTGCTCGCTCCGCCTGTTTTAAAAACATCTAACTAGCGCCGCACAGTGCATTATGGGACAAGGCCGCAAAATGTGCTCAAACATGGACTTTGTTCACGGCCAATCTCCATGGAAACGCTGGTTTGTCGTTCCGCATTCGTGGGCCGCATGAAATGGGACAGCCTAGTCGCGCAGGAAGTGACGCAACCGGCCTTCAAACGTGGCCTTCGGAGCATGCAGACCCGGAATTGGGACACAACGAAACAGGGACAAACCTAGGGCGGCCATGTTGGGAAGGGAACAACAGTGCAACACACAAGCTCAAGGGGCGTAACACTTACCTCCTGCTTCAGCCGCTCTTTTCAGCGCGGGACTCCAAAAGATATTCCCTTCTATCCTCCTTTTGAATTCTTCCTTGGGTCCAGCTGAAATCTCTGTTGACCTTTCGGACTTTTTGAGCTCATTGTTGAACCCTAAGTCAGCGTCGCCGGCCATTTGTTTCTGACCTTTGTGGTTGTTCGGTTCACTGTCACAGCCGACTTTAGGGACGACGGGATCTAAACACAAAATATTTCGACATGAGTGGACAGGTACTCAAGGTTTAGTCTTGGTTTAGTTCGGATTTATTTCTTGGTATAGTTTTATAGGTTAACTGCTGGTTTCGTCCTTGTTATGACCTCTTATTTATTCTTGATTTAGTCCCAGGTTCAGCATGATCATAACTTTATTCCTGTGTATACTAGGTCTGGTATAATCCTGGTTTAGTCCCCGTAAATGCACTTTAACCTACTTCAATAACACAGAAAATAAATTTTACTCATACTTTTTCTCAGTTTTTTTTTTACTTGTACTTGCGTAAACACATTTTGAGTAACAACACTCTTATTTGAGTGCACTACAACTTTAGCTAGTCATAAACATCGATGCAAATTGGTGAAAATAGTGTAAAATGTTCCAAAAATGTCCTTCACAAACCTTGTAAGATCGCTCGTGGGCCGTCTGAAGTGTGTGCGCTCCTCACTTCCATTGCAAACAGGCTGTGAATTCGTTGCACGTGCTCAGATCTGTACGTACTGTCTGCAGGTCAAATGTTGTGTTGACGTTCAAATGGTGCTTTGTGACATCATCATTGTCATGGCCACCGAACGGAATACTGCCATTGGTCAAATTTGATGATGTAATCGACTGAGAGGTGTCTGTCATTCTTTTTGTCATTTATTTATGTAATATTATTAATGAGGCAATATTTGTACTTGTAGTTCTTTATTTTTATCATTACTGTACCGTACTCTTGTACTTTTGTACTTGTACTCTTGTAGTGTACCTTTGTACTGTACCTGTACTCTTGTAGTGTACCGTTGTACTGCACTTGTACTCTTGTAGTGTACTGCACTTGTACTGTATTTGTTCTTTAGCACACTTGTACTCTTGTACTCTTGCACTCTTGTTCTCTTGTACCCTTGTACTCTTGTACTTGTACTTGTACTGTATTTGTACTTTTTGCAGTATTGAAGTACTTTGTTATATTTTTTTGCATGTTTTGCATCTTTTTGTATCTCATCTGCATCTTTGTGCTTTTTTTGCATCTTGTACAGTTGTATCAGTTGTACTCTTACTTCTTGTACTTTTAGACCTTTTTGTATTGCAGTACTTTTGTAGTACTTCTACAATTCCCATTCATTTTAATATAATGGTACTTTTTTTTGCTTTCACAGGTTTAATTTTTTATTTTTTTAATTACATTGTATTGTGCTTTTGATATATTTGGTGTGGTAGTGTGACTCATCACATTACTTGTGTTACTTCTACTTCTTGCAGTATTTGTATTATGAAGTACTCATACATTTCAACAGGACATAATATTAAAGTAGAACTTTTTACAATTGTGTGCATGTCAGTCCTTTTCAACAGTTTGAAACAAAGTAATTTGAAAGAGTTCAATACTTTTTTTATACCGTTTTTAAATACTGCAGTTTTTATGTACTTATAGTACCTTCAAAATAAAAGCACATCAAGCAATCGATGCAATACAGATACAGTCGAACTTATGCACCTTAGGGGGAACTATTCCTCTGTTCAACACGCTGCAGTGCCTTCATTCCCTCATAGTGTTACTGCAGACTATTGCAGTAATGCAGTAGAAGTACATCGAGTACTTCCTTCAAAATAAAAGTACTGTAAATTGATGAATTTGTTTTTTTCAAAATAAAAGAACTGTAAAAACACATTTCTGGGGTCTGCACAATAAAAGCACTATAAAACAATGAATTTGGGTTTTACAATATAAAAACACTGTAAAAAAATGAATTTGGGTTTTACGCAATAAAAGTGCTGTAAATCAACAAATTTAGGTTTTACACTATAAAATTGCAATAAAACAACAAATTGGAGTTTTACACAATAAAAGCACAGTTAAAAACATTTATTTGGGTTTTACACAATAGTAGCGCCGTAAAAAAACGAATTGGGTTTTACACAATATTAGCACAGTAAAAAAACGAATTTGGGTTTTACAATATAAAACCGAATTTGGTTTTTAAACAATAAAAGCACAGTAAAAAAAATTAATTTGGGTTTTACACAATAAAAGTGCTGTAAAATAACAAATCTGGGTTTTACACACTGAAAGCACAGTAAATAACCGAATTTGGGTTTTACACAATAAAATTGCGATAAAACAACAAATTGGGGGTTTACACAATGAAAGCACAGTTAAAAAAAAAATTGGGGGGGTTTACACAATAATAGAACTATAAAACAACAAATTTGGGGCTTACAATACAAGCACTGAAAAAAAAAAAAATACATTAAAAAAAGAATTTGGGTCGTACACAATAAAAGCACTATAAATCAACAAATTTGGGTTTTACTCAATAAAAGCACTGTAAAAAATGAATTTGGGTTTTACTCAATATTAGCACTGTAAAAAAAAACAAATTTGAGTTTTAAACAATAAAAACACTGTAAAAAAATTAGTTTGGGTTTTAGACAATAAAAGTACTACAAAACAACTAATATGGATTTTACACTATAAAAGCACTATAAAAAAAACTGAATTTGGGTTTTAAACAATAAAAGTACTACAAAACAACTAATATGGATTTTACACTATAAAAGCACTGTAAAAAACTGAATTTGGGTTTTAAACAATAAAAGCAGGTTGAAAAAGGATACCACTTTCTGAAGCTGTTGTGTAAAATGTATTTCACTTTGGTTTGTTTTTGTTAACAGAAAAGATGTTGAACTTTGTGTTGGTTTTTGTTTCATGTAGTCCAGCAATTACAGCGATATGAACCATAAACAGGTCAGGTCAGGTCTCCAGTCAGTTCAAAATAAGTATTCAAGAACGTTTTGAAGTCACATAAATGCACTGTTTCTAACGCCAGATCCCTACAGGAGAAGTTTATTTCCTCATTCACATGTGTGACCTTTTACAAAGCTCTCACCTTCAATTAACCACCCATCAATCAAACTAACACGCCTAAATGACATGGAACTGTTGAGGCTGCAGCATAGAACAGCATAGAATTCACGGCCAGGATTCAAATTATATGAAAGCACTTTATAGTGTGGAATAAATTGTGCTTGCATACACATTTATTTTAGATGAAGTGTATGGATCTGTTGAATTTTTGGAGAGAAATATTCAAACCCCAATGATGTTTTTGTAGCCAAAAATATTAATAGAAATTAATAATAGAATTAATAATAGAAATATAATATTCTTAAGTTGTGTAATTGAATAATAACACACCTGTTGTGATGTAATTGATAAAATAGGTAATTTGGCCCAATGATCCTTCATTTCATCGCAATTAAAAAGTCAATTTGAACCGTGTCGTATATTGCACGGTGTTTCCATGGCAAAGAATCATGCCAGTGCTTCCAACATGTTGGGGTGTAGTTGAGCCTTGACACTAAACAGACTACAAGACCGCATGTGTTAGCGCCATCCTAAGGGAGTTATTCATATCTGCAGGATTGATAAATTCTCTTCTCTGACATTTCACTTTAACAGGACGCAGATTAAAATGTTTTTTTATTGTCGAAAAATGGCTTTGTGACATTTTTTTTACCTCTACACGGAGTCTGACTTGTAACATGGATGAATCAATCGGAATACAACCTAATGATAAGGGAACAGTGTTATGGTTAAAAGTCGATCTTACATACCTACATACCCATATCTTCTTTTTAATATTAATCCAATGGGCATTTATTTGCGCACATTCAATACTATTTTCCTATTGGATCCATCTTGCGGAAACACCAATACAGAAACACTGGCCCCATACATAAAGACATCATCACATTCTCACATGTGAAAACTACCTATGGGGCTGGTCCATAAGTGCTCCATAAGCTAAAACCGCTGTTGTTAACGGTCATTATAAATAATGCTGACGCCAACATGCCAAGAGGGGCTGCCGAGATTCACATCAATTAAACATGATCACATTGTCCCACATAGGTCACGTGCACTGCCATTTCCAACCCCCAACAACAAAACAAAATCGTAACAATATATTTATTAAGGCACTTTAATACCTGCACTCGAGGGAAAGACTAGAGGCATGAAAATTGTATCTTTTGCCTTTTTTATAAAAACATTTCAAATGTATCACTAATTCAAGATGGCATGTGCAGAAATACCGCCGTGTTACCAGCTCGGAGGTAAAGTTATTCATAAGTGGTGAATAATTGAGGTTTAGGGAACACTGGAGGAGGCGAAGGAGCGGGGTATTTGCTGAGTGCGCGCTTTGTTTTTTTGGTTTGGCACTTATGAAGGAAAACAGCATTGGGTCAGGCAATTAGCAGCGCGAACAAAGCAAGGTACACAGTGTTATTAATGTGCAGGAATAAAGCGGGGAAGACGGCGGGTAATAATTAGGAATAAGTAGGAAGGAGTAATGTTGTCATAGGGGGAAAGTGTGTCGAAACCGGATGAAAGGAAAAGGTGTTTTAAATGGAATGGGTTATATGCGTGGAAGTGGGGCAAAGTATTTGCCCAACAGCCAGAAGGAAGCTTGTTCAAATGTATTAATTCTAAAGTAAAAACAATTAATAATGAACAAAGTGTATATCACAATTTTAACTAAGTCTTTGCTCAAGCCTTTTTAAGGCAACTTAAGGTATAATTATTACAAATAGTTTATTAAGAATGATTCAGGTTTAGTAGTTACTTAATTAATACACTTACTTCTAACCCCTTAATTAAGTAGTTACTGGGTATTTGTTGATTATGAATTAAGACTTTGTTCATGTTTTAGTAAGACTAATTAAGGAATAGTTGTTAGAAAGCGGTACAAAAGAACAATGGCTCAATGGCAAAGCATTTGGTTTCAAACACAGACGTGTGTCCACTACTTTAAATGTAAACTGGACAGCTCTTACATCCTAGTCTGAACCAACCATATATGGTTATAGTCCAAAAAACAAAAACAAATACATGACAAAATAGAACACAAACAAAATCCATTGAATACCCTTTGTGGTATAAATCCCATAAATCCGGACATAATCTGTGATATCACTTCCCGGTGTGTGTATTCTGTGTTGAGAATGGTTCGTTTGCAACTATTCATCGTTAATCCACAAATCATACACAAACTATTTTAGCTTACTATACACCAGTAGAAGTTTGATTGATCTATAAACCTAGCCACTAGCTTCATGGCTGAATCTTCCCCCAACTTTACCTGCTCGAGTCAGAACCCTGGCATCTTCTCTTACTACAGGTGCGTGAAGTGTAGTGTAGTGGTAGAAGTTAGAAGCGCGGATAAACTCATTGGAGGAGCGGAATTCCAGGTATAGCCATCAGGTTTACTGGACCGTGCCTCAGGTAGAAGTGTTGGCCTTAGCCATGCCAGTAAGGCTAAGACTAGTCCCCCAGCGCCTCCCGAGCAGCCGGGACTAGACCAGAAACAAAGCAGGGACCAATTTGTGACAGCGCGGAGGGATTGATATACGCTAAACGCCAGCCTGTCATGCACCGTAAGCTTCCAGTCTACAATAAGTTTGCTAAAATTACAAATAGGTGCAGTGTGTAAATTGGCCATGTCGATGTAAGAGACCCTAATATTTTCTGGTCCCCTCCCAATGATCAGTGCTGAACTGTACAGCCACTTTTCAGCATTCAACTGCTGGTTTTCTAGTTGGTGCCCACAAAACAATGTAATCTTTGTTGACTGACTTGGAAGACCATCCTCTGTCGTTGAGCTCTCACCCGCTCTGTCACAAATTAAGTGGTCAAACTCAAGGCAGATAGAGACTGTGTGTCCTTCATTTGAATAATGCCAAGAAGACAAATCTCAGAAAAGCTATTTCACTTGACAGACCAAATAAATGAATAAAAAACATAGCACTCACACATGATACAAATAAATAAATAAGCATGTAAAATGTGGACTGCTAAACATTAGGACAATTTCCTTTAGGACAATCATTCAACAAGATGATTATGTAAGACTAAATGAGTCCACCCCACCCACTCAAGTTAACTTTCTGACCGCCAGGAGAACAGGTGGCTGAGGTGGTGTGTGGTGTGGCAGTGGTGTGGCAGTGATCTCACACTCAAGCATAGTCATGTTGTCAAACATTTGTCCAAATTGGAGAAACCAAAAATAAATTGTATTCATAGTTATCTATCACCTCTTGGTCCCTATTTAGAGTTTTAACTGAGTTCTCAAACTGGGATAAAATACTGATCATTGGACTTTTCAATATCATGTAAATAAGAGTGGCGACTACCAGTAATGCCGTCAGTGCTCTATTAGAGAGCTCTGGTTTCAGTCATGGAGTAGAGATTAGTGATCTAATTGTCTTCCCTCATTGTCACCTCATCTCCAATTACCTTTCAGTTTATTCTTAAAGATTAAAGAATAAAGTTATTATGAAAAGGACATCTGAAAAATCTATCTCAAAATTCAAAGAAATGATAGAGCCAATATTCAGTGACATGTGATCCTGCTGAGAATAGCTTTATTCCCAGAGTAAGTGATCGATTTGTTGACATGATCATGAATTCTCTGAAGTCCGCTCTTGATGTTGCAGCTCCGTCAAAACAGATGATCATTGGGCCAAAACGTATCTCCTTACGGTACAATGAAGATCTAGAAAATTAGAAAGACCATCTTATTGCTCCCACACAGAAGAATCCAATACTATTAAAATGTGATAGAAGTTAACAAAATAGTATTGTAGCCAGGCTAACAAACTGTCACCCTCAATCCCAGCTGCTCTCAGCTCAGATGATTTTTTTCTATTTTTTAACAATAAAATCACAATAATTAGAGATAAACTAAATTAAATTACTCCCACTATTATCACTGAACAAGCCCACGCTGGA
The DNA here is from genome assembly GCA_015082035.1 of Chaenogobius annularis. Lineage (NCBI taxonomy): Eukaryota > Metazoa > Chordata > Actinopteri > Gobiiformes > Gobiidae > Chaenogobius > Chaenogobius annularis. The sequence goes on along the minus strand of BJKM01000182.1, from coordinate 38,738 downwards.
AAACTAGAGTCCCATGCCAATGGGTCCAATTCTGTTTATTCTTTATATGCTGCCGTTAAGTAACATTATCCGAAAGGATGGCATTAACTTCCACTGCTATGCAGATGACACACAGCTGTATTTATCAATGAAACCCGATCAGACCGATCAAGTAGAAAAACTTAGTGCTTGTGTGAAGGACATGAAAACCTGGATGACGCTTAATTATCTGCTTCTTAACCCTGAAAACGCTGAGGTCATTGTACTAGGCCCTAAACGTCTACGATACTCTTTATCAGAGCAGATTTGTTTCAAAGCGCATATAAATCAAGCCTGTAAAACAGCTTATACTTTTTTCTGCGTAATATAGCTAAAATCAGAAAACTCTTGCCTAAAAGTTATGCTGAATAATGTAACTCCCTTCTCGCAGCATGTCCTAAAAGCTCTGTTAAAAAAAACGCTGCAACAAGATTACTAACAGGAACTAAAAGAAGAGAGCACATTGCGCCGGGGCTCGAGTCCTTCACTGGCTCCTTTTGAGAATCAAATACAATCCTACCCATCCTACCTCAAAAATGTTATAGGACCATATTATTCAAACAGAGCAGCCTGGACTTTTGATGGTCCAAATGAGTCTCTAAAAGCACAGTAGGAAGCCACCTTTTTCTGGATAAGAGCCATGGCCTCTGATTTGGAGGTGCTGATTCTCATCCCAGCTGCTTCACACTCGCCTGCAAACCATCCCAGTGCATGTTGCAGGTCCGGGTTTGATGGGGCCATCAGGACAACAGCATCTGCAAACAGCAGAGATGAGATCCCCTAACCGGACACCCTCTGACCCACTGCGCCTAAAAATTCTGTCCATACAAACAATGAACAGAACCCGTGACAAAAAGCAGCCCTTACGATATCCAACATGCACTGGGAACAGGTCTGACTTACTTCAATGCAAACACAGCTCCTGCTCCGGTCTTACAGGGACCGGACAGCCCTGAGCAAAGGGCCCTGGGCCCATACTGCCAGAGCACCCCCCAAAGGCCACCCCGAGGAACATGGTCGAAAGCCTCCAGATCCACAAAGCACATGTTAAATGATTCTCCAGTACCCTGGAATAGACCTTACCGAGGAGTGTGATCCCTCTGTAGTTGGAACACACCCTCCGGTCCCCATTCTTGAACAGAGGGACCACCACCCCGGTCTGCCAGTCCAGAGGCACTGTCCCCGACCGCCACGAAATGTTGCAGCGTCAGCCAAGACAGTCCTACAACATTCAGAGACTTTAGGTACTCAGGGCGTATCTCATCCACCACCGGAGCCCTGCCCCTTAGGGGTTTGCCAACAACCTTCCGTTCCCGAGTCAGCCTCCGAGTCCTCAGTCTCTGCTTCCTCTTCGGAAGACGTGACAGTGGGATTAAGGAGGTCCTCAAAGCATTCCTTCCACCATCCGACGACATCCGCATTCGAGGTCAGCAGGTCTCCACCCGCACCATAAACAGTGTTGGTGAAGCACTGCTTCCCCCTCCTAAGGCGCCGGACAGTTTCCAGAATTTCTTTGGGGCCGATCAATAGTCCACCTCCATGGCCTCCCCGAACTCCTCCCAGCCCCGGGTTTTTACTAATACCTGTCAACTGCCTCAGAAGTCCTACAAGCCAAAGAGGCCTGATAGGCCTCCTTCTTCAGCCTGACGGCATCCTTACTTCCGGTGTCCTCGACAGGCACCTGAAACATTGTGACCAGCAATCCACTTGCGAAGTGGAGCGTCCAGCGTTTCAGAGCCCGTCCAGCGTTTCAGAGCCCGAACTGTGCATGGAGGTGAGGCCGACTATATCTAGTCGGAACCACTCAACGTCTTGCACAAGCTCAGGCTCTTTCTCCCCCCAGCGAGGTGACGTTCCATGTCCCCAGAGTCAGTTTCTGTGTCCGGAGATCTGGTCGTCGAGGCCCATACCGTCGACTGCTGTGGGTCTGCGGGAGAATAGGGGGGGAAGGATGGCCACCAGACGCTCACCGTCGACTACCCACCCCAGGCGTGGCTCCAGGATGGGGCCCCGGTTAATGCCTGACCTCCCTCCCACCCTCTTTTACCCTCTTTTGATTGTTCTAGTTATTCTAATTTATCTCCTCGGAGTACCGAGGCCTGGGAACCTACAGCCCCAAAAAGGCATCCATTTCTGTACATTTGTGTTGTTCATGTTTCTCATATGTCAATAAACACTTTGCATCATAGCTGTGGTTGTGGTCCTTGCTATTGAAGGTCAGGCCAGCTAGGAACAGAAATAAAAAAAACTACTGTTTCCCAGCTATGCTGTTTTTCTCCTTCTTCCACTCCTCTTGGCCTGTAGATCTGGATACTCCTCAACTGCCAGGAGGAATCAAGATTCATCACTCAAGATTTATTTGCATAACACCATTCATACGTAACGCAACTGAGAGTGTTTAAAACCACAAAAACAAATAAAAACTGAAGTACAAAATACTTCGCAATATAAATAATATATAGCCACATATATAGCCACATTAAAATATATTAAATCATTGTAAAATACAGATACAATTCTCTCAGTCATATGCACAGCTGAAAAGAGATGTTAACCTAGATTTAAACATTGTTATAGTAGGGGCCTGCCTTGGAACTTCAGGAAGGCTGTTCCAGAACCTAGCAGCGTAATGTTGAAAAGCTGCCTTCCCTTGTTTAGTCCTGACTCTGGGAACCAGCAGGAGGCCAGTACCTGAGGTTTGAGCAGGTTCTTATGCTTATGCTAGGCCAAGAAGAGCAGGCCAAGCATAACTACTATAATTTACCTGTTTTACAGCTCGTTTGGAGAGGCTAGTGAGCAGCCCGTTACAATAATCTAGTTTACTAGAAACAAAAGCATGAATAAGCCTTTCCAAGTCTATTTTAGACACTACGTTTTTGATCCTGACAATGTTTTTTAAATGATAAAATGCGGAAGATGTTATTGATTTTACGTGGCTGTTGAAGTTCAAGTCCAAGGCCTTGGTACTATCCCAGACTCATATATTGACTATTTCAGTGAGTGGTGTTAAGACACTGCGAAGCACAGACTTTAAAAATCTGGACGATCGTCTGCCTGGATGAACTGTCTCTAGGTGAACCATCCTCTCTCTTTCTGAGTGGTTCTGGCTGCACAGTCTACCTGCAAATTGAAGCATGTCAAGTTGTTTTTCCTTGCCGAGAAGGAGGATCTAAGGGGGATGCTGGGACATTTGCTAATTTCCTATGAACATTGTTTAATCTGTTTTTCAATGTCGCCCTTCAAGGCAACTTCTTTTGTGATTTTGACGTAACAAAAATAATTTGAATTGGAAATATATGGTGTCTGTAATAAAATGTTGTGATATTACAGGACATTTAAGGCAAAGAAATAAAATCTTGATGATGACAAGCAAAATAGTTACTATAAGTACAACTTCAAATAGGATCAGTATAGATTTTTTGTGTTTTATGGGTAAAAAACCCAAAAAAGACAAAAAACTGGTAAACGCATGCCCTAAATAAATTTGAATTACAGGAGACAGAATACAACAGTAAACATCCCATCCGCTCCCTCCTCCTCATGTTCCTCCCACCCTTATACAAGCTCCTCTTTTTTCTTCCGGGGCCCCTCTGCGTCACTCGGATGCCTGATAACCATTATCAGGCTCCACTGTTTATAAAACACGGTTGTGCACTGAATGAGCAGGAGGCGGATTCCAGTGTTCCTCCTGCCTCACAACGCCACATCTCATCAACGTCAGATCGGGCCACGTCGGAACGCTGCCATCAAAACAGAGAGGAGCAGAGACGAGACAAGCGCAAACACAAACACAACAACAACACGAAGCAGCGAACGGCGCCGCGACAGGAGCAGAGGAGCGGTCGGGTGAGATGTTTGGCTGAACGCGTTGCCAGGAGATTACAGCAGTGGTGTCCAAGTGGGTGAAACGGTGTCAGAATTGAACAACGCTTCAACAGCTTGCTGCAAAAAATATGAATATTTTAGTTTTAAACATCGTCCCTCATCAAGAACATGAGCTGTCTGAATGTCCACACTATTCCTTACATAGGGTGTTGTTTAAGGGCCATGGTATTTTTTGTGAAAAGTCAAGAAGGTGAAAAAAATAGTGCACAAAAAAAATCTCACAATGCACCTTGAAGAGTCACTATAGATTGCGAGAGTTGGAAAAACAACAGCGGAAAACGTCAGCTCTTGAACTGGACACAGGTTCACACAACTTTGATCTGATACAAAGTAATACGATGGCAAGTATCGTGATGTTGATCCAATACCGATGCCAATGAGCTTTGTTGTAATTTGAAACTCCTGTTTTATATGATATTTTTTCCACTACGGCCTAAATTGAGCTATACGTAAATATATATGTATATGTGCAGATAAATTGAGACATAAACAACATAGTGTTTTAACTGAAATTTTTTTAGAACCTTTTGATATCTTAGTCAGTATCTATACAACAATTTGGTGTCGATCAGACTCCATCACTAGACTCAATGAAAGCAGGTAGCTGTTTTAACAAAGCACTGCCGACCTGTGATTATGAATAAACCACTCTTTTAATGATCATATTTTTTACGAGTGATTTTTTTGTTAGCTTTCATTTGCAGTTATGCAAGTTGCACTCTTTCTTTTTCTCATATAAACCAATATTAAATATGCTGTTATTATGTAAAGTTGTAAATGTTAGCCATGACTATAAATAAATGGCAGTAGCTCAGTGGTAGAGTGCTCGTCTTCTGATCCGAAAGTCAGCGTTTCAAAAATAGAGGTTTAAAGGTTCAACCTTCTGGTCGTGTATAATAGTGCGTGTAAATATCTGAGTTCCCAGACTTGATCCGCAGATTGAGAATGACTCTTGGATGAGAGTCGAAACGTTTCGTTTTTCTAAAACAGAGTCCAGATGACTACAACTGAATCTTTTTCTACAATGGAACACTCCTGGACGAATGAGGGATTACACTGACTTGTATTGTATGTTAACCTCCTCCTCTTTGCCATCACCAGTGTCTAACCACCAAAATGTATCCCTTCCACAAACTCCTCGTCCCTTGTCACTCATTTGTCAGCATCTGTTTCAGCCTCTCCTGTTGAAGAGTCTGATCGAGCGTTACCGTGGCTGGTGCATCTGTGGACTGCAGAGGACAGATAGGCCATGGCAGTCTCTCCTGGAACTGATAAGCTCTACCTGCAGCACGGAAGAGTGGCACTGGAGTTGAGAACAAGAACAGATCCTACATATTATACCCTATAAATGTTTGTAAACAAATACGATTCAAAAAATGGAGGCAATTGGAGTTAAGTGGAAGTAAATGTGATTTCAATGAAGAAAAAAAAAGAAAAGTGAAGTTTACCTCATTACCTTATAAAATATGAAAAATCAAGGTGGCTTTGGCAAATGACAACCACTCAGATACGTTAACGTGATATCAGAGCCTGGTTGAAATAAAAGCCTAACATAAGAGGTTTTTATTGCACAGAACATTTGAAAAACATGTATTATCACTGCGAGCTTGTGTCTTCAAAAACTTTGTTTAAATTTATCTGAATGGGACAGCATGTGTTAATGAACAGCTAATGCTGTAAATACACCAGATGTAGCTCAAAGCTAATTTCCATCCGTAGTCCCATGGGACGGGGGGTTAAACACAGTTTAAACTAACAGTATAAAGCACACACAGGTTAAGACATGACAACGGAGTAAAACATACATCAGACAGTACATGATCAAATACACAGGAAGTCACATGAAGGAACGAGAATCTAATACGAAAGTGCATTTCTTTAAAGTGCCTATGACTGTGCTCACTACGACTTTCTCCCACATACACACACACAGAGAATAACATTCTTAAAGTGTCTCTGTAATGGTAACATCTTTGAGAATTGATATAGAGAAAGATTTGATGAAGGGGGTGAAAGACACATGCCATTTGTGTCTCGCAAGGTCCTAGACACTGGTAGTGAAGAGGAGATAGGGAGGCTGATGGTGGCCGATGGTTCTCCTGTTGCGGTGGAGGAGCACTTTAGTATATTTGAAAATGTGTCTTTATTGGCGAGCGGGGATCAAACTCAATTCTGTATGTTGTTTTGTTTAAGCAATTAAAGGAGAAAACAAAAAAAATCACAAAGACACGACAGAAATCACAAAACAGTTTAAGACATAAAAGAGAAAAGTGCAAAGAGAATCATTTCGGGTCATGTGCACAGCTAAACAAAACTGTGTTTAGCTTAGATTTGAACATTGCCAGAGTAGCGGCCTGTCTCACATCCTCAGGGAGACTGTTCCAGATTTTAGCTGCATAAAACTGAAACGCAGATTCCCCATGTTTAGTTCTGACTCTGGGCACCAGCAGGAGGCCGGTCCCTGAGGTCCCGAGAGTCCGAGATGGTTCATATGGGACTAACATGTCCGAGATGTACTTTGGTGCTAGGCTATGGAGCGACTTGTATACAAGCAGAGCTGCTTTGAAGTCTATTCTCTGAGCCACAGGGAGCCAGTGCAGAGACCTGAGCACAGGACTAATGTGATCGTACTTCCTGGTTCTAGTCAGGACCCGAGCAGCAGCGTTCTGGATGTACTGCAGCTGTTTTACAGCTCGTTTGGAGAGGCCAGTGAGCAGGCCGTTACAGTTGTCTAATCTACTAGAAACAAAACGCATGGATAAGTCTCTCCAGGTCTGGTTTAGAGACACTATACTTTTGATTTTGGCAATGTTTTTTAGATGGTAAAAAAGCTGCTGATGTTATTGATTTGACGTGGCTGGTAAAAGTTCAAGTCTGAGTTCATTAAATACCCCAGATTTCTAACTTGATTTGTAGGTTTTAGAGCGAGACTCTGGAGGTGACTGTTAACAACTTTCTCTTTGTTTTTGTGGGCCAAAGACAATGAGTCTTGTCTGAGTTCAGCTGGAGAAAGTTGTTTTGCATCCACACACTGATCTGTTGGATGCAGTGACAGAGTGAATCCACTGGTCCATATTCACCTGCCGTCAGTGAAACATAGATCTGAGTGTCGTCTGCGTAATTGTGATAGGACACATTTTCGCTGCGTATCAACTGACCTAACGGCAGCATGTAGAGGTTGAACAGAAGGGGTCCCAGGATTGACCCTTGGGGCACCCCACAGGTCAGGGGCATCTGGTCTGAGACACAGTTACCAATTTCGACAAAGTACTTCCTGTCTTCCAGATAGGACTTTAACCAGTTTAGCGCAGTGCCAGTGATGCCCACCCAGTCCTCTAGTCTCTGTAAGAGGATCCCATGATCGACAGTGTCAAAAGCAGCACTCAGATCTAACAGAATTAAGACTGAGGCTTTGCCCGCGTCAGTGTTCAGTGGATGTCATTTGTCACCTTTGACAAGAGCAGTCTCAGTGCTGTGATGAGGTCTAAAACCTGACTGGAAAACATCAAATGAGTTGTTTATTAAGAGGAAATCAGTGAGCTGTTGGTAAACAACCTTTTCAAGGACTTTACCCCAAAATGGCAGATTAGAGATGGGCCGGTAATTACTCAGTACTGCGGCATCAAGACTGCTCTTCTTTCAGGAAGAGGCTTTATGACCGCAGTTTTCAAAGACATTGGGAATGTTCCAGATTGAAGCGACATGTTAACTATTTGAGTGAGTGGTGCTAAAAACTGTTCCGCACAGACTTTAGAAATCTGGTGGGTAACACATCGAGGCAGCATGTAGATGAACTCAGGCTGGTGATGATCTCCTGGACAGTTTTGTCAGTTACAGGTGCAAAGTGAGTCAGCTCTAAGTGTGTAGGTGGTTTTAGGGTTATTTTTTGCATTGTAGAATTGTATAGCATTTTTAATGCCCTGAACTTTGTCATTAAAGAATAATGCAAACTCATTACACTTGGATGTGGAAATGAGTTCTAACGGCAGCTGAGCTGGAGGGTTTGTTAATCTGTTTACTGTGGCAAACAGGACACGCGAGTTGTTACTGCAGCTTCCAATTATTTCAGGAAAATATCCTTCCCTAGTTGCTACATAAAATGAGGTTGTACATGTACAAAATTCATGTACAAATCTCTTTTCTGAACCAGGAGCTTTGACTTGCGCCATTTTCGTTCGGCCCGGCGGCACTCCCTTTTCTGTGCCCTGACCGAATCATCATTTCTCCATGGCGCCTTCTGCTTATTTTTAACAATTTTAGCCTTCATAGGGGCAATGGTGTCGAGAACATTCGAAACACTAGATGTAACAGAGTTCAACAAATCATTTACATTAGAACATGAGACATTTTCAAAGTTTATAATTTCCATAAACAGTTATCTGTCATAAACTGTCATTTATGTGTCTCCTCCGGACAATTGCAGGACCAGCCGGAGGTTTGGGGAAAACAGACAGGTCAAAGAAGACACAGAAATGATCAGACAGAGCAACATCAACCACATTTTCTTTAATTCATTTGTTTATTTTTATTTATACAGGGAAAACACAATGAGAAAATGTCTCTTTTTCATGGGTACCTGTTAAAACACAACACAATATAGACAACAAACACAGGATACTAAAGACAAATAAAAAATGCAATAAAATTTACCAATACATAAAAACACATTTATACATGCAATATGAGATCAAATTAAATAAAACAAGTGCACCAGCACTGCGGGTGGTCCTTGACCAGTGCTTTAAAATCATTAAAAGGCATACAATTATTTAATTTAAAAAGTCTCTGCTCCCTCCTGTGGAACAAAACACAAAGTGTCTGAAAGCCTTTTTTCCTGTTTCTCTGTTGACACGATGGGATTGTAAGATAAAAACGTCCTGAGACCTCAGGCGGTGAATTCCTGATCTAATGTGCAATAAACTTGATAAATAATCAGGCAAAATGCCAACTAGAGCTTTAAACACAAACAAAAGGCAGTGCTGCTCTCTTCGTGCATCCAATGATTGCATTCTACTTTAGAATATACTTCACAGTGGTGAGTTCTGTATCCTTCTCCTGTAATAAACCTTAGAGCTGAATGAAAAACCGAGTTCAGAGGTTTTAACACTGTTGCTGTAGAATGCATATATATACAAAGTCACTTTCAACAATGACAAACCCTGGTTCACTCCAAAACGGAGGCAGTTAAGGCAGCAGAAGGAGGCAGCGCACAGGGCTGGTGACAGGGGGCGCTACAAAGACGCAAAGTATGGATTTAACAAAGAGGTTTCTCGAGCGAGATCACAGTACAATACGCGTCTGAAGCAGCAGTTCTCTGACAACAACCCCGCCTCCGTGTGGAGGGGGCTCCGGCTCCTCACCAACCACAAGCCCCGAGCCCCCCCTGCTGCAGACAATCGAAAACTGGCTGAGCAACTTAACACCTTCTACTCCAGGTTTGATGTGACCACCCCCTCCCCACGGTGGCCACCTCCGCCAACCCAAACCTGGTCCCCCCCACCTCCCCCACCACCCTCTCAGTTCAGGAACAGGATGTTCACAGGCTATTTCGGAAATCCAACCCCCGAAAAGCTGCTGGACCAGACGGCGTCTCTGCCGCTACATTAAGACATTGCGCACGAGAGTTAACCCCCGTCTTCACAGACATTTTTAACACCTCCCTGGGGTCATGCCATGTCCCAGCCTGCTTCAAGTCTGCCATCATTGTCCCTGTCCCCAAGAAGCCCCGGATCACTGGACTTAATGACTACAGGCCTGTGGCGCTGACGTCTGTAGTCATGAAGTCATTTGAACGCCTGGTCCTGCCCCCTCAAGTCCTTCACCTCCTCCCTGCTGGACCCCTGCAGTTCGCCTACAGAGCCAACAGGTCTGTGGACGACACCATCAACCTGGCACTCCACTTCATCCTGCAGCATCTGGACTCCCCGGGAACCTACGCCAGGATCCTGTTGTGGACTTCAGCTCTGCTTTCAACACCATCCTCCCTGCTCTGCTCCAGGACAAGCTCTCCCAGCTCAACGTGCCTGACTCCACCTGCAGGTGGATCACTGACTTCCTGACGGATCGGAGGCAGTGCGTGCGGCTGGGGAAGAATGTCTCAGACACTCGGACTATCAGCACAGGAGCTCCACAGGGCTGTGTACTTTCTCCTCTGCTCTTCTCCCTGTACACAAACTGCTGCACCTCCAGCCACGACTCCGTAAAACTCATCAAGTTTGCGGACGACACCACCCTCATCGGGCTCATCTCGGACGGGGATGAGTCCGTCTACAGGAGGGAGGTGGACCGGCTGGTGTCCTGGTGCAGCGGTAACAATCTGGAGTTCAACGCCCAGAAGACAGTGGAGATGATCGTGGACTTCAGGAAAGACACAGCAGCCCCAGCCCCCAGCCCCCCTCATCATGACAGACTCCCCATCACCACCGTGGACTCCTTCCGCTTCCTGGGCACCACCATCACCCAGGACCTCAAGTGGGAGCCCTCCATCAGCTCCCTCATCAAGAAGGCCCAGCAGAGGATGTACTTTCTGCGGCAGCTGAGGAAAGCCAAGCTGCCAGTGCAGATGATGGTGCAGTTCTACACGGCCATCATTGAGTCCATCCTCACCTCCTCCATCACCGTGTGGTACGCTGGAGCCACAGCCAGGGACAAACAGAGACTACAGCGCATTGTGCGCTCTGCTGAGAAGGTGATCGGCTGCAGACTTCCATCTCTGCAGGACCTGTACGTCTCCAGGGCTCTGGGACGAGCAGGTCGGATCACAGCTGACCCTTCTCACCCTGGACATGGTCTGTTTGAACCACTCCCCTCAGGCAGGAGGCTACGGTCCATCCGGACCAGAACCTCCCGCCACAAGAATAGTTTTCTTTCCCTCTGCTGTTGGACTCATGAACACTTCAAAACACCTGTCACTTTAACTGCAATATTCAACCACTCACTGCACTGTCACTTTCTGCACTACAACTTTAAACATAACTGTAAACTTGTGTACATAGAAATGCCTATTTTTTATTTTTATTGTATAGTAATTTTTAAACTGTTTTCTAATGCATGCCCTTTTCTTGATTGAATATATGTTGTTTTTTATTATTACTCAGTGTTTTATGTTGCACCTTAAGGCCGAGACAAGTTCCTATGTTTTTGAATTTTGTTCATTGACAATGGCAATAAACTCTTTCTGATTCTGATAATGTCACCATAATCCAGCACTGACAGAAATGTAGCCTGGATGAACGGTTTTCTACAATTAAGAGGAAAACATTTCTTTATTTCTAAAGAAGAATGACACTCTGGCTTTAAGATTATTTGTCAGCTCTTGTACGTGTTTGTTGAAGGAGAGTTTATCATCAATCCAGAGGCCCAAGTATTTGTAATGGGGTACTTGTTCAATCATATTACCATCAAGCGTGAGAATAGATATATTTTGGGGTCAATAGAGTGTCTTTTGGAGAATACACTATACATTTTGTTTTATTTGAATTCATTAATCATTTTAAATTAACACAGTTGTGTTGGAGGAAATGAAAATCCTCTTGAATATTTTGAAATACTTGGGCACAAGAAGGTGCCTTAGCATACAGAATTGCATCATCTGCATAGTAGTGGATGCTACTGTGTTTTAGATTATGCCCAATTTAATTTACATACATTGTAAATAACAGTGGTCCAAGGACAGAGCCTTGAGGAACACCTTTATTAAGGTAAGAAAATTCAGATTGAAAGCCAGCAGCAGAAACAGCTTGAGCTCTATTTGTGAGGTAATCTGCAAACCATCTTTTAGAATTGGTATCAAACCCAATAGCATCCAGACGCTCCAAGAGAATACAATGATCTACTGAATCAAAGGCCACATTGACGTTTTAAATATTAACCCCCTTTGTATTAGAAGATCTAGAGTGTGCCCTCTGCTGTGGGTGGGGCCACTCACATGCTGAGTAAGACCGAAAGTTTCAAGGACAGCATGAAGCTCTTTTGCGTTTCTGTCACAAATGTTATCAACATGAACATTGAAATCACCTGTTATGACTAAACCATCAAAGTCTGTGCATCAGAGTTTGTGCATCAAAGTCTGTACTTACACAATAATTATAATAATATAATTACTACATTGGTTTTAAATAGTACTTTAAGGGCATATCCAAGATACTTTATTTAGTTAGAATACAAAATAATGACAAGACAAACAAAAACACATAATGAGGGAATCAGTCATTATGGGTGTGGTAATCACTTGTTAAAACATTGTTCATTAACCAATGTTAATTGGTTTAAGTGCTATTTTTCTCCTTTTCACCTGGGTGACAACAACATTACGATAAACACATTGGGCTGTAGGAGCTCAGTTAAAGAATTTGCATTGTATTTTATGTGAATTCTACAGTACATTGATGCATTTCATTTTTCTAAGCTTCTTTGTATGTTCTTTTCACGATCCTTTTGTTGTCCCATATTAGGCTTAAAATAAAGCCCCCTGTTCTGTCTGCACTGTGTGTCTGAGCAGTCTAATACGTGGGCCTTACATAGCCACACACATGTACATAGCAGGGAGCTTGGAGTGTTCTCATTAAACATTCAACGTTCTTGACCGGACATGCCTTTACTGTTAAACAGACGAGATTAAACACACATGTGGTGGTCTCTCCAAAGGTCAAATCATCACAAAGGTTAGAAGGCGAACTATTGATTTGCCTGAAATGCTGCAGAGTATAGAATTAAACGTATCTATCATCAAGGACACAAGCCGGTGACATCATCAGGTCAAGTTACAAGTCAGGGCTATGGAAAGGCAACAGCACTCACAGTAAAAATGCACGTTTTTCAATGTCACAGTTGTAATGGAATAAAGATTGCTCAGTTGAATGCTGTATCATGGAAACATTCCAGGCAAAGCAGACATATACAGAGACATGTTTAGAAGATTAGTGTATTTCTTCAAATGAAAACTGTACAAACCAACTGACCAGTGTAGTGTTTTCTCATGCCTTGACATGTTTTGGATGCACTAGCGATCCTTTCTCAGAAGGTTTTGGCACCATCCTGCTACTTGCATTGGTATAATTGAGATGGAGGACAATAAACAGGAACGTCATTGAGATCCGGAAACATTCCTACGGGCAGAGATCAGCCAGTGATGGGAAGAATAATTTGTCATAAACAAATAAATAAATAAAATGTATTTAGTTATAGAATACTGATAACTTTCAATAAAATGTATTTTGTCACGTATTATATTATTTCTTGGTGTAAAAATGAGACATAGGATTAAAAGAGTGTTGTTTGTTTCACTGTTTGTTTTAAATTATTTTATTTATATGAGATGAAAAAGCAGCTGCATTCCAAAGCATGCAGAAGGTATCAAGACCGAATGAACTCCCTGAACTCTCGAATGGACTCTTTGACCTTAACTGGACATGCACTAGTCGTTTTTTTTGCTTTGTCATGAACATCCACTTTAAATACAGTAGCGATTTTATTGGCTGCTGTCATTACGAAGTCCTGCTATTATTTTATCTAACGAAACAGTCATGAGGTAATGGAGGGTTGTGTTGTTGGCCTGACTGCCCTCTGCACTGTTGGTGTGCTGCTGTGGCGTCTGCCTCCTGCATTTGGGACAGGCTGGTTTGTTGCCACACGTCTGTCATCATTGTACGATAGGTTTTGATCAAAATGTACACCAGAACCAAACATGAGGGCCTTTGATCCCAGGCGATTTATCCAACATTAAGATTTTTGTCAAATGTAACTTTGTTAAAGTGTTGCAACTGCACAATGCAAAGTGATGAACAATGGGTTGGGAGTTTATACAGTTGTGCTTGTGCTCATAAGTTTACATACCCTGGCTGAATTTGTGGCAATTTTTCAGAAAATAAGAATGATAACACAAAATGTTTCTTTCGCTCATGGTTAGTGGTAGGATGAAGCCATTTATTATCAAACAAATGTGTTTACTCAATTTAAATCATAATGACAACAGAAACTACCCAAATGACCCTGATCAAAAGTTTACATACCCTGGTGATTTTGGCCTGATAACATGCATACGATTTGACACAAAAATGTTCAAATGGCTACTAAAGATAACCATCCTCACCTGTGATCTGTTTGCTTGTAATTACTGTGTGTTAAAGGTCAAGGAGTTTCTGGGCTGCACTGAAGTTTCTGGATTCTGAGTCATGGGAAAGCAAAAGAATTGTCAAAGGATCTGCGGGAAAAGGTAATTGAACTGTACAAAACATGAAAAGGATTCAAAAAGATATCTAAGGAATTGAGAATGCCAATCAGCAGTGTTCAAACTCTAACTAAGAAGTGGAAAATGTGGGACTCCGTTGAAACCAAACCAAGGTCAGGTACGCCAACAAAAATGTCAGCCACAACTGCCACAATTGTTGGAGATGCAAAGAAAAACCCACAAATAACTTCAGCTGAAACACCGGACTCTCTGAAAAAAAAATTGGTGTGGCCGTTTCAAGATGCACAATAAGGAGGCACCTGAAGAAAAATGGGCTGAATGGTCGAGACGCCAGAAGAAAGTCATTACTACGCAAATGCCACAAAGTATCCCGCTTACAGCAGGCCAGCACAGAGACCAGCCTCAAAACTTCTGGAACAAAGTCATTTGGAGTACTGAGACCAAAATGTAACTGTTTGGCCACAACCATAAACGTTACATTTGGAGAGGAGCCAACAAGGCCTATGATGAAAGGTACACCATTTCTACTGTGAAGCACGGAGGTGGATCGCTTATGTTCTGGGGATGTGTAAGCTACAAAAGGGACCGGAAACTTTGTCAAAATTGATGGTAAGATGAATGCAGCAGGTCATGAGAAAATACTGGAGGAAAGTTTGCACTCATCAGCCCGGAAGCTGCACATGGGACGTACTTGGACGTTCTAACATGACAATGATCCAAAACACAAGGCCAAGTCAACCTGTCATTGGCTACGGCAGAATAAAGTGAAGGTTCTGGAGTGGCCATCTCAGTCTCCTGACCTCAATATCATTGAGCCACTCTGCGGAGATCTCATGCATGCAGTTCATGCAAGACAGCCCAAGAATTTACAGGAACTGGAGGCTTTTTGCCAAGAAGAATGGGCAGCTTTAACATCTGAGAAAATAAAGAGCCTCATCCACAACGACCACAAAATACTTCAAACTGTCATTAGTGTTAAAGGGGGCCATACACGGTATTAAGAACTGGGGTATGTAAACTTTTGATCAGGGTCATTTGGGTAGTTTGTTTTGTCATTTTTATTTAAAAAGAGTAAACACATTTGTTTGATATTAAATGGCTTCACCCAACCACTAACCATGAGTGAAAGAAGCGTTTTGGTGTTATTGCACCCAAAAAAAATCATAAATTCTGCCCGGGTATGTAAACCGTAGGTTTTTCTTCTTCAACTATTTTCAGTAACCATCGTCTGTACTTTATCTACCCACAATCCCTCTGGGGGCCTGTGGTGAATGGAAAGCTAGTTTGTACTTTCCATTAGACTTAACCCTGTTACAACCAACTCCTATTGATCTAAACATCCTGGGAGAATGTCCTCGCAAGAAATGTGGGCCTTGCATTCCCTCCAGTTAGGCCCTCCTGACTCCTGACCATGATCCTGGCTCATTTTGCTGAAGAAATAAAAATGATGTATATTACTTCAATTCAAAAACGCCCTCAAAGGTGCATTATGTAACTTTATTGGTTACAAACTTGTTGGTCTCCATGGAAATGTTATTGTTTTGCTTGGAATGTTCCACAGTATGGCAGTGAACAAATCTATCTTTTTTAAAGATTCCTTTGCCTTTCAACGGATCTGATTTGTAACCTCGAGCTGTTTTTTCTGCTTCAAATGTTATCTTTAAGTGGACATACACATTTTTGTTTCTTTGATTCCCTTTTTAAATGTTTTTTTTTTTTCATTTTCAACTTTTAAACAGCTTTAGGTCGTTTTAGAATTTGTTAAATAGAAAATGTTCTATTTTAAAGTAATGTCGACATTTGGAAAACACATCGACATCTCTGTTTCCAATGAATTGTTGAAGTGTTGATGCGTCAAAAGCGGGAATGAAAAGGGTAAAGAATAAATAAATGAAGCTCTTTGGCAACATGACTGCTATGCAAATAGAGCTATGTGTTCTTTGTGAACACAATTTGATCACAGAATGTGTCAGGAGGTTGTTTATGGACTTTGCGCAGGAGAAGTCTGGATTTGTACCTGTGACGAGACAATCTGGGTAAAATTTAAACAAAGTGATTAATTAGTGAGCTCTCAAAGAAGACGACCTTGGAAACAGAATTAATCAAAAAAGCGGGAATTAAGCAAAAAAGTCCACAAATCTTTTTTTGATGAGAAAACAAGAATAAAATATGATTAAAAGTTCAAAAATGTCAGTTTTGCATAATGCAGCATACAACTTGTTTTGACACGGGTCTGATTTCTGTCTTGTTTTCTGTCCTGCAGCGGTCATGGCTGGGATCACCCCCCAATATGGAGCATCATCGTTACTCACACAAAATCAATCATTTAGGGGCTTGGATGAACACAATCACAGCCACTTTGTGTTTGCCTGGAGGGTTTCTGATCCGAGCCTGCTCATACATATGGAGACGCATGGTGTGTGGGGAGACAGCAGGCAGTCAGCCGTGCACTGCAAAAAGCAATTGATTTAAAACAGGCTTAGAGTATATGTTAAGTATTTGGATTGATTGGATTTAGATTTTTCTAAAAGACAATAAAGCAGACAATAAACTTCACATTTTATACATATATGTGTGTGTGTGTGTGTGTGTGTGTATGTTTGGAAGGCTGAATTTGATAAAAGTCAGCATTAAAAATTCAGAGAAATGGATGATTGTTGTTATTATTATTATGATTATTATTATTATTTACCAGCATAAGAATCTGAATGAACTAATTATTTTCTATTCAAGTGCAATTGCGTAACTATAATTATTCTTATTGCAGCAATCTTCACTGCACTTAAAGTCACTTTGATTTGTTTGCCTTGTCATTTGCCTTCTGTTTGGTGGTGGTAAGTTGCTAGTAGTCACAGCTGCCAGAAATTAACAGAACAAATGTCTTCATAAACCACCACAAATCACCCTCATCGCACTGTAGTGTTTCATATAAGGAAGATGCACACGGACACAACAGCATTATGAACTGAATATAGAACTGATCATTGGCCCAAATTATGTGAAGAAAAGGAACGTAAATTGATAAGTAATTCAATCCAAACAGCTTTTAACCACATTGTTACATTGTTTTGGTTAGTATTTAACTTTTTTATCTTCATGGAGATAAGCAAGTGACTCCACCAGGCCAAGTCACAGGTCAGATCTGTGGGGAGGCGACCCTGCTCACAGTAAGAATGCACCTTTTTCAAGGTATTTTCAAGCAATGAAAACACCTGTAATTGAAGAAAAGCAAGATACAGTTTAATGCCATGACAGCATTTCCAGACAAAGCTATAACCTATGTATCCATGGAGACAAGCAGATAGCGGACCCTCCATGAGAAAAGTTGCAAAGTGGATATTTAATTTTACACCGTGCGCAGCAGTCCAAATTTATGCCTCACTTTCCCAATCCATTCTGAACATAATTATTCACCACGATGAATTAATTAATTAATTTCGAACATGATAGATGCACTTACAATTAGTCATACATCCAGTAAAAAGTATGTATACATTAAGAGAAAAGTTAATAAAATAAACTGCACATTCGAAAGGAAGTAAGAAGCAGTAAAACTATGAACTATCATACAATACAGTAGGTTCATTTCTCACATAATTCTCAACAGGTTACTTGCTTACATTTTGTTTTGAATTGTACCATGTTTGGATATCGCTGTTTTTCCATATTTTTACACCATTAGTTGTTATGGTTATCTGTTTTATTGTTGTTGATGTTTTTCCATGTTAAGATCGGACTTGTCCATTAAGCTGTATCGTCTCTTTCATAAAACAGTTTTACTAAATGGTCCAGTAATAGTTTTTGCTCAATATATCCTGAATTATTGATTAGCCTGATTGGCCCTTTTTGAACAGTGGTTGTGAATAGCTTTTTATGAGCACTTTGCACAACTTTCAGAGACCAAAGCAGAGTTCTGCCATGACGGTAAAGCTATCAACAACTGGCATGCTAACAGCACACTTTCTTGTTATTATTATTATTTCTAAAAAAAAAAAAAAAAAAAAAATCAATTCCACACTATTAACATGTGATGTCTTAAGATGAAATACCGCATTAGCCTGCACTGGGCAAGACAACGTTTACTTTATTATATTAACGTTTCGGGTACAGCCCATTTAATTAACATTTGCTCTCACAAATACACTCATATATTCATATACCAGCGTACATCAACAACAGCATGCACTAGCACCATCCATGTGTAAACCAGGCAGAACGAGGAAGCAGCCCAAAACGCCTGGCCCCCAGTTCATGTTGTCATCAAGTGGTAAAAATAGTAACTGTTAATAGTAAAATAGTATCGTTTAAACTTCTGAACAATGCACAGTACAGTACCTTTTAAATACATAATTTCTCACTCTTCCTACGTCTGTTGCAGTGTCATTGTTGAGGCTAAACGCGCTCAATAGGGAGGCATGGAGTGATTCACCTCAGCTTACATAAAACCTTTGTCTATATTTAGCGCCAGCATGACTCCAGAATTCTGCATCGTCGAGTTGTGCGTGGGCCCGGCCAGAGCACCGTGCCGTAACTGCAACACTAGCATGACGAACACCGAAAACCTGTTAGCGTTTAGCGTGTAGCATCCTGCGTGTCCCCTGCCTCTTCCCGTGGGATCTCGATAATGTATGCGCTATTATGTGACGGTTTAGAGGTGTAGACATTTCGGGAATTAGGGAGGAACAGCAGCTGCAGGCGCACAGGGGGGATGCCCAGGAGGGACGGGAAGAGCGCTCTCTGAGGACAAAAAACAAAATGGGAAAATAAATCGCATGCGCATTTTGTAAGGTAGAAAATCCCTTTATAAATAGCATTGAGAAGTGGTGAAAGGGGGGCAAAGGTTATATCTCTGTATTTATGTTTAGTGGTATTGTACGGAAGCGCTGAGAAAGACAGGTAAAATGGTAAAATGATGATGAGATCGACAACTGAGAGATGTTTCTACAGCTTAAAATGAAGTGGTGATGGAGATGTTTTGGACGCTTACGAGTTGGTTTGACATAAATAAGTATCTCATGCAAATGTGCTGATGGAGTGGAAGAAAATGAAATATTTAAGATGTTAATGTGGTGATCGGGTGGAGGAGACATAATAGGTTTTCAGCTGAGGTGATGAAGGTGTTTTGGCTGCTTATGTGGGGATAAGAGGTGGGAGGCTGAGTTTGGTTGACAGAGAGGGTGGAGAGGTTTGAAATGCAAATGTGGTGATAAGGAGGAGGAGACAGAATTTGTTCTTCTACCGAGGGGGTGATGGAGGCTGTTTTAGGTGCTTAGGTGGTATTAAGAGGTGAGAGGATGAGTTGGTCTATCAGATCAGAAGTTTCAAATGCTAATGAGGCGACGGGGTGGTGTAGAATGAGACGATTCAGCTGGTAATGTAGTGATAGGGTAGAGGAGACAGAATAGATTTTCAGATGAGGTGACGGAGGTGTTTTGGGTGCTTACGTGGTGATAAGAGGTGGGAGGTTGAGTTTGTTTGATGGAAAGAAGTGTCGAATGCCAATGGGATGATCGGTTGGAAAAGAGTGAGATGTTTCAGCTGGTAATGTGGAGATAGGGTGTGGGAGGACGAGTTGGTGGACATAGAGGGTGGCAATGGCAGTATGAAATGAAAATGTGGTGATAGGGAGGAGGAGACAGAATAGGTGCTTCTACCGAGGGGATGGTGGAGGTTGTTTTAGGTGCTTGCAGAGTGATAAGTACAGTACAGACAGACGTTTCAGCTGCAAAGGTGGTGATGGGATGGAAATGAAATAGTCAGTTCTCTTGCTGAGGTGGTAGAGAAGTTATGAGCTGCCAAAATGATGATAGATGGCAAGAGAGTAGAGGCTTTATCTTCTGACATGGTGATGGACGAGAGTGAAGTGGTTCTTCTACTTTGGTGGCAATGCAGACATTACAGTTTTCCAAGTTGAGATTTTAAGTGGTTTTGCACAAAAATGTATAAATAAAGATCAGGTGGCGGATAGGGAGTTATAAATGAAGACGATTCTCCACTGTGCATAAAGAGACTTCTATGTAAATGAAGGTTAGAGTTCGAGGCAAAAAGCTAATGCTGTCGGTATACTCGGTGGCCGAGTGGATAACACGTATGCCAGGATCCATGTGAGCAGGCCTCAGCATCGTAAGTTCAAATTCAGCTCTGACAATTTGCTGCAAGTATTTCCCTCCCTCTTCACCATTTCACACTGCACTGTCAGTCAACAATCATTTTCATTTATCACAACCCAGTGAAAACCTTATAGTGTTTTAATGGGAATGGAAGGGGCCAGGATTACTATAGTACGTTAGTGACCAGAACTAGCCGGGCGCCAATGTGCACAGAGACAATCAAATAAATGAAAGAGGAATAGGTTTAATGCCAATGATACTGTGGAATATTCCAGGCAAAGCAATTACATCTCCATGCAGATAAGAAGGTGGCTGACCCTCCAAAGTTACACCTTATGAAAATGATAACCTTTTAATGAAGTTCTTGAAGTTCTCTGGACTTAATTTGATTCTTAAAGAGGCACCACACAAAATACTGTCTTGTAAACGGGTGAAACGGTACATTTTATTTTCTCCAACAAATCGCTTTACCAATTCCAATAATCAAATCGCTGTTGTTTTTTTTCCTAGAAAATCATGCAAAGTATAGTTCATTGAGTTTGAAAACCCAGAAGAACTGCGAGGGAAGAAAAACAAACCGACAGAACGACATGGTGAGTCGACATGTCACTTACTTCAACTATACTGGTCCCTGTAGGATGTGTACGCACACATATATATATATATATCGGTTTGTGTTTTATAAATGAGAGTGCATCACCTGCTGCCCGGAGACATGTGATATCCGGAGAAATGCATGCACCAGATGGCCAGCAGTCTTGCTTAGTGTAGTATAGTTTGAGGTATTCAAGAGTTGTTTATATTGTTAGTGTTCAGTTGACAATATTTTAAACGTATGCGGTATAAACTGTAATGATATTTGTGGGGGGGGTCATACTGTACATCTCTACATCAATTTGTCATATTCATTGTAAGCTGACAGTAACTATAGAGTGGACATTGGCAAATACAATTAAAAAGGTATAGGGCCTTGATTTTGGATCATTGTGCAGGGGATCCCTGGTGTGTCTTGAAATAATGTCCAATTTGAGTACCCACTCGTATTATCATGTCTTCTGTCTGAGAGAGTTCGTCATATGAAAGAGTACATTAGGCGAAAGCACTGTCATTGAGACTCGAGGACCTGGCCTGGAAGTCTGCAAGGATGAGATGCTGAGTTATAGGTTTTCAATTAATAACAGTGAAGATGTTTCTCACTGGAATACAACGTCTGATCAACAGACTTGCAGTTATTTACCTTATTCCGCCCTGCCCACTTTTTCCTCTCCCTCCGATATATCAGCATGTCCAAAATATGCTATAAAGTAGATTGATTTGTGTAAAATGTTCATGTGACCAACAAGTCAACAATGCAACGATTCCCTGGGAGAGGTTACTAGTCGCCATACTGACTGCAGGGTTCCACAACCCTCAGGCTGTACTGGATGCAGAAGCTGCCTCCATGGGTATCACAGTTCAACTACGAGGAGTCCACATGGCTCAGAACAATCTAGAACACGAACCAGTCACAAATCGAGCAGTAACTCAAGAAATCCAGCCGCAACAGATGATACATGGTCACGAGAGACTGCTGCTTGGACCAATGATCCTTCTAGGGGTGGAGGCTTTAAAGACCTCCCGGTATTAATGAACTCCACTGCAACTAATTTCGACTTGCTACACAGTATTTTTGGCTTCGCCTGCTTTCTCCATTAAGGCTGTGACAAACGCTCAGCTAGCGCTACTGAATGCTCTCAGGAAGCTCCGTCACCATCTCAATTCCAGAAACATTATGGGGGGAATTGATCGATATCTAGAGATTACAGATGCCCTGGGCACCACAATCCTAAAGGTAATCCAGAACAGCCTCTTTACCCGACTCTGTGGGACCAAAGCTGGCGTTTGGGCACAGATAGTTTTACAAATGTGGAGATACTTGGAGCATGCAGGTGTTGCAATCTATAGTCAACTCAGGAACCATTTTGTGGAACCTTGTACACCTCCTTTGGCTCTTATAGTGTTCGCAGCCGATCTTTAAAACTTTAAGGCCATTAAGACAGCTGAATGGTTGGGTCCTTGGGCACCATTTGTACGATTCTTAAATATGCCGGTGCTTTTGAGGCAAGGAAATTCCCCTGTCTTATAGCTTTTATGAGAGAATACTTGTCAGTGGTTACCCCGCATGCTAACGATCTGCAGGTCAATGAGTGACTCATGTGTCTCACTCTGGTCCAGAGTGGGAGGTTCTGGGGACAGGTTTCTGTCCCCAGAACCCCGGAGATGAAGACATACTCTCTCTCTTTCTCTCTCTGTCCTTCCCTCGCTTTCTCTGTCTCTTTTTTCTTTTCTTTTTTTAATACGTACAACTACAGTAAGTGGAGGTAAATGCACCTTTTCAGTTGGCCGCGATTAAAAGTAACACAACAACAACAACAACAACAACAAGAGTGATCTAGAATGATTGTGCTTGGGAGTTCTTAAGTAAACCTGAGTACCAAAAAAGAAAGCAAAGCAATCACCATAAACAAGACAGTGACAATGTATCATTCAGCACATTTTGTACATTTATTTACTAAAATGTGTGGGTTTATTGTTTTTATGTAGGTGTGTCGTGGATTGTTTTGGACCAAAACAGTGTGCCGGAACTCAAAGGTTTCAAAAAAGGGACAAAACTCACAACTTCAACCTGGATTGCCAATGCTTCAACAAATGCATTTCCCTCTCAGTTTATACACTGGCTCATGTTCAGCTCCTTCACCTCCAGAATTCCAAGCTCTCTGAGCTGCAGTGGCTAAACTAGCTCTGATTCATGATTGGTGCATTAGTTAGGCTTTAGTTAGTGACCATTCAGATCAGAGAGAGGACACAGCAGCAAATGATAGACTCATTTGAGGTCTATTCTGCTTTCTGATAAATTAATTCAACATGTTAATTTTTTTTGTATTAGGAATAAATCAACCGTAGAATTATTATCAGTAAATCAATTATTTGATCATGATTATCTCGTATCTGAGGACAAAGTCATGTCATGCTTATGAAATTGTATATACAATTTCTGCTTAGCCTACCTTTAAAAAATCCATTGTATTGACCCTTTCAGCTGCTGGATGCTCCTGGTGAATACACTTATCACACAATACTGTCAGAATACATTTGAGTGGATCATAACTCCATTGGTTTTACTGTTATAACTAACAACATATATAAGTAAGAATGCCGTTTGTCCAAGGCCAAGTTACAGGTCAGGCCTGTGGAAAAGTCGGCTCACAGTAAGAATTTTATGCTTTTTCAGGGTATTTTTTCCAGCATTAAAAAAAAAGCATGAAAAAGAAATTTCCTACTATTATGGAGTACACAGCGGCATACAACATATGGGCATAACTGTATAATAACTACACCTTAATTAGCCTTAATAAAGCATGAACAAAAATGTAATATGAACAAACAGTTTATTAACAATTATTCAGGCTTATTAAAAATTTAATTTAGGGATTAGCGTATTAAATAAGTAGTTACGTAGCCAAAATAATATTTTATTAAGAATCCTTTTATTCATAGTGTAGATATTATAAAGTGTTACCAATATTTCATTAGCACTGCAGCCTGAATAATCTTGTACAGTTTTATTGACTAAGTGAAAGTATGTTACTGCTATATATCTAACAAGAAGTGTAAGTGTATTTATTCCACTCCTACACTGTGAATCCCTGCTGCCTTTATTGTTGTTAAAAAGGTTGACTCAGCAGTGCTCACATTATGTGCCATCTGTTGCCAGGTCAGGAGACCATATGGATTATTGTTGTTTCTACAAGTGGTGCTTATGTTGGAGAAAAGGGAAAAAGATTTGTAACAATAGGCTATTCTTTCCTTTACAGTTTCCCTTACTCAATGCAATACAATTAACAACTGAACCTTGCATGCCATTAACTGTCATCCTGTACTGACACTGCACTGACATCACTCTGGCGGGGGGGGTTGTTCTTCTGGTACCATGGAGACCCGATGGACACACATCAGGAAACAAAACCTGATGGGCAAGAATAAAACAAAAGCAGATTTATTTAACACGTTTTCAGGAGCCTGTGATCAATCTAAGCCAACATGGTTCTGATTAAGTGTTTAATTTTCAACAAAAAAAGATGAAAAACATTTGGCCAATGCTAGCTTGTAACTCAATGTAACAGGATTTAAAACTGGAGGGGACATAAGGGGTGAGGAGGTCAGATAAATAGCATGGTACCAGCCCGTGAAGAGCTTTAAAAGGCATTTAACAACATTTTTAAATCAATTCAAAATGTTATAGGTGGCAGTGTAGAGACTGAAGAGTGGGGGTAATATGCATAAATCTGTTAACACCAGTAAGACAGGCAGCAGCTTTCTGTACAATTTGGAGATGATGAATGGCATTTTGGTTTAAACCTACATA
This sequence comes from Chaenogobius annularis, assembly GCA_015082035.1. Classification (NCBI taxonomy): domain Eukaryota; kingdom Metazoa; phylum Chordata; class Actinopteri; order Gobiiformes; family Gobiidae; genus Chaenogobius; species Chaenogobius annularis. The sequence continues at coordinate 14,131 of BJKM01000182.1, read as the reverse complement.
TAGTGCGTTACAATAATTGAGACGTGAATGAATAAAAGCACAAATAAAAACGATTTAATTTTAGAAATTACTTTAAGGTGATAAAAACAGGTTTGAACCACACTGTTTATCTGACTTCTAAAAGACAGATTACAATCAAAGAGCACGCCAAGATTTTTGGCTGTAGGTTTGATAGTGAGAGCCAGGTCCTTAAGATCAGCACTTTGCTCATTGCCAAGTTCCGGAGGTCCAATCAGGATTATCTCAGCTTTGTTATTATTAAAACAGAGGTAGTTCTGTATCAGCCAACGCGGTATGTCTCTAAGACAGGTGTGGGTGGTAGCAAGGTTTGATGTGCTAATTGGCATGTAGATTTGCGTGTCATCAGCGTAGAAGTGAAAAGACACATTGTGGGATTGGATTAGTTGGTCAACTGGAGTCATATAAATACAGAATAAAAGTGGTCCTAAAACTGAGCCTTGAGGTACCCCAAATTTAAGGTTGTATTGTGTCTATTATTAAAAGTCACGTAAAAAAGAGCCATTTAAGATATACGAATTGGGGAGTAAAAGAGCTGTACCTTTGATACGACCCAATTTTCAAGACGATCAAGGAGAATGTCATGGTCGACGGTATCAAAAGCAGCACTAAGATCAAAAAGAATTAAAATAGATGATTTACCAGAGTCAGTCGCCATTAATACATCATTAGTGACTTTAACAAGAGCAGTCTCTGTACTATGTTTAGCTCTGAACCCAGATTGAAAGCTGCTGAAAACACAAGTAACATTCATAAAATCTATAAATTGTGAAGCAAAATAGCTTTTTCCAGCACCTTTGACATAAAACACAGTTTAGAAATGGGCATATAATTGTCAAAAAATACTGTTTGTCTGCTCTACAATATCACCTTGAACATGGATGGTGCATTTAGTTTGACAGACAGCTGAAGCTAAATCTAATGGCCTTCCTTATGCACTGGGAGCAGATTGGCGATGCAGCTCAGTGACTAAACTCTCCTGGGCTTGAACCAGGTTCAGTGATGCAACACACGCGCACTAACCTCCGGGAAACTCTCAGGTAACTGCGTCCACACTCGTCTTGGTGTTGGTACTCTTCTAGTCCTGGTTTAGTCCTTGTGTATTCCCAGTCTAGTCCCCATTCTGCTGTGATATGAATGAAAGTGTCTCAGGCATGCAGACCTGTACAGCTGATTATTACAAAGTCAAGGTCAGGTTTAAGAAACCAATTGAATTAAATATTAATAAAAAATAGAAAAATTACACTGGACAATTTTGTAAAACACTGAATTTATTGTGCCTACCTTGTTAATAACATGCAACCCAAACATAAAACACAGCGTAGCCAGTAATGACATGTAATATAAATTAAATGCATAATAAGTAATAATCGGATATCATGTCACCTGAACATAATGTACTGTGTAATAACACGTCAATGACTTCTGTAATAATCTGTAACATGTCAATTGAACATAATGCACTGTAATAATACGTTGATAATGCACTGTGTAATCTCAAACATTTAACCGTAGTATAATGCACTGTGTAATAATCTGTAACATGTCACCTGAACTGTCCTAACACCTAAGACAATTTGAATGCACAATATAATGTTTTCTAATAACCTGTAACATGGACAAAATGTGCAATAAGTAACATTTAAATAAACATAATGCACTGTGTAATAATCTGTAATAACCTGTAAATTGAACATAATATGCTGTGTAATACATCAACAACCAGTAATAACATGTAATTAAAAAATAATGCTTTCAACATGCTCCACAGTCACTGAGTAACATATTTTTTGCAGTGCAAATGAAAAAGGCAATTTACACAGAAAGTCATATGTTTTTTAATCCACGAAAACAGCCAAACATAATAACCCTCAACTACCCCCAGCCCCCCACCCTTCCCCCCCTGACGCTCTGTTTGCCATGCTCAGGTGAACCAGCCTGACACACCGCATGCTTCCTGGAGATGAAATTCTGTATTTATGTATCCGTGGAGATTGTGGGAGGTCGGATGTTTGTGGATGGCACCTTCACGCGTCTTGGTTGACACTTCTGATATGAAATGTACCCTGTCAGTCCTACACCACTGTGCTCCTTGTATTCAGGCAAGAGGGTTGATATTAAATAATAGGATTTGCCGCATTTGAAATGTGTCATCTTTGATCTTTGGAGCACTTTGGATCCCTCTCCAGATCTTGAGGTTGTTTTGGTCAAGAGTAGCTACCTGGAGGAAAAGTCAGCATGCATTAGGTGGCAACATGTCTACAGTGGATATGTTTTTTTTCCCCCGTTCATGTGTGTGATTGGATGGAATAAGAATTCATACTATAATAACCCTTTGAAAGCATATTTTTGTGCAAATCTATACATGTTTTATGATGATGTGTGCACGGCAGTTTGGCCCAGGTCACCCTTAAAAAAATTTGATTTCAGTCTTGATTTCTTTTTACCCTATATACAAGTTAATAAATATAAATCAGAACTATACGTATAAATGCTCTGAACAGCCATTCTACTAGAAATATAAAAAAATAAATGGGAAAATAGAAGGAAATTTGTCATAACTGATGAAGAATGGGAACATTTACTAAATAGAAGAGCAAAATGTCATCTCTTAATCTTCAAATCAAAAAGGACATTGGTTTAAAACTTGCTCAAAACATGTGCTGCGTCGGGCAGGACATCAGGTTTAAAAATATTCAGTTGCATAAACAGTCAGACTTCTAACCATTATGATGATTTTAAAGGCGTTTACGTATTTATCTTTGTGGTGACAAGCTGGAAACGCCACCAGGCCAAGTTACAGGTCAGATCAGTGGAGAGGCGTGCCTGCTCACTGAATGCAATAAAAAGCATGTGTAATGAAATAAATGCGACAAAGAAAGTGTGATTGAAATTAGTGTTTTGAGAAATTAGCCCCTCGAGGCAACTACTGTTGTGATTTTGGGCGTTACAAAAATAAATTGAATTGAATTCAAGTGGAAAGATTTAAGTAGAATTAAATGTATTGATTGACGAGATATTAATCTGCTGTATGTGTGGTACAAACGGGCGGTACAAATGTGCACATCTGACTGTATTGATCCTGTCTGAGGCCAAATTATGGATCCTTTCTCATTCAGCCTGTGGAGGCATGTGGTACACTACAAAGTCAAACTGGTATTCTAATGCAAGACAAAGCAACAATGCAAAATCAAGCACATTAGTTTAGTTTTGGTTTTAGTTTTTATGTTGGAATTTTAAGGTGTTATCTGAAAACGTTAAATTGACACTTTTGTAAATAATGATATGGAATTTCGCTTTGTTTTACTTTCCAATCACTACATAAAAAATACATGAATAAATAATTAGGCCAATTTCCTTCTGGTGGTCTACAAAACTACTGTGAACCTTGCATATACTGACAAAGTATAATACATTATTTTGTATTTAGTTAGTCAAGCATTATGAATAGTCAATTCTGAGTTCAACACATAAAACATTTAACGATGATTAGTAATTAGTAATATGTATTCATGGGTCCGAAGTGATGCGACACACTCGTTGCTGCTGCCGCCATCTTGAGGGCAAAAAGTCTCAAAACAAAAGGATTCCTCTTCTGTAACATCCCCAAAGACCCGTTTGTCCAGAAATGTATGACTGTGGGTCAGGAGGGACCAGTGGACTTACAGAAATCACTCCAGACTGAGGCTGAGCTGTTTGGTTCAGGTAGTTAGCAGCTGGCTAATGCTAGTTTACATATCGGGCAAGGCAAGGCAAGTTTATTTGTAGAGCACAAATCGTACACAAGGCAATTAAAAGTGCTTCACACATTACAGGAAAAAAATGCATTAAAAATCACAAAGACATGGCAGAAATCACAAAATCTTTAATTTAAAAGTGCCATTTTCAGGCTACCCGTCAAATAGTTCAAGACATAAAGAGAAGAGTGCAAAGAAAAGCATTTAAGTCATATGCCACAGCCAAACAAAACAGTTTTTTGCTAAGATTTGAACATTGCCAGAGTAGACCTGTCTCACATCCTCAGGAAGACTGTTCCAGATTTTAGTTGCATAAAACTGAAACGCAGATTCCCTATGTTTAGTCCTGACTCTGCGGCACCAGCAGGGAGGCCCGGTCCCTGAGGTCCTCAGAGTCCGAGATGGTTCATATGGCACTAACATGTACTTTGGTGCTAGGCCATGGAGAGACTTGTATACAAGCAGAGCTGCTTTGAAGTCTCTTCTCTGAGCCACAGGGAGCCAGTGCAGAGACCTGAGCACCAGGACTAATGTGATCAGTACTTCCTGGTTCTAGTCAGGACCCGAGCAGCGGCGTTCTGGATGTACTATATTAATTTGTGTGGCTATGCTAATAAACGTTAGCCTACCTGCAGACAGTTTTTAACAAGTCTCATTCCAAACTGTCCGGGGCGTTATATAGGATCAGACACAAAGTCCGTGCTCTTGAGAGCCGGTGCAGAGGGCTTGTGGACGAGGAAGAGCAGATGGAAATGTCCACAAACGTTTGTCTCTGCTTTTAAGTGTCAGCGACTCGCCGCTGTAGATAAGGATCAAAACCTAGAACTTCTGTCTTCTTGAAGCGTCAACCCTTTTCATTTTCAGTTTCATGCTCTGTTTTTCATGACTATCTAACAGCGAGAGTCAACAGCATGTGTGACGTATTCAACATGTGACAAACAAATAAGTCACGTGACTGAAACCCATGGATAGTAAAATATAATACATTTTTTAATCCGTGTCTTCATTAATAACAGTTAAAGAATATTCCATTAAAAAGGAGCATATATAGTATTTAAAGCAGTTTTCCCTGTAGCTCGGGGTGAATCTGCAGTGCGCTTAGCTCAGTCTCTCTTGGGACCTAGTGTGGTAATGATGACAATGAATTCAATCAGAAGCGAGATACAGTGGGAAGTCTTTAAGATTAAAGCTTTATAAATGAAAATGCAAGTCTTTAATGAAGTCCCAGTCCATTGTGGTGAACAGTATCTAGGTTAATAGAAGATGCTTTTGCTGCATGGCCATGGATGATGTCAACATAATCCATAAATGATATAATCAATAATAAAATAATATATAAAAGGCATAATAAGCAATAATATGATCAAAATTAAATTAAATTAGCGAAGTTGACGCAATAAAATAAAATGAAGGCTTAGTTACTACTTAAATGTATTATTATTTACTCCAAACTCCTTAGTAGTAAAGAACCCCAAAACAACACAGACTCAAACCTGAAAATGGACTATTATTTTTTAAACGTATGTGCCTTAACCTTTTCATGGGATGCCTTTTTTAATTTTTTTTTATTTGGAGGACCCAATCTTTTCTCTGCCCCCCCCCCTTGTCTTTTTTTGGTCATGTTTTTTTTCTTTTTTATCTTCCCTTTTCTTCCAGTTTGAAAATAAAATAATAATTTTTAAAAAGTAGTTATGAAGTCTGAATCATTCTTCATTAACCATTTGTTCAATATGAATTAAGTCTTTGTTCATGTTTATTAAGGCTGATTAAAGTGTAATTGTGTTCTTTTTTGTTTAGCGTCATGCTAAAAGGAAACAACAATGTGATGCAATTTCAAACTAGCTAACCTCAGTGGTCAGTGGTGCCTCAACCACTGTGCCAACGTCACTGATCAACACTGGATTGGAATTTTACATTTTCACATTTAATGTAATGTTACATTAAAAAAGGAAAATAAAATAAAAATAAATAAATGAACAAAGATTTCCGTCAAAGCGACCTCCTACGCCAGGGCTATTCAACTTAATTTTCCTGAGGGCCAGATTTCTCGGGGGGCTGTGGCCTCTGGGCCGGATAGGCTACAAACCAGGTTGAGGACAAGATTAACCCGGAATCAAACCAGGTCTAAACCAGGTCCAAACTAGGTCTAAAGCAGAATTAAATAAAGGACTAAGTCACAAAACCAGCAAACCAGGGTACTACCTTGTACCTTGTACAACCCAGAATTAAACCATTTAAAATAATAATAATAATAATAATAATAATAATAATAATAATAATAATAATAATAATAATAATAATAATAATAATAATAATAATAATAATAAATTAATATAATAATAATAATATAATAATATTGGAAGATGGGCCGCGGGCCGTTTGGGCGGGCCTGATGTTGGCCCCCGGGCCTTAAGTTTGAATAGCGCTTGTGCATAAGGCGCTCAAACCTGTTTAGCATTTGATGCATGCTTTTTAGCTGTGGCTGTCGTTTATTACATTTTGTTACATCAGCCTGAATTGAAATGATATTCACGACCTCAAGTGAAAAAATTTACTTTTAAAAGTTGGAGTTACACTAGAGGATTGTCTCCCTGTTTGATTTTAATCTCATTTCATCCCCAGCCACGTGGAAATACACACAATCCAACCTGCAGCTACTTCCATGGATATACAGGGAAATGGTGGAGGAACAAGGACCTCTAGTGGCAGACTCTAGTACAGCAGGGCCCAAATGTCATTTTTATATCTAAAAATATAAGATGTATTGGCCCTATTTATTTGAAGAAAATTGGTACATATTCAGGTTTTTAAAACAGCTTCATAATAGAAACAGGTTAATTGACTTCCTGTTCAAAACTTCAAGAACTGATACATTTCACTGTAACAACCTGCAGAAATAAATGTCATTTTAACATGTTTTTATTTTTGAAATGTGGTTATGTACATGTGTCACTTCTGCGTTTATCAAGGAATCACAACTAAGTGGAATGTGGGCGGGGATAAGGGGTAGGCAGCAGTGGATGAAGTACCCGTTTTTCTTAGTCGTTTTCTTAAGTAAATGTACAGATACAGAAGCAAAAAAAAGAGAAAACTCAAGTATCAGTAAGTTTTCTAAACGCGTCATATTGTAATCCCGATAAAGAATTGCCCTGATTATTGGTCATCCGAAGCAATTTTCCTGGTCATTTCTGAGGAGAGTTGTCTTCAGGTCGATGTCGGCAAAAGTTACAAGGCTGGTTTTCCGCTCAGACAGCAGGAAAATACGCTTCAAACGCCCCAAAAATACATAATACTTAATGTTTAATAAGGTAAAAGAATGTTATTTAGTTCCTTTAAGTACTTTTACATTGTACTTCGTTACGTTTCCATTGCAGTGAGTACTTAAACATGCAGTAATCAATCCAAATACAACTCTGAGTAATCCAATTCTGCGAAAACATCTTTGGAACGTTAAAAGCGCATTAAAGTTGATTTTGCATAATATGTCCCCTTTAAGTTGTTGTGCACTCGTCTGGGGCAATACACCAATCCTCTCTTTCTCCTCTCTAAAGTCTAAAGTAATAAAAAAAATGATATAGTGGAATTTAAAATATTGCAATACATGTAATGCGTTATTATAAATGGACTGAGACTATGGGTTTTGATCATTCCAATTTCAAAGCCAATATCACGAAAAATGTGATTCAAAGACTAGAGGTCAATCAAGCAATCTATATTTATAAAGAGCTTTTCATACAAAATAAAGTGCTTTACAGTGCATTAAAAACAATCCCACATCCCACCCTACCTCCCCACAACCGCCTGACCCACAGTAAACCATCCCATCCACAGACAAACACTAAACAAATACAGCGCAGTCATTTCGGGTTGTGCTGCAGGTACATTATGTGTCCGGGCTGACTTCACACTTGGCGGGCTGTGATTGGCTGGATGAAGAGAACAATCAAGTTTTTTTTTTAACCATGTTTCTAACGTCGATGAAAAAGGTTGACCGAGACTAGCTCAGACTTTTTAAATGAATACACAATTTGACAGCAGTTCTCAGGTAGGAAAAGTTGGTTTTACTGTAGCTTATATCCCGCTGGTGTTGAAGATTGTGGACAAAAATGAATATATGAAATTAAAGTTCTACAACCTTTTATTAACCAGTCTTGGTAGAACTTTTTAAACCACATTTAAACCTGGCGTCCACTTCTAAGTAACTTGTCTGGTTGAAATGAGGGTAAATATAAGAGTTAGGGGGTACTCGGAGTGTGGGGCGAAGCTCAGGGAGAACTCGAGACAAAAAAAGTGTGTAACTTAAGCTTTAAAAGGCAAAGTAAAAGCATATGCATGAACACAAGCAGGTGGCAGAACCTTCCCCATCAGTGTACAGTGCATTTGAATGTATTCACAACGCTTCACTTTTTGTGTTACAGCCTTTTTCCAAAAAGGATTAAATTCAATATTTGTCCCAAGGCTCTACAAACATTAACATTAGTGAAAGAAAGAATGATTTGATATTTTTTCAATTTATTTTTAATAACATTTAAAAATGCACTACTAAGTATTCACAGCCTTTGCTCCATACTTTGTTGAAGCACCTTTGGCACCAATTACAGCCTAAAGTCTTTTTGGCTGTTTTGCATGGATCTATTCTAATATCTGGGTAGGGTATTGCTAGTTTAAACCTGTCGTGAGTTGGACTAGTGGCCAGTCCATTGGAACTGCTGTGTGTATTCAGCTGACAGGGACCTAAAGCTTTCACAAAGATCGGATTTTTACCCATTTTCAAAATGTGTCTCTGTTGAAAACCAGTTTTTCTTAAAACAGCATTTTAATCTTTAGCGTCAGTTCTCGCTCTGGTTGGTCAGGGCGGTCACAAGGTACGATTTGAACAAGGATGCGAACCTTGCGAACGAGTCAAACAGCCATGAAATAGCAGAACTAGCCCTTTTCAGCATTATTAACGTGAATATTTGTATTAATTTATATGGGTATAAGATAGATAGATAGATCTAACTGTTACAGACAATAACTGCTGCTGCTCAATAATGCATTACTGGTGGTGAAAATTGATCAACTTTGTCAACTTGTGAAGTTGCGATTTTCACCGGAAGATGCACATGGTTGTCTTCAACAGTGGAATAAAACATGTAAACAAAGTCTTGTCCGAACTGTAACAAAGAACATCTTTTCCAATGCAGCAGCAGACAAGTCAACAAAGTCTACAAAAAGAGGCAGGTGATGAGCGGTGCCTGGTTTCCTCCAGACATGATGCTTGCGATTGAAGCCAAGAGTTCAATCTTTGTTTCATCAGACCAGAGATTTTTGTTTCTCATGGTCTGAGAGTCCTTCAGGGGCCTTTTTACACACTCCAGGCGGCTGTCATGTGCCTTTTACTGAGGAGTGCTGCAGAGATGGTTGTTGTTCTGGAAGGTTCCCCTCTCTCCACAGAGACATGCGGGAGATCTGTCAGTTTGACCAATGCAGCGTTTCTGCACTATGGGTGCGCCGCTATATCAGCCCAGTATCGAAATCTGCCAATATATTCATGTCAGTTTATATATATATATAAATATGAGTTTCAGTCCAAAACCACTGATAGTCTGCGATGTTACGCCTGGGTAAGGAAAGAGTTAACTCTGCTGTCCCTTACAGAAAACACCAGCTCGTAGACAGAGGCTGCTGCTGTATTCTAAACAAAACAAGACTTAAATATAAGGGCGACAAATTGACTTGTGACCCGCGATAAATGCAGTTTAGACATGTTTACTCCAAATAACTTTAGAGTGTGTGATCAGACAGTCTGAGGAGCAACACGACGATGACACATGGATTGGAGAGGTTCAGAGAGACACTAGTCTGAGAAACAATCTAAATAAAATTCACAGAATTGGAAAGTGTAAAGGCAAATTTTAATCATACATTAGAGCCTAATCTATATCTAAACAGGGCTAAATAAACCTTTTCTTTTTCTCTTTTATTCTCAAATGAAGGGTGTAATGTGTTCTAACTCAACATTTTAAACATATTTGATCCTTATTTAAAAATACAGCAATCTTTATTTGTTAAAAAAAAAAAAAAAGTGTTCAAAATGACCAAACAAAGTATAGAAAATATCGGCCTTATATCGGCTATTGGCCCAAGCATTTCCAATAACATCGGTATGGGCCTAAAACATCAATATCGGTGCGCCACTGTTCTGTTCCCCAGATCTGTGCATCGATACAATCCTGTATCGGAGGTCTTCAGACAGTTCCTTGGACTTCATGTCTTGGTTTGTGCTCTGACATCACTCTTAATTGTAGGACCTTATATAGACAGGTGTGTGCTTTTCCAAATCATGTCCAATCAACTGCATTCACCACAGGTGGACTCTTCTACAACTTGACTGATCAGTGGAGAAAACATGGACCTGAGCTCATTTTAGAGCGTCATGGCAGAATTGTAACACTTTTTCCCGTTGTGATTATGGGGTATTGTTTGTAGAATTTTGAGGCAGATAATGAATCCTTTTTGGAATATGGCTGTAACATAACAAAATGTGGAAAAAGTGAAGCGCTGTGAATACATTCCCGTTCGACCGGAAGTGCAATTACAACGGAAGTGGCGAAAACAGAATACACCTAATAAAAAAAGATTTACCAGTGAGTTTTAGAAAAGATAATAGCCTGGAAGACCTAACTCCACCCAGTCTACGTCCACCGCTACACCAGGCCCCTTTTTACGGAGCGTAGAGCCGAGCTCGACAACTACTAAGCGTTAATCAGAGACCTGAATATGAAATATGGGCGCAGCGTTTTTTATCAATACCACAAAGCGTTTGCGTCCAAGTGCGCAGCCATCCTCAGCATGAGGCTTGACTGGCTTGACACTGATAACTTGATCATGCTTACCTAGGCCATGCTTTTCGCTGCTGCCTCGTAAAGTCCCGACCCCCCATTTTTGTTGCCTGGCATGCCGCGCATGGACCGGAGGGGTAGGAAAATCGAGGTATTTAATAACTTTCCAATTTGCAATAATTTCAATTAGAGCGTGTGCACCTTGACTAACTGTAATTTTCTTCAAATCTGTAGCCAGTGCAAGGATGCACATCAAAAAATCTGTGTGCCCTAGCCACTTGCTTCAAGGCAGGGAGGCTCATCGTGGCTATAAAAATTAATTAGCGATCATTTGTCCACACCTATCATTGTTTCTGAGTTGGCTGCTGAACTCCGCGCCTTCACCCTGACCGAACTTCATTGATTTTTTACTTGCGGGTGTTTGGCTTGCCAAGGCGGATTTCACAGACGGTTTCAAGATTGTTCCAATTCATCCTTCTCAATGGTACCTTTTTGGGGTTAAATGGGCGTCAAACTTTTATTTTGCGGTGCGCCTCACATTTAGATACAGGAGCAACCCTTGCTTGTTTAATATGGTTTCGAAATAACCCTCGTTATAAAGCTTGCTAAACGGTTCTTTCTGTGTTTGTCTGAGTCTCTCCAGGGTGAAATTACAATAAAACGGTTTGATTTCTCATTTTCCAATTTGTTACCAACATTTTTAATTCAAATACTGAAATACAGCCTCGACATTTTGCGCAACACAGTGAGCTCACTTTCACCCACAGGAATGCAGCAAAACCAAGACTAAACCAGGTCCAGAACCTGGAGGCGCTGAGCACATAATGCGGCGCAGTCTGTGCAGCACATCTGGACATACATGGCATTTCCCAGGGATGAAGGCAAGCTCTCCAAAGCTCCTATTCAACAGGATCACAACTGTGCGGAACCGTGTGGCACTTTTCTCGCCGCGAGCTCAGTCACAGTTATCCCTGGGAATCGGAACATTTGCACAGTGTGGTGCTGTGCCGGAGAGCCTGGTGGAATGCTGCGCGGTCCAGATGATACGAGGACAGAGCCACTCACTGTGGTCAGCACGGAGAGGTCTGGTTTAACCCCCAAGGAATGGCACATGTGTCCGTGGGAGACCAGAAGGCGTTGAGCACAAAATGTGCCGTGCACTGCGCAGTTCCGGTTCCAGACCTTTGAGGTTTGAGCCCTCTGCAACGGTTGTCACTCAGTGCGGTGCGCCCCGGTCCTGTTTTTTTTGGTCACTCTTGGGCCCCACTGCACCTGAACCAACGTCGGTGTTACGCAAAACAAATAAAGATGAATTAAATTAAAGAAACCACATTCAGAAGTTGCAATTCAAAAGTCCAGATGACTACAACTGAATCTTTTTCTACAATGGAACACTCCTGGACTAATGAGGAATTACACCGACAAGTTGCAATTCAATTTTGAGATCGAATTGAAAAATAGTAACTTGTAATTTTGTTTGTGTCCTGTTAGACCGGGCGCAGCTTCGCTTTGCTGTACTATGCTTTTAACATGAAATGAATCAGCTATTAATGTAATTTATATTTAGAACCTTTATACCGTACTTTTCGGGATATACAGCGCTCCTGGATAAAAGCCGCGCCAACAATATTTACAAATATAATAGATTTTGTACATATACGGGCCACACCTCCTCAATAAATCGCAGGTGCCCACGTTTGTAACATGAGATATTTAAACATAAATCAAAGCTTTCCCTACTGTCCTCTCTGTCCTTGATTACTCTGTGTGAGCTGATTTACCTGTGTCTGTGTCTTCACATCTGGTTCATCTGCTCCTGAGTTTGTACCAAGCGAGTGAGTGTTACGTTGTAACTTGGGATCTTTACACAGAAGTATTGTTCCACGGTAATAATACAGGATGGTCTTTTGACCAGGTCTGGCCAAGAAAGTCTCATTTCAATGCGGGTTCTGAACTGCAAACCACCGTATATCGCATGTACGTGCTCCATGTGTGGATTTGCGTTTCGCAGTGTCTAGATTTACTTCCTCATTGGACTAATTTCTCCGTGAATATGAGTTGGATTGTAATAAAACACACAGGGCTTAAAATATAGAGAACATGGCGTGTCACCTAGACAGTGCTTTCACTGTCCACTGACGTCTTCTTTACAGTGTGTTAACACCCGGTGCTGTTAGCCAGTAAATCTATAAATTGACTGCACCATTTTAATGACTGCAGGGTCCAAAGCGTGGGAAAAAAAGTAGCGGCTTGGAGTCCGAAAAGTACTGTTTCTGTGGTCTAGTCCTGTTCAAGATGTAGTTTAGGCCTACAATATGTTTAGTCTTGGTTCAGGACAAGGTTCAAGTCTGGTTATTGACTGACTTTGGATTGGTCTCAGCTTAGTCCAGCTTTAGTCCTGTCCTTTAGTCCTGTTTTGACAAAGCAATATTGTTTTATTTATTTCAGTGAAACTAAATATTTCTTTTGAATAGTCATTGTGAATGTTTGTGGGTATTGGATATAAATTATAAAATTGTGGCGCAGTCTTGTAGTCTGGTACCATGGAAAATATGATTGACTGGCCCTTCTTTAATATCTTAATATCTGTTGAATGTCCAATATCCAACCAACTTCACGGTCCACTTGTGATGCTTTTAATATGGTAATTGCACAATTACAACACCACTATCTTCATGACCTGCTGCTTCCTACGCGAGCCATGCGCTGACGGGTTGTCCCTTCCCATTCATCCACTTAGCTGGCTAGAAGAACTCTTCCAAAACCTTTGCATGTGTTGGGAAAAATACACTTACAGTATGTCCTAAGTCTAAACAGTCTGCAAGTGTTATTATTAGTAGTTTATTTAAAAAGGGACAGAACAGGGAGCATTGCCACATATAAAATAGTAACCAATGCCATGTCCATAGACCATCTAGCAAAAGGCTAATTTGCAGACCTGGTCCCTGACATTAAAACAGACAAAAACAATAAAATATACATACATGCAGCACAGTAGACATTTTTTACAAAATTACACATACACAATGGCTTTAGTGTTCACAGGCCTTATTTAAAGTACGTATGTCATATTGGGCTACCAATTTCACCAACGTATATAGAACACATTTTTATGAAATATTAATGTAATAAAATGTGTATGTATTATTCTTAGTTTTGACAATAGAGGATGTTTTCTGTGAAAAATGTTACTTCCACATTCCAACCTGTGCCAAAAGACTGACGTGGTCACGCTAGGCACACAAGCTAGTATTGTCACTGTACACAATGGTCAACGAATCCGCTGAACTCAGCTATGATGGCCCACAACCATGCAATTTTGAACCAGTTATTAATGAAAGGGAACACAAACGTCCAATTATCAGAAATGATGGACAAAGGCGGGAAGGCAAGGCAAGGCAAGGCAAGGCAAGGCAAGTTTATTTGTAGAGCACAATTCGTACACAAGGCAATTCAAAGTGCTTCACACAACAGGAAAAAATGCATTAAAATCACAAAGACATGGCAGAAATCACAATCTTAGTTCAAGACATAAAAGAGAAGAGTGCAAAG